>CM034153.1:16151273-16618773 GCA_019776745.2 Taxus chinensis
GTTGAATAGGATGGTGCAAAAAGTTGCTGGACCACAACGAAAAATTTAGAGTCAGTTGGTGCGGCGGGAATTTGCGAGGCTAAGCAAGCCATAGTATCTGCAAATTTTTTAGTGGAGCGGGGAATGGTTTGGATAGAATAGTGAGTAAATAAGGCTAGAAGCGACTCCACGTGGTGTTTGTACTTTTGAAGTTCCTCATTTTTACATTGGTAGATGCCCATAACTTGATTGACTACCAATTGAGAGTCACCAAAGATATTGATAGATTTGATGCCTAAGTGTATCGCAACTTGGAGACCCAGAACAAGGGCCTCGTATTCCGCTGTATTATTAGTGTAGGGGAAATCAAGCCAGAATGAAAGAGGCATAGGTTCAGCGTCAAGAGGGATGAGAACAACGCCGGCTCCTCCGCCGCGCTGGCATTTAGATCCATCGAAGAAGAGGGTCATTTGATACGACTCTTCCCTGAGTGAAAGAGTGGCGATGAGTTCGTCGGGGAATGTAAAATTGGTAAATTGTTCCCTAGGTAAAGGGGCCTCCGCAAGTTGGTCTGCAAGAGTTTGTCCTTTGATTGACTTCTGTTGTATAAACTCAAGGTCAAGGTCGGCGAGGAGCATGAGCCATCGAGCGATGCGTTGGTTTAGATGTGGTTTGGCGTACATATAATGAATGGGGTCCGTGTTAGTGATGACAAAATTTTTGTGATTCAGGAGGTAATGTCAGAGTTTGGTGGCTACGAATGATAGGGCTAGGCACAATTTTTCTACATGTGTATACCTAATCTCGTACTCCACGAGGGTACAACTTATATAATAAACGGTTTTTTCTCGGCATGCCGAGTCCCGATGTGCGAGCATAGCTCCTATAGCATGGTCAGTGGCGGAAAGATAAAGGTAGAAAGGTTGGTCGTCCTGGAGTGGGATAAGCACGGGTGGCTGTAAGAGATAAGTTTTTAGAGCTTCGAAGGCTTGGTGACACTCCTCACTCCATTGAAAGGCAACGTCCTTTTTTAGAAGGTGATGAAAAGGGTGACATCGATCCGAAATTTGGGAGATGAAACGCCGGATGGATTGAAGTTTACCCTGCAAACTACACAATTGTTTGAGGTTCTTGGGTGGGGGCATTTCTAGGATAGCTTTTAATTAGATGGATCGACCTCAATGCCACGCAAAGAGACGATAAAACCAAGAATTTTTCCCGAAAGGACACCAAAGACACATTTCTTTGGTTGAAGACGGACAGAATATTGCAACAGGCGATCGAAAATAATGGTTAAAACTTCGAGATGTTCACTGCGATGTTTAGACTTGCCAAGAAGATTGTCGACGTAATATTCAAGGATAGTGTGCATAATGTCATGAAAAATGTAGGTCATAGCCCGCTGATAGGTTGCACCAGCATTCTTAAGGCCAAACGGCATGACACGATAACAGAAGGTTCCCCAAGGAGTTATGAAAGCGGTCTTATGTTGATCGGTGGGTGCGACCAAAATTTGGTTGTATCCTGAAAAGCCATCCATGAGAGAAAGCATTTCATGGCCCGCAGTGAGATCAACAAGTTGATCAATACTGGGTAGGGGAAAGTCATCCTTAGGGCAAGCAAGGTTAAGATCCCAGAAATCTGTGCATATCCGAAGTCCCCTCGTCGCTTTCGTGACAGGTACGATGTTAGAAATCCATTGAGGATAGTCAATAGGCAGAATGAAGGAAACAGAAAGGAGTCGTTGGAGCTCCTCTTTGACCAAGAGGGCAATGCGTGGATGCATTTTTCTCAATTTCTGTTTGACTGGTTTGGAATCAAGGTTTAGGGTGATGTTATGGACGACAATGGTAGGATCAATTCCTGGCATGTCCGCGTAGGACCAAGCAAAAGCTTGGTTGTGGGTACGGAGAAAGGCAGTAAAGGCAGCTTGTTCTGATATGTTAAGGGATTGTCCAATCTTCACAATGTGAGGATCCTCCTCCGTGTGGATGTTGATTTCAATAGTAGACTCATTCAACATGGTTTGAGTTTCAGATGGTAAGGCGCGTTGAAGATAGGAGTCGTCCGCCCCAAGGTAAGTGAGGATGGAGTCGTCATCCTGGCACTCAACAACATTAATCGAAGGCGAATACTCTTCGATCATGTCTAGATACAGAAGGGGAAGAGAAGATGGGTCCTCATTATCGCGTTGATAAGTGAGAGGACCTATGAAGATGACATTTATGAAAAAAAAAGTTAGGAGGGATAGATTCAGGGTCCATCGATTCTTTGGGTGATGATGGCAAAGTGGGTGATGATGGTTCGGTAGGGGTGACGTTGTCTTCTTCTAGAATACAACTGACACGAGGTGTCTCCTGTGTAGGTGTTTTAGGAAAACCGAGACCACTGTGATCATTATGTTTGCGTGTGGTGATGGGGATGAGCGTATGTCGGCCTTGTTCATAAAGACCAAAACCAAAGCCTTTCCAAGCATAGCGAGTCAAGAAGGTGAGGGCGAAGCGACGATTTGTCAGGTATTGAAAATCGGATTGGAAGGGGACCACACCAAGAGGAGGTTCAGGGGTAATGGAAGATGCATCAACACCCCCATATGTTAGGTTGGTGCGGCAATGGGGTGGTCCGTAAGAGATTACTTCCCCCACGCGACGGTCGTAGGTGGGATGTGAATGTAACTGTCTGTACTCCTACGGGGTAGGGAAAGAACTAACGTTATATAGGTGGTACTCCCCCCAGCGTAAGGTGTTGAAAAACATCTACTAAGGGGTCGGAGGTTGGGATGTTAGCTGCGGGAAGGGAAGTGGTTTTTGTGACGGTGGTTTCATCAATTGAAGGCGTAGGTGCGATTGAGGTGGATGGTTGAGGTACATTTGAAGAGGATGGTTGGGTTGAATGTATGGGTGTCTTAATTGGTAGAAGCACATCGTTAGGGTGGTATAACATATTACAGGTTTTAAAGGGAGGAGGATCAGCTTTTACGGTGTAGGGACTTCCCCCTCGTACTCAAACTTTATGCATCTATGTAATGTTGAGGGAACGCATCCCATGGCCCGGATCCAAGGACGACCCCAACAATATATTATATTGGAACTCTCCCTCAAGGACATAGAAGAGTTCGGGTAAAGTACACGGTCTTACACGAATGTTGAGGATCACGGTGCCTAAGGTAGTGGTAATAGCGTCATTGAATGACCGCAACATGATGGGGTTGGCACACATGCAACTAGAAGGGATATTCATTGTGTTGGAGAAGGCTTTTGAAGAGATGATGTTTAGGCTGGCGCCCCTGTCAATCATAACGCGACGTACCCGGATATCCCAGACGTAAGCGGAGATGAAAAGGGTAGGGTCAGGGTCTTTTGTACCAAAGTCAACAATTTCATCTTCTGAGAAACTAACTGCAGCGGCTTGTTGTACAGAGACAAAAGTGGTGGCGGAGATGGATTTGTTTGGTGAGAGAGGCAACGTGATTGGGTGTTAGAATGGAGGCAACGGGAAGGGTTTCATTAGGTAATACCTCGATCCCCTTGAAGAATTTCCATGAGAGCTTGTCGATGAGATTTAGAAGTCTGAATGAGATCATATAGTGTCATTTTTTACGGGCGATTGATGAAGCTGTTTGATCATAGTTCGATGGGAAACTCCATTAGAGATGGGATAGGTGGGCCCCTGCGAATAACCACTTTAGGTGGTGGTGCAATCGGGATGGTTGAAGGAAAAAGAGATGCCGCAGGTGTGTTTTCTTTCGCTTTCCCATTGTTTTTCTACCCTCGGAGTAGCGACACTAATCATATTTAATCTCGTAGACCTAAGATGAGGAAGATGGTTGGGATAACTCCTGGTCTTCAAGAGGTGGGGTTGTAATAATGATAGATCTTGGTGAGGCGGGGAAAGATGATAATAGTAGAGGGAATTGAAGCTAAAGGTCTCTCCCTTTGTAAGTTGTCTTCTCTTAACCTTTCTATCTGAGAGAGGTGACGGACGAAGTATGAATTTCAACGCTTTGCATCCCTCTACGTCATGCCCTGGTGTGCGGTGATAAGCGCAGATTTTAGACTTATCATAACCTATAGGTCGAGGTTTTAGACGGGTCATAAGGTCTAAGTGGGGGTAGGGAAATGGTAGCATTCTCCACCAACATAGCAAGGATTTTGGCGTAAGATCCTTTGAGTGGGTCAAAATCGGAGGAGGATGAGGGGATTGGTTGTGCGGGTTTTGGTAATGTTTGGGCGTGGTTGGTTCATACTGGTGGTGGTTTAGCTGAGGGGTGTTGATACGTGTTTTTCACTAAACGTGGTATTTTTGGCACAGAAGTTATGTTCGGCTGGTTAGATGATGAGACTACAGATGACGTGGTAGCGGGAAACAACCACGGAGAAAGGGGAGTGACAGAAAATAAATCCTTTGATGATGGGATTGGTTTAGGGTTGATAGGTGGACAGGATACGCGGGGTAACGATGTTGTTATACCCTTTGATCTCTGTATAGGTGTAGAAGGGCGTAGGTCGTTTTGAAGAAAACGCAGGAGGTATGATATATTGATGTAAGGTGTAGGGATGAGGTCCCAATATGGAAGGTGGGTGTGACGATGAGGGTTTTGATTGTGATAGAGGCACGGATTGAGTTTGTCTCCTAGGTGGCGGGGTGGATTTATTTTTTGGATAAATCGAATCACTTAGGCGGGTGTGTTAGACTGGGCATTGGTGAGGTCCCAAGCGTAGGGGAAGATTTGGCTAAGTTAATAGAAGTGGACGGGGCATTTGGTAGAGGTGAGGGGGTGGTGAAGGTGAGAAAATGGGCATTTTAAGCTTCTGTAAGCACTTCGGGTATATGGTGGAGGCATCAGGATCGGGTCATTTGCATTTGAGTAGAATATGGCCTACTCAATCGTTCCCATAGGGGCCTGTCTATCTTCTGTGGAATGACAGTCCTCACGTGTGAATATGAACTTTTGTATGGAAGAAAGCCGGGTTGTGATTCCAGTCCACTGTAGGTGTGATACAGGGGGTAGATGAGGCATTGTATCCATAGATGTTAAGAAGTCGACTAGTCGTTGAAAAAGATTTATGTGATGAGGGACTAATAGGTAGGAGGGCGTGTTTGAGAGGATCTGTTATGGTTAAAGAATTTGGTGATGTTGGTGTAGGAGATTTTCTCTTCTAAGGATGTAAAAAAGGAGTGGTGAGCCTTCCTCTTGTGTAGCAAGAGCGCGGTAGAAGGGGACGTTTGAGGAAATAGATAAATTAGATAACATCCGTTCGCAGTCTTTGTAGGGATGTGGTATAAGAAGACCTCATTGATGGGAAGAGAAGTCCGGGCAGTTAACTCTTTTATGGGTAAAGGAATGATTTTGCTTTGGCTTGATGGTGGTAAAGGAGGTTCGAGCTCCTGTGTTAGTGAAGAGGATTGATTCAAAATTTTCTCGATAGAGGCTTTTGGCTGGGTATCGAATACTGCATGGATCTCATGAACACTCTCCTTGGTTAAGATATCCTGGTTTACGTTACTGTTGGACGAGTGATTCGGGAATGGCTTGTTGAATATTTTCAAATTTCGGTTAGCAGGGGCGTTAGGATTATCGAGAGCCTATATCCCCTGCGTCAACCATTTCCTGCACTATGTTTTTCAACATCTTGCAGTTCTCATGACTGTGTCCCTTCACGCGGTGGAAGTTACAAAAGTCATTTTCTTTGTAACAGGAAGGTATGGCGCGAGTGGAATCAAACCCGGAATGAGGTTTAACAGGAGGTAAGGTAATGGCTCCTGCTTTGAGAAATTTTTCCAATATCACACCATAGGTTTCTCTCCCAAGGGAGTGTAGTTGATGGGCTCGGCTTTGTATTTATAGGTGGTTTTTGGTGGAGTATTGGATGGTGGTTGGGATTCTGACCATCACCGCGTGGACAGCTCCTTTTGATTTAGAAGAAGTGGACGCGTGAGGAGTGGTGGTATTTGGTTTATTGGTAGAATCAGGAGTTCAGAAAGTGGAGTTTTTGTTGCGCAACCGCAATTTCTCTTCCTCTAAGGCTCGAATTTCTAATTTTTGAGAGCCATAGTAAAGGCCTCGTCGAATGTACGGAAAGTTTGAATTTGGAGGGTAGGGGAGATGTGCTTAGCGCAGGCCCACGTAAATAGTTCGATAAGTTCGGTTTGAGGTAAGGCATATGTAAGTTGGTTGATAAGGCCCCGCCATTGTCTAACGAAATCTGCGATAGATTCATCTTTGAATTGTTGGATGGCATAGAGGTCCGTGATAGATACTTTCTTGGCAATGTTAATGGAGAAATGATCCAAGAAATATTGGGCTAGTTGGTTAAAAGAGAAGATTGAGTGCTGGGTTAAAGAACTGTACCACTCCAAGGCAGGTCCTGATAAGGACATGGGAAAGGTGCGGAGTAACAAGGCATCATCATGAGCAATCAAATAACAAGCGTGTATAAATTATCGCAAGTGTTGTTGAGGATCCTCTTTACTGTTAAAATGAGTAAATTTCGGCAACTCCCATTTAGGAGGATATGAATGAAGGGCGACAGAAGGGTGAATGGGCTCCCGACAAACTTGCTCGTATGTCAAGGTGCTACGACTTCCTGAAACATAAGCCTCCAGGTTTTGCATTTTGTCCATCATTTGTTTAATTAAGTCAGTGGTTGGATGAGATGATGGTGTGGTTGTGGTGAATGGAGGCAGATTGGACCAAGGACCACTGCTAGACACTGGTGGGGTTAAGTGTTGATAAGGTGTGGAGGATGAATATGTTGAGGCGACTGAATAGGGGTGTCCTATATAGGATGTTGAGGTCACTGGAATACGTGTATGGGAATGAAAAGGTAGGCAGAGCTTGAGAAGGAAAGCTCGTGTGGATAGGTGGCAGAGAGCAAGTCATGAACGGAGCAGTCTGCAAGAGAGATGAGGTAGGGGTGGTCAGTGGTAATGATAATGTGGGGGTCCAAGATTAACAAAAGGAAAGCTAATCGGGGTCGTATGAACCTCTGCAGCCGTCGGATTGGGAGATGGGGCTAGAGATGCAGGAAGCAAGGCGGTATTATCAGAGCGGAGTGGGAGCTAAATGAGCAGCTATACTAATAGGCATACCTACAAGGAGCTGACTATCAGGTGTACGGTTAGGGGTATGATACAAATAGTATTGTACAGCGCTGGAATTAGCATCCAGAAACTTGGCAAAGTCCTTATCTGCCACAGGAATTTTAGGAACCTCGCTGGTATCAGTAGGATTCCCCACAGAAGGTGAAGGGGGTGATTCAGGCAAAGAAACAGAGCAAGCATGTGAAACCATGGCGGTGGCTTGCTTTCGAGTGATAACAACCATGGACAGAAGTTCACAGTAGGGTTTTAATCTGTCAGGAATAGAAAACAAACTCAGACTGGTAAAATTGTTAGGTTGCTGGTTTGTTAGGTTGCTGGTTTTGTTAGGAATTGGAAAAGAAAGTAACCGATATCAGTCTAGTAACCAATGTCGGTTATACTATAGCCGACTTCGGTTAGGTAACCGATGTCGGTGTAAGAAGTTTGGGCTAACAAGATATAAAAAGGCTGCTAATTTGATTCTTAACAATGTTTAGTATACTTCTCCAATTATTGATCATAGAAGAACAGAGTATGAGAAAGAAAACAGAACTAAAAACAAGCAAGATGCACACGCAAATCCAGAGATTAACCCTAGGGGTTAATTTTAATTATCGTGGGCTTATGCCTTTAGACGTAGAAGGATGTCAGAATCCTAAACAAGATACTTAGGGGAAATGTCAAGTTGTTTTGGCTTATAAGGTTACCTCAATCAGGCGGAGGAATACCGCGGAAAAAGGGGGGATGTTTGAGCTGTTGTGTGTTAATTGTGAAGTGATTTGGTACGTGTTGTGCAGTGAATGTAAGATTAATTTCTTGTCAATACCATGGATATCACCCCCACGTGTACGACCTGTTACTTAATCTATGTTCACGTAGAATTGAAAAACAACAGGCAGGAATGCAATGCATGTGTTTTAAAACCCAAATCGAAAGTGATATTCGATGAAGCAAAAGAGATGACTTTCACTAATGCAAGATGCAAAAACAAAGCAAGTTCTTTTACCAAAATAATAAAATACCTTGTGAATATCTTTAGAAGAAGAAAACAACAAGTATGCTCCCTATATGAAAGTAAGCGGGAAATAAAGAAAAACCCAAAATGGGTCCCACTGGGCGTGCCAAAATGTTTCCCTCAGAAATGTTTCGTTCCTTTTAGAAACAGATAAGGTTAGGGGTTAGGAGGAATACCTGTAGAATGTCAAGATGGTGTGCGCGTACCGTAGAGAAAGATCAGACTAACTGCGAAGAACTCCTTTTTGTCTTGGAAGGACTACCTGCAAATAAGAACACAAGACCACAAGATTTTGATTAAACAATAAATGAGGAAACTACCTTGGGCCTAGGAAATATAAAACTTCCTTTCGAAGGTGGTCAGTTTCCCTACTAATATGAATTAACACAAAAGAAGAATGTAAAATATCAATTAAGTTGTTTCGTTGAACTGGGTAGGGAAAAGGCTATTTTTCTGGTTTTGGCATCAGAGGAACCGATGCCGGTTACAGATAACCGATACTGGTGGGTTATAGGATCTTCTTGGTAGCTATGGTGTTTGTAAGGGCTGGTTTTATGGATGATATTAGGAAATGAGATGATGAGAGGTAAAATAATAACAGTTAGATGCAATGGCACGTTGGGTAGTGGACTCAGAAACGGATTTAGGAGGACTGAGATTCAAGAAAGCATAAGAAATGTTATAACAGAGGACATGCAAGATGTGACTTACTAGTTTTGACCAAGATGCAAAGCTGATCTCCTTTGCTGTAAACACTCTTTGGTATTTCCACTCGTCTCTGCTTGGTCAAGTCAAGATCTGGACTCTGTTCCTCGCTCCCCTATAATCTCTGTTGATCCTAGAAATCCTTCGACTGATCTCCAAAATGAAAATTCCGATCCGTTGTTTTGGTTTGGGGAGCCCATTTGTAGGGAAACCGATGGCGGTTGCGTAACCGACGGCGGTCGAGTAGGAACTGGCATCGGTAAGGAAAAAGTTGGCTATTTTTAGTAAAATCACCCACCCTTCCCTGCTTTTCTCCCGAGAGATCAGCTGCGGGCTTGGTCAAGTGACTAGAAGGTCGGTTTTTGGGTGCGAGAAAGGGGTCATTAGTTATGGGTGTTGTAGGTGTAGACCAAGTTTTAGGTTTTAATTAGGTTAGTTTAGGATTAGGGCTAGGTCATGATGAGGTGGCAAAATAAGGTGGCAGGTGAGGTGATGGGGATTTATCAATTACAAGGTAATTAATAAATAATTGTGTAAAGTTTAGGTAATGAGGTTAGGTTGCGAAATGGGATGCGGGTCACAAGGGGTTGTAAGACACGAATTTGGTGTCTACACACTCTATTATATTAAACATAATGAATACACAAAAGCTTATTACAATAGATAATACCATAGCTTATGTGCACATCAGGTTTAAAAGAATAACTTCACAGTAATTCAGTTCTCATACAGTCCTTCTATTCTACACAGATCATTACATATTTATAAGGGTGGGGACTTTCCCTTCACCGCTTGCATAACTCCAAAAATAGGTTTCATGCTGGAAATAGCCATGCACCTTTACAATCATAGCCACACATGTAAGTGCACTAATAATAGACCTCTTCTAGTTAACTGGTAGTAGCAATTCTAATCTTATCCTACACCCATGAAAAGGGCTTAGTATCCACTCTTCCAAAAATTTTCGATGAATGTCACACAAGTCTTTACCTGGTTTGTGTTCTCTACATGTTATCTCTAAAATTAGCCCGCTCATGTGAAAAAGGATAAGTCCCAAATCTTCCCTTATCTTTCATGTGCGTGTTATTCCCTATCCTTCCACACCTTTGATCTCACCCTTCTCTCATGCGTGAATCTTTTGTGTGTAGTCTGCTAAGTATCCCACTTTCATCCACTCAACATCTACGCACCAACCTTCATGTCCTCCTCTTTTTCTTCTTTGGGATCGGATTAGGTAGTGAGGTTGCTGATGACTTCATAGGTCCTATTTGTCCTGCATCACTATCTTGATCCTCTCCTCACGCATTATGTTGTACTTTCTTCTAGCATCTTGGTCAAGCATGATGTTATCTTCCTTCTCTTCCTATTCCTATTCCTCCTCCTTGTCCTTAGTATTTTCTTCCTCATTAGACCTGAGAGGTGTGACCTCTCACGCTTTCCTTGTCCCAATATTTTGTCTAGCTTTTGGTGGCTCTGGGATCTTCAAATCATACTCAATGTATTTACCATTGACCAACATAGGATTTAGGTATATGTATGCCTTTTTCGCTTATTCATTATCTACCACCAAATTTGTAGAATTGATGTTGATATCATCTCATATCATGGTCTCAATGTAGGCCTCCTTACTTGGGTACACATATGTCTTGCATAGTGTATGGTATTCACAATCTACCTTATTAGCATAAAACTGTAGTTTGCGCACATCTAAGAACTTGTTCACCGATGCTTGAAAATAGTGCATTGTGAAAGCATAGGGTAACTTACACCAAGGGATTTTTCTTGCCATACTTCATGTAGAATATCTGAATGCATAAGTGTTGGTATACCATGAAGTCTTCCTTTCCATCCAAAACTATTGGCAAGTCACTAGGGATGTGCCACTCATTCTCAAATGCCTCGTGCATTTGTGTGTACCACATATCCACCCTTAGCTTATATGTGCTAGTAATCCCATCGCAGGTGTAATTTGTAAATCTCTTTTCCAAGGACTTGTTCTCATATGGGTATTTCCACATTTTCTCCTTAGGGCCATCTAGGACTCCAATCTTTGTGAAAACAATAGATAGGAGGATCACGCCCCATGAAATTTTTCTTCCCACGTACGCTTCCTCAAGATTTATTTCTGTAATGAAAGATCAAGGTTATACATTATTCCTTTTGTCATCTTCTTTACAATGTGGAACCATTTCTTATTAACTTTTCCACATCTCTCCTACGCATTCAACTTAGTTAACAGATGCATGGAAATCCTGACAACATGGTCATTAATTTTTGAAAAATCTATGGCGTGCACGCCTTTTTGATACTTCATCTCCACCATGGTATTCTCCAATCCTACTTCATCATCTAAATTTGTCACGATCTTAGTGCTTGAGCTGTGTAACCTTGTAATCCTTCCAATCATTGGTGCAATAATGTACACTTGTCTCCCTACAACGTAGAAGAAGTCCTCATGGACCCATAAAACTAGACATTGATAGAGGCGCTCCGGTTTTCCAAAGTAGGGAAACTCATAAATTTGAAGTACTCCCACACCCTCCAAAATCTTGTACACCTTATCATCATAAATTGGTTTATTATTGGTCGTTCTCTAGTTTATCTTCTACACCAACTCATTCTCTATTTGGCTCTCATTTTTACTAGAGCAATGATTGTAGTCACTCACCTTACACTTTCAAATGTGGGACTCCCAAACATGTCCCATAATGACACCTTATGGATATTGCATCTATGAAAATATTTCTTCTAGTGCCTCTTCAACCTCATCCTCTGGTTCTTTCTTATTTCCCTTTCTCTTTTTTACCGTAGTAAGTGCTCGTTTAAGTGTCATTTCCTCTTTGTTTTTATTCCTAAACGAAATATTTTCGTGCCATAGGTGTTTTATAAACCTTTTTCCTATCAAAACATGTCAACCACTCTGTTCGTTTACCTTCATTGTTCTCAAACACCCGTCACTACTAACTAGTCTCGTGCCCTCACTCGAACTTGGTGCCCTAGTTCAGACTTGTGCTTCTAAAAACCCTATCTCGCAACCCCTTCTCTTAAATCTAAACATGCATGCCTTTTAATATTCCAACTTACACACAAAGGAGATCTAAAAATGGCCATGTATCTCATTCATTTTGGGTTGATTCTATTTCTAAGATTCTCTATAAACATTTTCTCAAACCTACTCAAGCTTGCACAACTTCGCACTCAAAATATTCACAAGGAAAATTAAATAATAAAACTTCTTCGACACCCTTTTTATAGATTTCCAAAAATATCCCGCATTTATTGCTCACCACCTACCACCATACCACAACTTTAATTATGTTTTTCTACTTTTTTTGCTCTTTTCTCTACTTTCTTCCACGCACTGCAGTCGTAACCTTTTAGCGCGCTCATTACTTCCAAGTTGCAAAAATCCTCATGTATGATTCCCTACATCACTACACATCTTTCTTTTTCACTTTCCACTAAGTAGTTCATCTTGTTGCTGCATACCTTGTGTAACACTAAGCAACCTATTCCTCACATGGCATTAAATCTAAGAAATGTTTCATGAGCACCATCATTATTAACACTTGTGACACTTCATTCCTTTTGTTACATGCAACTTTCTAACATAATCCCATCTTTATACGATCGTGCACTCAGGTCCATCAACTTCACCTTATATGTAAGCATAAAAAAATCTCCTTTTCACAAACTTGCACCTTGTTCAACCTACACTAAAAGTATGCATGGTCTTTTGCGCATGAAATCAATAGATAAGAATCATCTTCCTGCACGCAAGCACACTTATTACAACAAAAAAAAGAAACAAAAACAATAGTAGTTGCAAAGTAAAACACGAAAGGAAGATCTAATCTAAGTGGCAATATTGCCTTATTACAAACACTAAGATGATTTATTTATAGTAGGGATTCAACCTACTCCCATTTAAGTAACTGGGAAACATGTTTCCATTAAGCACCTGTAATTGACATGTAACTGATTCGAGTATCTAGGTTACTACAAATGGTCCCAACCAATGCACTTTTAACGTTCTTAGGTGGCACACAATCTTGGAGTCATAGGAAAGGACCATCTTACCAACTGTAAATGTATTATTTTTCTATCATGTTAGGCCTTCTGTCGCACCTTCTCAGTCTTTTGGCTCCAATACGCAATGATGTTTTTCTCATCCAATTGCATTAGTTTGTAAATTTTCTCCTTAACAGATTGTTCATTATCTAATCCACCTGGGTACACAATTTGCAGGGATGGAAATAAAAAATCAACTAGTAATACTACCTCTGTGCCAAACAACAACTAAAAGGGTGTGGCCTTGTTCAATATTTTATAAGTGGTCCTTTAAGCCCAAAGTACAACTAACACTTTATCATCCTAATCATTTCACCCAACATCACAAATATTTGTGAGAGTCTGTCCCAAAATCTTGTTGAATATTTTTGCAGTACCATTAGCTTGGGGTGATAAGGGGTAGTTTTATGTTGTGCCACCATAAAATCTGCCAATAGAATTATGATTATCTCATTTAAGAAATGAGTTCCTCTATCACTCGTCAAGCTTAATGGATAGCCATACCTGCTAATAATGTTTTCCCAAAGGAACCTTGGTGTTGTGGATAAAATGCAATCTCTTGTAGGTGTAACCTCTGCCCACCTTATAAGATAATTTGTGCATGTATTAATGTATCGCGCTCCTTTCCTATGTGTAGGTGGTGCAATAAGTTCTAAAAAGTCAATATCCAATTTTTCAAAAATTTATGTGCTCGTTATGGGTTGTAATGACATCTCATCTCTATATCTAAGCTTCCCAAGGTGCTAAAAATGATCACATGCTTTAACGTATGCCTTGGTATCTTTTTACAATGTCTCCCACCATAATCCAAATAGAAGGATCTTGCACGCAGTTACATCACCTACATAGTGTCCTCTTGCAATTCCCCATTGATCCTCCTACATG
This sequence comes from Taxus chinensis, assembly GCA_019776745.2. Classification (NCBI taxonomy): domain Eukaryota; kingdom Viridiplantae; phylum Streptophyta; class Pinopsida; order Cupressales; family Taxaceae; genus Taxus; species Taxus chinensis. Next base: position 16,165,012 of record CM034153.1, read on the forward strand.
ATCGCTTCATGGTCATGTTCTAGAACACACCTTCGCAAGATATCATCTTTTCACATATTATACAAATCTCCTCCAATCAAGTGATAAGAGGCTACGTGTATAGCAATCTACTTTTTCTCCAATTTATTCATTCCTTCTGGTGTCAGTCCAGTGTGCAAGAAGATAATGATATATTCCAAAGATAAGTGCATGTGGTTTAATGTAAACAACTGTTCATCATGCATTGTGTCCTCAATACTCTATGCTTCCTCCCTAGAATTGATTCTTGATAAATGATTAGGACCTAAATTTCTCTTACTTGGATTGAAAACAACTATGAAATCAAACTCCTGAAAGAGAAGTTTCCACCTATAGATGCACCCTTGAAAAATAGGATTATTTAATGAGTACTTCAATGTCATATGATCTGTATAAAATATAAAATGGGTAGCCAACAACTACTGTCTAAACTTGTGGAGAGTGTAGATCATATACAATGCTTCACGCTTAGTGCTAGTATAATTATTCTACGCAGGTGTCAACTTCCTACTTGCAAATCATATAGGATGATTCACATTACCTTCTATAGGTTGTGCCAAGATTGTGCCAATCGCCATGCCAGAGGCATCCACATGTACATGAAATGGTTTGTACCATGAAGCAAAATGCAAGATAGGTGCAATAGTTAATCTTTCCTTCAAAGTCTCAAATGCCTGTTTTTTCACATCACCCCAATGCAATTTTACTTTGGCCTTGAGAAAATATTCACATAGCCTTTGATAAATTTTCCATAATAGCCTGTATGCCCCAAGAATCCATGCACTTTAATCTCATTGGTAGGCTCCTCTAATCCTAGAATCACAACTATCTTGGCTAGGTATACCAATAATAATTTCTTGAAAATAATGTGCCCAACTAAAGTTCCAAAGGGTGTAACAAAGATACACTTTTTAATGTTAAGAGAGATGCTTAACTACCTACACCTCTCAAACATAAGCATTAGATTATCACATTGATCCTTGACTAAACCATAAAAAATCCAATTATCTAAATACACCTACAAAAACTTGTGAATACATTTATGAAAATGCTTGCACAATGATACATGAGAATACTGTTGGCACATTCTTCAATCCAAATGACATAGCCATGTATGCAAAACTACCCCATTCAGTGGTGAAATTTTTCTTCTCCTGATCCTCTGGCACAATGTGCACTGAATGATAGCCTAAGAAACCATATGTGAAGGAATAAATCTCACTCCCTGCAACTCCTATTATTTGCTTGGTGAATGGGGTTGGAAAAGAAAATATGACATATGCAGCATTAAGTTCTCTATAATCCACACAAATCCTGATCCTCCCATCCTTCTTGATGCTTATAACTATGGGGGTGACCCACTCAGATTATTAAATAGGCTCAATAATTCCAAACTTGAGCATCTTATCAATTTCCTCCTTTACCTTTATGTGTAGGTTAGGATTCATCCTTTAAGTCCTCTTCATAACTAGAGTCACACCTTCTTTCAACTTAATATTCATTTCCCCCAAAGAGGGGTGCACACTCTTCAACTCATGATAACCTCATGGAAATAAGTCCTGTAATTAAAGCAATAGCTTAATAATATTCGTTACATCCTGCTCTGACCAGTAATATCTAATGATGGCTTCCTTAGGAACAACTTCACTCTTGATATTAACTTTCTTTGTCTTTATGGGTGCATGGTACACGTGGGCCTTTTCATCCACAATTTCCATTAATTTTCTCGCACTTTCTGTATGAATAACATCCAAGTTTTTAACTTCTTCATCACCAATGAGGTATACTATTTTACCTTTTTCCTTTTCCTTCCAAGTGTAACCCAATTGTATCTCATCGATCTCTTTAGTGTCTAGGTCTTCAAACAATTCAAGCATGATCTCTTCTTCTTTCATGTTATCCCCCAATGTGATGCATTTCATTATCTGCAAATCTTCATGAAATGGAGGTTTATTAGAAAATTAATCAAAGGTATGAACCATACCTTCATTCATATCTCACTAGCTTGCAGTCTCTTTCTTAATCTCAACATGCACATACCACTCCCATGTGTAACCTCGTAAAGTGGAATAGAATTTATGTACCCACAAATATGGTAGTAAATTCTATGGGCCTTGTGTGTATAGTCTCTCATAGTTATGAACATGTACCAAATATGGATTCTTCCCATGATATTCACAAATATGTGTAGGCACATTACTCTGAATGAACCTTGTTAAAAAGGAAATTCTCACCTATCACCGTTTAAAAAAGTTATCTCTATGTGTAGGTCACCAACATGGTGTTGTTCTACATAATGTGGAAGTCAAAATATTACTTTGATCACCTTTATTCCTCTAATACTCCTCCATACTGCACAATAAATATTTGATATTTTATTCACCTGTATACCAGGGTAATTAAACATTTCCCATATACCTAACCATGCGCGGTTTGATCATCCTAATTACTCATCCTTTCATCTTGTTGTTTCTAACAAAGGATGTTTCAGTTCCTAGAATAGAGTTGCTTCTATCCTTTCATTATTTTGAGAAACAGATAAGGGTTAGGGCTAGGAGGAATACCTGTTGAATGTTGAGAGGGTGTGCGTGTACCGTAGAGAGAGATCAGATCGATTGCGAAGAACTCCTTTTTGTCTGGGAAGGAATACCTGTAAATAAGAATACAAGACCACCAGATTTTAGTTAGACAATAAATGAGGGAACTTCCTTGGGCCCAAGAAATATTAGACTTCCTTTCGAAGGTGGTCAGTTCCCATGTTAATATGAATTAACACAAATTCTAACAAAGAAGCTATTGCCAAATTACAATTTAATTGCCTCGTTAAAACAATAGAGAAAAGGCTGGTTTTGGTTTTGAGTCACAGTGACCGATGCTGGTCACTGTCACCGGTACCATTTTCTGATAACCGATATCGGTAGGGGCAGTGATTTAGGGGATTTTAGTGAAGGTTGGCTATAAGGTGGCTATGGTGTTTATAAGGCTGGTAAATGATTGGGGATAGGTAATGGGGTGATGGAGAAGACTCAGAGAGTATGGGGGCTGTTCTTGGGGGCAATGTAAGGGTAGAGGAATGACAGTTAGATGTAGGATGTTACCGGGTAGTGGATCTGGGAGTAGACTTATAATTACTGTGATTCAGAATTCCAAGAAATGTTATTAAAAGAATGTACAAGACAATACTTACTAGTTCCTGATGAAGATACAGGTCCAAGGACAGTGATGACGAAGGCAGGTTTCAGGTAGGATGATCTGACAATCCAAGATGAGCTATCTTCTCTCCCAATGCTTGGATGGGTGTCACTGAGCTCTGGTTACTCAGTTGCAGTATTGGGCTTGATGTCCTTCCCTGCAAAACTCTTCTCTTTCCTTCACTTGTCTCTGCTCTGTCAAGTGATTTTTTTCGGATCCTTCCAATGAATTTCCAGCTCCTTTGTTTTTGGTTTAGGGAGGTCATTTACAGGGAACCAATGGCGGTTACGTAACCGACGGCGGTCGAGTAGGAACCGGTGTCGGTTAAGTCAAAGTGGGATATTTTTAGTAAAATAGCCAACCTTCCTTCCTTTTCTCCCGAGGAATCAATTGTGGGCTTGATCAAGTCATTATTAGGTTGGTTTTGGTGTGGGTGAGGAGTAATTAGTCATGGGTGTGGATGTAGACCAAGTTATAGGTCTTAATTAGGTTAGTTTAGGATTAGGGCTAGGTCATGACGAGGTGGTGAAATGAGGTGGCATGTTTGAAAATGTGGATTTATTAATTATAAGGTAATTAATAAATAATTGTGTAGGGTTTAGGTGGTGAGGCTAGGTTGCGAAATGAGATGCAGGGCACAGTGGGTCGTAAGACACAAATTTGGTGTCTACATTAGCCCCTTATTGTCATGTAGCTTGTCTTGTAAAGCTGCACTAACAATAATAAGAAGTGGTTACTCCTATTAAGGGTATAGGTAATTCCCCTCAAATCTATCACAGATTGAGGTAACGTGAAATCAGGGATAGGGTTGATAAAGGGTAAATGGTGTTGAGATGGCGATAAGATGGTGGGGTAAGTTCAAGGAAGTAGATGCACGTTGAAATGCAGTAGTGCGACCAGGGTACATGATTTGAAGAGCAAACAAGCAATTCATAGGCAAAGGTCGATATTTTATCCAATCAAGGGTGATAAATCCTGGTATCCAAGGCATAGGAAGTAGCTCCAGGGGATATAACAGGTAAGGTACATGAACGTTTAGGCATGTTCGGCAGTGCCAAATGGTTGGTTTGGTTGATATAAACGTCACGGTCTTGGTCTAGGAAAAGTTGGTCAACTGATCAAGTCAAGTACCCTAATCATGCTAAAACATGAACAGGTGAGCTCGATTGAACAAAAAGCTACACGATGGGTGGATAAAATTGTAATTGGCGGGTTTTGGGTGAGGTATTTAATTGGTGCGGCCGTAGGTCGGGCTGATTGATTAGTGAGAACCATGGGTCGGGCCTGATTAGTTGGTTGCGGCCTTGGGTCGGGCTTGATTGGTTGGTTGCGGCCTTGGGTCGGGCTTGATTAGTTGGTTGCGGCCTTGGGTCGGGCCTGATTAGTTGGTTGTGGCCTTGGGTTGGGCCAAATGGTTGGTTGCAGCTGTGGGTCAGGCCTGATTGGTTGGTTGTAGCTTTGGGCGGGCCTGGTTGGTTGATTGTGGCCGTGAATTGGGCCAATGAAGTCAAAAAAGGCTATTTAGCAAAGGAGGGTATAGATGATGTGGTGAGAAAGGGAGATTGGTGAATAAGGGCAGAAATTGTGGTAAAAGAGGGATTAAACCGATATCGGTTAGTAATGACCGGTATCGGTTAGATGACCGATACTGGTGTTTTAGGGCATAATACAACCGATATCGGTTATAGGTAAAAAACCTATAAAAATAAAAATATGGCCGGTCATTGTCACATTATCAATTTGATAACCAATACGGCTTGTCTAGATTTAAAATTGATTTTTTTGAGTTTGTACGCTGAGTTGGCAGTAGTTGAGTGGAGGAGTGAGTGATTGGTAGACCCTAGCGAGTAGGAGGTAGAATTTGATTGGTGGAGGACCCAGCTGAGGAGATTTGGAGCCATGGCACAGCTAGGAGGAGCAGGAGGTGTTGGACCAGCTGAACCACCGCCACCTATCCCACCACAACGACCTGTAGTCGTACCGGTAGGCTCTGAACCCCTACTTATGTAAATTTAATGGTTTTAAGCTAGATGTGGGTTTTGGGTAGGAATCCAAAAATTTAATAAAATAATGAATAAATTGAAGTAATTTGTAAAATGGAGTGGGTAGGTAGGTTAGTTAGGCTAAAACGGTAGGGTGGGTAGGTTTGTAGGGTTGTCCGTGGGTAAAGGGGGAAAAATAGGCAAAAAGGTGTTTTGGGGGCCGCGTCGGGTTCGGCTCCGGGAATAGACAGTGACCGATGTCGGTCACTAAGCGACTGGCATTGGTCACCAAATATTTTGTACAGACCATTTGTTATTTGGACCGGCATCGGTCGTAGGTCAACCGGCGCTGGTGCATAGAATGTCTTGGGGGGACCGGTGGTGGTCGAGGGTGACCGGTACCGGTGCATAGAATGTTTTGGTTTGTTTGTTGTTTGTTTATTGTGTGTTTTGTTTTGTTTTGTTTTGTTTTTTTTTTTAGAGTTTTGTTTTGTTTTGGGGGTGAAGAGGTAGGAGGTCGAGGTGAGAGATTACGTGGTGTGGATGAAGTAGGGGGTGTTAAATTGGCGGGGGTATAGTTAGATGGCTAGAGTAGATCGGGGTGGTAGGTAAGGCGTGAGGTAAGTAAAGGAGATATCACAGTAGAATAGGTGGGTGTAGATGTGTATTATAGAGTCGGGATGTGGTTGGGTGGGTAAAAGGGGGTATAGAGGGTTAAGGTAGTTGTTTTTATAAAGGGTAGGTCTAATGAAGTGGGTTGTTTTTGCAGGCATGCCAACAACTTATGATGTGGGATTGGATGCCCTCGGTATTGAGACAGAGGCGGCCACATGTGTCCGTAGCGCAGTGGGCCATTATGCGAGAGGTGGGACTCGGTGGAGTCCAGTGGTATAGGGCTATGGATAGGGACCATAGCCTGATGGTTTCCCTCATTGAGAGATGGGATCTGGCAACCAACGTCTTCCATCTCCCTACAGGAGAGATGATGATTACCCTAGAGGATGTGTATCGCATCCTGAGACTGCCGATCGTAGGGGAGGCAGTGTTCCAGGTAGATCCGGAGACGGCGATGGACATCAATCTTTAGGTATTTGGGGATGCAGCCGCATTATTGACCTATCACAGTGCGAGCATTTCCTATGGCGACATGTATCATGCACACAGACATGAGACATGGCTTGCCGTGTTGATGATGATAGGTATCACATGCTTCGCCCTCCCAGACTCAGAGGGAGGCCGCTTCCCACGGGATTTGATGGAGGTGTTGCACGAGATGGTAGAGGAGCATACGTGCTATGCCTAGGCACCAGTATATCTGGTGCAGCTATTCAGAGAGCTGTAGGGTTATCGCCGGATGAGGCGATTTGGGATTTTCTTGACATTTTTGTTACACTGCTAGGCATATGAGCACATCATATGTATACGACTAGTAGGGCTGTCCCAGCAGCCATGGCCACAGATTGTATACAGATATGGCTTTCAGAGGTGGTTGGGGGTCGTGGGCCAGCCACGAGCGGTGCTCGCAGGATGGGATGTGGCCTACTACCATCATATGCTAGAGGGTTTGACCGCACTAGACATTATATGGAGGCCCTACAGAGGCCATCAGCCCCAAGGAGGAGCCCGAGCATAGATGCGCTGGATCCAGTATACTTTCTGGATAGCTGGATGGAGGCCCGGAGAGTATGAGTGGATACCCCTAGAGAGGGTATGACGGCAGTTGGGCCTGCGACATGATGAGCCACCTCCCCTTCCCACAGTACCGGAGGGATGATGTAGAGGCCCCATCGCCTGCACCGCAGCCCGTTGACCCAGATTGGGTAGCAGAGAGGCCAGCGGATTATACAGTGGATGATGCCAGAGTGATAAGGGCCTTTTTGGTTTGGTGGGCAGGGCAGAGAGCAGCCAGGAGAGTACAACCCACACAGCCAGATTTGGCAGCAGTTATAGCGGAGAGGGACAAACTCTTAGGACAGGTGCAGTTATTACAGGGGTAGCTTGCTGCTGCACAGGCACAGATCGGGGTACTACAGGGGCTGCTAGTCCAGGCACAGGTGTAGGCATAGGTACAGCCACAGGCACCACCACAGGCATCGGCCCCACAGCAGGCATAGGCACCACCACAGGTACAGGCACAGGGTGTACCGATAGGATAGGGGCCACTATTATTAGGAGTCGGGACCAACCCCAGCAGCCATGGTGGCATGGGCCCGCTATATGGAGGCGAGAGCGGAGGCCTGGTATTATCAAGACGTCCTTGATGGTACCCCCCGGGGGGCTGACTATCAGCCATATGCGGTGCACAGAGCTGAGACCTCTCGGAGCCAGAGATCCCAGGGGGGCGCAGCCCACAACCGGTGGGTTGGTGACAGGGAGGAGGCGGAGAGGCAGCACAAGGACCAGCAGGGAGAGGGGCTGAGGGTGGTGGGGAGAGCTGAGACATCCCTAGAGCGGCAGATGGTTTTTTGGATATTGGATATAGACCACCGGTCTGCGAACCAGTCATGTATATAGAGGCATGCGTGCCTACATATGATTTATTTATTCATTCTTGTTATTGTTAGGAATATCTATGTTGTAGTGTGAACATAGAATATTATGTAAGTGATTATATTATCTAGGATAATATAATATGTGTTGTAATAATTAATTACATTATTGTAAATGTAATTAGGAGTGGGTGAGTAAATATTGTTATGAGTTGTTGAGTAAACAAATCATTAACAATATTAGTTTTGTGAGAAAACAAAATCTCACGTATAATAGCATGGAGTTGTTTTAGGAGTTATGTGTGGAGATATTTATGGAGATTATATCTCCTTAAATATAGGAACAACATCTCCTATTTAAATGGATGTAATAATTCCTATGTATTGAGCAAGAATAAAGTGTAAGATTTCAAATTTTCTTTATGCAATTATTATATTAACTTTTCATTTGGTAACAGAGCAGGTTTGATGCAAGAAATTTCAGTGCTTTCATGATCAGATCCGTCTCAAAGAATATATTATATTTTTCGTTTCTAGATGTGGGTTTTTCTATAATTTTGTGTGCAGAATTACGTGCTGGGGTCAAGAAACTACAGAAGAAATTTCAGAAGAACCCAAAATGTAGTTTGGAAGAAATATGGATTTTACTATGCAGCTATCAAATTAAGCACATCAATTCTTCTACTGAAAGTTTTCTCCCAATTTTCAATAATGTTGAATTGTTAATACAAGTTCTTGACTTGCTTGGAGGTTAAAAGGTATAATATAAAATTTTAAAGTACTTGATTCAATTTTGTATTTTTTTATCAGTGTTGTTACAAAATAATGGAGAAACTAAATCTGATTGAAAAGTTTGAAGGACAAGATTTTCCATACATGGCAACTACAGATGCAATTACATTTAATAGAAAAGGATCTATGGGATGTGGTGAAGTCTAATTCAACTCCACCCACTGGAGGAAATGAATTGGCAAAATGGAATGCAAAAGATCAGAGAGCATTGGGTACCATTGGTCTGGGCTTATCAAATGCCTATCTACAATCATGTGGATTTCACAAAATCTGCAAAAGAAATTTGGGAGTCTCTTAACAAATTGTTTGGTTCTGAAGCTGAAATGGCAAAGACTACATTGAAGCAACGCTTGTACGGGTTGAAAATGGAAGAGAACTCAAAAATGGGCAGATCATATAAGTAAGTTTCGTTTCTTTGCTAAATCAACTAGCTGGAATTAAAGAACATGTAAAAGATGATGATGCTAAAAGCTATTCTTCTTAATAGCATGCCTAAGAAGTTACTCAAATATTGTAATTTACTTTGAGTAAAATTACTATTAGTCTAGAAGGAGTGATTTCTACATTGTTAGAACAAAGCAATCATGAAGAACATGAAGAAGTACTATATGTAGGAAACAAACCGAGCTCCTCATCTAAGAAGGAAAAACATAAACCAAAGAAGGTTCCTTCACATGGAAAAATAAAATGCTTTTATTGTAATGAGATTGGGCATGTAATACTGAACTGTAAAAAGAGAGCTCAGGATCTTCTTGATGACAAGATAGATCAGAAAGCCCTTCTAGCTGAAGTAGAAACTGATTGGGAAGTCTACTCAACTGATGAAGAACTTTCATGTCCTAGTGATGAGGATTTCCTATGGTAGACTCTTTTCTTGTTGGAGGAAGGAGGCAATGGAGGAAGGAGGAAAATCAGCGTCCTCTCGTCATTCACCAACGATGGGGTCACAGACAGATGTGGTGATATTTTATTTCAGTTATGTGGTGTGTTTATACACAAGGGGGGTGAAACTAGTTTCATGTTTTGATTTTAATGTGTTCACATAGACTAACAACAGTTCCTGAGTGTCTATTTGGTGTGGAAGAAGCAAACTGCATGACTCAGCTTACAGGGGAAAATCATCTACGTACGGTCCCTCTGACTGTCGTACGGTCCTATGACTGCCATACTTCGGTGGAAGGTACTTCGGTGGAAGGTGATCAGTCGATGAAGATGTTCATACGACAAGGATGATCATTAGCAGCAAGATCCAGATAGCAAGATCCAGTAGCAATGAATACTCCGACAAGGTTGATGTTTCCAGGAGCTCTTACCCCATGTTCACACTAAGGGGGCGAATGTTAGGAATATCTATGTTGTAGTGTGAACATAGAATATTATGTAAGTGATTATATTATCTAGGATAATATAATATGTGTTTTAATAATTAATTACATTATTGTAAATGTAATTATGAGTGGGTGAGTAAATATTGTTATGAGTTGTGAGTAAACAAATCATTAACAATATTAGTTTTGTGAGAAAACAAAATCCTCACGTATAATAGCATGGAGTTGTTTTAGGAGTTATGTGTGGAGATATTTATGGAGATTATATCTCCTTAAATATAGGAACAAACATCTCCTATTTAAATGGATGTAATACTTCCTATGTATTGAGCAAGAATAAAGAGTAAGATTTCGAATTTTCTTTATGCAATTATGATATTAACTTTTCAGTTATATATACCGGCCTACGAGCGGAGTACAGGTTGTATAGTTGATACCGGCCTACGAGCCAAGTATATTTTTGACATGAGAGACCGGCTTGCGAGCCGAGTCGAGATTTTGATAGTGATTGAGGTCTGCGTGCCGGCTTTGTATTATTTTGAGCTGACAGAGGCCCCCATGCAGGGGAAGTTGTATATTTAAACATTGATATATATATATATATATAGATGATGATTTCGATCCACATGGTGTGTATAAAAAATATTTTATGTGTTTTGTCGATGGTTTTTAAAATTGAATGTATATAGATGATGAGTTTTATCCACATGGTGTGTATGCTGATGGGTTTGATGTATATATTAAAATGTCGTATGTATTTTGTTGATGGTTGTTTTAATGTAGATAGATGATGTTGATGAAATTGTGATGATATATATATGTGTTGATGTGATTCTGATGACAAATAGTGATAATGGTGTAGTTATGCAAAAAAAGAGGCGGGTGCCACAAAAATTTGCAAAAAATAAAGAAAAGGCCCAGGTTTAAGAAAAAGGAGGCATGTGAGCGATATCAGTTAGCTAACCGACGTCGATAGATTATTGACCAATATCAGTTAGGTAACTGATACCGATTATGCCAAAACGAGCTTTTCTAAAAATAGAAAAGCTTGGGCGGTAACTTAAGTTCTTATTTTTAGAGTCATGCAACAAGTTAAATATGCAAATGTGACGCTGTTTGATGACTGATACAGGTAATTGCATGAAAGAATTGAGTAATAAGGAGGAAAGAGACAGGTGAAGTGAGTGTGGGCTGAGATTAAGAAGGTAGAAAGGCAAGTTATATTGAAGAGGGTGGTGAACATGGCTGAATAAGGAGAAGCATCCAACAGGCAGGGATGAGAGGGAAGATAGGTTCCACCCCAAGCTACTGCATCCCAAGAGGTAAACTGTTTGGTTTTATTTTAGTTCTTGGATGTTTTGATGAATAGGATGAGAGAAGGTAAGAGGGTAGAGATGAGAAAGAAAAGGTGATAGGAAAGGGTTTGGGGTAGAGTGAGTGTTAGGGGGCAGGTAAGCAGGGTTTTCATATATGTTTGTAGGTACAAAGAGGAGTAAACGAGCAAATAATTATCATAGGTGGTGGTTTTAAGTTGGCTGTATAGGATTAACAGTGATCGATATCATTTAGAGATAACCGGTATCGGTTAGGAAACTGGTATCTGTTATCTATAACCGATACCGGTTACTATTGTGTGTCGTTTTGAGAATTTCCAGAATGTGAGAAAAAACACTTGGGGATTTGATTTATTGAATGGTTGTGTGTCGTTTTGATGTATGCAGGCAGAGGCAGGGTTAAGGATGAATGATAGTGTGCCAGCTTTGTTGTCACGAATCTGAGCGGATGTAACACCAGCTGAATGGGCATTGATAAACCATGTGGGGTTAAGTGGAATCCACTATTATTCACGAATCGCACGCAATCATGCTATGTTGCAGGCGTTGATTGAGAGGTGGAATCTAGAAAAGAATACCTTCTATCTGCCAATAGGGGAGATGACAGTGACGATGGAAGATGTGTTTAGAATTTTGAGGCTCCCAATTACAGGAAGACCAGTGTATCAGGCGTTGCCTAGCATGGCGCGGGGAGCGATAACAGTAGTATTTGGTTCAGCTGCATGAGATTTGACACAGCGAGGTTTGACATTCACTTATGGTACAATGTATGCAACACACCCTGAGGAAACAAGGTTGGCAGTGGTATTAATGATAGCGGTGGGGTATTATGCATTACCGAGGGTGGATGGGGGAAGATTTCCAAAAGCATTGATGTGTGTTATTTGGGAAATGATAGAAAGGAGTGTGACTTTCGCATGGGCACCCGCATATCTGGCGGAGTTATACAGGGGTTTATGGGCCTGCAAGTGAAATCACAGGACGACACTGGATTGTGCATACTTATTACATTGTTGGGCCTATGAGCACATTGTGTGTGTGCGACCAATAGGCCGACCAATCTAGGAAAGAGAGACAGGAGTGCAGAGGTTGGGATTCAGACGATGGGTCCAGACAGAACAAGAGGCGAGATCCCAGGCCATGATAGATGACATCGAGTATTATAGGCAGGTATGGGAGATGGTGACGATTGCAGATATTTGTTGGAGGCCTTACGGGAACTATATGGTGACAGAGAACATAGCTGAGGAGTTGAGGGGTGTAGAGCGATTGAGGTGGATCGCAGGGCATAGGCCGGGTGAGTACGAGAGGATTCCTCTAGATCGCGTGCGGCGACAATTTGGATTTGTTCAGGATATACCCATGGCTTATAGACCATACATGAGGATCGATGCTGAGGCATTATTCTCACCGCCCCGGCCGACACCTCCAGAAGGACCAGAAGAGATAGCAGCCGATCGCAGGGTAATGGATGCAGGAGCGACAGAGGCTTATAGATTATGGTGGGTAGCAGAGCTGCGAGGTTCACGTGAGAGGGCCGATCATCCTGACATAGCTATGATTACAGCAGAGAGAGATCATCTGCAGGGTTTAGTTCATCAGCTCCAAACACGGGTGAATGAGACAACGGGATTGTTAGCGGTTGCAGAGTCACGAGTGGAGAGACTAGAGGTGAGATTCCGCCACGCGAGAGGGTGTATTCATATGTTACAGGAGAGGTTGGCAGATTAGTGGGAGGAACCAATAGCAGTGGCACCTTTGAGGATGGAGAGGCCAAGTGAGTGGCGTCAATGATCATGATCACCACCTGATTCGGGAGGAGGCGCAAGGGTCTAAGTGAATTTCATAGGAGTATAAGAATAAATAAGGATGCCGACCTGCGCGTCGATGATAGAGAAGATGTATTTGTTTAACATCTAAATAAAACTAAATATGTATGTTGATTTGAGTGATGATAATAATAAGAATGGTTGTGTTTTGAATGTTTTTGTTTTGAAAAAGGATAAAGATGAATGTTATCAAATAGAAATACACAAAAATATTTATATTTACAACACATGATAGGTTATGGTAGGGGATGGTCGAGCTAACCTTCGGAGACCCCATGTCTCCTAAGTGCTGCCTACATAGCCCATTGCACAAAGCAAGGAGGGGCCTCAGACCGATGTAGTTCTCCCTTAGGACCAGGGAGAGGTGAATTTAGGCAACTTGGTTATAGTTAGGCAATTTGTTGGCTGGTAAAAATATTGATATTGGTAGGGTAACATTGTTGGTGTTGGTAAGGGATTGGCGATGTTGGTGTAGGTATAGGTGAAGCGAAAGTTAGCTTACCCAAGTAGTAGGGAACCGTGTCCTGATTAAGGTCAACACATAATCCTAGATTCGAGTAAAAGAGGAAAAAGTGTCCCGTAGTTGAGAAGAGCTAAACAAACCACATATTAATGTAGGATGAGCTTGAATCCCTAGGTACCTTGCATAGGCGAGAAGTCGATAGGTGAAAAGAGTTGTATAATCACAATATATCGGATATACGTCACGTCCCTTGAGTTTTGTTGCTTTGACGAATGGTGAGGTGAGGTGGCTGGTATAGCGGGGGTGCAGAGAACTTGTTATAAGGTGATTATTCTGACGAAAGAGAACCAAACCTAAATAGACCAGTCCATGACTCAAAAGTGCTGTGGAATACTACTTTTTACTTTTCTGGATATAGACTGATCGATGCGGGAAGTCTACATGGGATATGTATTTTGTTGTTCTTGAGGTCTTCACGAAGCTGATCAATGCGAGAAGCTTCTGATAGAGGCTGACTTTGTATAGCTGTCCTTCAAGGGAGCAGTCTATTTATAGTAGCAGATGTGGCTTTTGTGCATAGCTGTCCTTCGGGGGAGCAGTCTATTTAAAATAGCAAATGTGGCTTTGCACATAGCTGTCCTTCGAGGGAGCAGTCTATGTATAACTTAGAGGTCTAGATGTCCGGTTGGCATGAAGCATCTAGTTTTGTAGGAAGTTTGACTCAAGAATATCCCATAAGTGTATAATTGAGAACGTGTTATTTTGATACTTTTAAGTCATGGACTTAGACTAAAAAGGGGAAGGCATCTTTAAGGGGAGGTTATGACCAAACCATGTGAGCTTGATTTTATTTTGAGATGCATGAAACAAAGTGTATGAGGTGGTAAATGAGCTCAAGGGACGAGCGCAAGGTAGATAAGAAGTGATGTAACACTAAATTCAACAGTAGAATGGTCGGAGATGCAAGGCATTAAGGGGTTCAGGCTCAGGTTTACCATTAAGCGAAGCTAAACGATAAGTGCCTGATCCATAGATGTGAGTGATAATGTAAGGCCCAATCCAATTTGGAGCAAATTTTCCGCGTTTGCTCTTTTCTAGTTTGGTTACATGTTGATTCTCTTTGAGGACAAGATCACCAACCTTAAAGGTACGCTCATGAAGTCACTTATCATAAGCACGCTTGATGCGTTTTTGATAGATTTAAAGTTGGTCAAGAGCTGTAAGACGACGCTCGTCAAGAAGCTCCAATTGGGCTAACCGCTCTTGGCGGAAATCATCATTGGTGAGAATATCCTGAAGAGATATTCTTAGGGAGGGTATTTGTATTTCGAGAGGTAAGACAGCCTCGGTACCATATACCAAAGAAAATGGGGTGGCATTAGTGGAGGTATGAATGCTAGTCCGATAAGCCCAAAGGGCAAAGGGGATGTGATCAGGCCAATTGCTTCCAGAATCGTTAACAACTTTCATGAGGATTTTGGTTAGGGTTTTATTAGAAGATTTGGCTTGACCATTTTCTTGTGGATAGTAAGGTGATGAGAAGCTAAGTTTGATACCAAAGTTGTCACAAAGGTCTTGTAACAACTTATTTTTGAAAGATTTTCCATTATCTGTTATCAGGCGATGAGGAACGCCAAAACGACAGATAATGTGATGGTTAATGAATTCGACGATTTTTTCTTTTTTGGTTGAAATGAGTGGAATGGCTTCCACCCATTTAGTGTAATATTCGGTTGCTGTGATTATCCAACGGTGACGTTGCGAAGAGGGTGGGTGAATCTCACCAATAAGGTCTAAACCCCATTGTGAGAAAGGCCAAAGATCTCGTGCGACCTGTAGCGGATGGCTAGGAGTATGTTGAAGGTTGGCATGTTGTTGACACATAACACAACGCTTAACATATTCGTAGCAGTCGTTATTAAGAGTAGGCCAATAATAGCCTAGGCGAAGGATCCGTTTGGCCACGGCAAGGCCACTAAAATGTCCACCACAAATACCGTCGTGGACTTGTTGGATGGTATAGGTGACCTCCGCACCGGTTAGACATCGAAGGAGGATGCCATCAAAGCCACGTTTATAGAGGAGTCCCCCCATGATGACATAACGAGAAACACTTTTAAGAAAAGCACGTTTTCCGTTACTAGTAAGGTCAGGTGGGAGAACAGAGGTTGTAAGGTAGTCGTGAAATTGGTGATACCAGGTATCCTGCGAATTAGCAGACACATTATTTATCATACAAACATCCGGGGCTGAGTAAGATGGGGCAAAGAGTTGTTGGACCAAGACGAATATGTCAGAGTCAGTTGGTGAGGCAGGAATTTGTGAGGCTAAGCAAGCCATAGTATCCGCAAATTTGTTAGTGGAGCGGGGAATGGTTTGGATAGAATAATGAGTAAATAAGGTCAAAAGTGAATCCACGTAATGTTTGTACTTTTGAAGTTCCTCATTTTTACATTGGTAGATGCCCATAACTTGATTGACTACCAGTTGGGAGTCACCGAAAATATTAATAGATTTGACACCTAAGTGTAACGCAACCTGGAGACCCAAAACAAGGGCCTCGTATTCCGCTGTATTATTAGTGCAGGGGAAATCGAGCCAGAATGAAAGAGGCATAGGCTCAGCGTCAAGAGGAATGAGAACAACGCCGGCTCCTCCGCCGCGCTGGCATTTGGATCCATCGAAGAAGAGGGTCATTGGATACGACTCCTCACTGAGTGAAAGAGTGGCGATGAGTTCGTCAGGGAAATTAAAATTGGTAAATTGCTCCCCAGGTAAAGGGGCTTCCGCGAGTTGGTCTGCAATAGTTTGTCCTTTTATTGATTTCTAGTGTACAAATTCAAGGTCGAGGTCGGCAAGGAGCATAAGCCATCGGGTGATGCGTTGGTTTAGATGTGGTTTGGCATACATATAATGAATGGGGTTCGCGTTGGTGATGACAAAAGTTTTGTGATTCAGGAGGTAGTGTCGGAGTTTGGTGGCTACGAATGATAGGGCTAGGCACAACTTTTCTACATGTGTATACCTAGTCTCGTAATCCATGAGAGTATGACTTATGTAATAAACGGCTTGTTCTCGATGCTCGGAGTCACGATGTGTGAGCATGGCTCCTACAGCATGGTCGGTGGCAGAAAGGTAAAGGTAGAAAGGGCGATCGTCCTGAGGTGGGATAAGCACAGGTGGCTGCAAGAGATAGGCTTTAAGAGCCTCAAAGGCTTGGTGGCACTCTTCACTCCATTGAAAGGAAATGTCCTTTTTAAGGAGATGATGGAAAGGTTGACATCGATCCGAGAGTTGAGAGATGAAACGCCGGATAGATTGGAGTTTACCTTGCAAACTACGCAATTGTTTGAGGTTAGTAGGTGGGGGCATTTCTAGGATAGCTTTGACTTTAGCTGGATCGACCTCGATGCCACGCAAAGAGACAATAAAACCAAGGAGTTTTCCCGAAAGGACACCAAAGACACATTTCTTTGGTTGAAGACGAACACAATATTGTAACAGGTGATCGAAAATAATGGTTAAAACATCGAGATGTTCACTGCGATGTTTAGATTTGCCAAGAAGATCATCGACATAATCCTCAAGGATAGTGTGCATGATGTCATGAAAAATGTAAGTCATAGCTCGCTGATAGGTCGCACCAGCATTCTTAAGGCCATATGGCATGACACGATAACAGAAGGTTCCCCAAGGAGTTATGAAGGTAGTTTTATGTTGATCGGCCGGGGCTACCAAAATTTGATTATATCCCGAGAAGCCATCCATGAGAGAAAGCATCTCATGGCCCGCAGTGAGATCAACAAGTTGATCAATACTTGGGAGGGGGAAGTCATCCTTCGGGCAAGTGAGGTTAAGGTCCCGGAAATCCGTACATATCCGAAGTCCCCCCGTTGCTTTAGTAACAGGTACGATGTTAGAGATCCATTGAGGATAGTCAATAGGTAAGATGAAGGAAACAGAAAGGAGTCGTTGAAGCTCTTCTTTGACCAAGAGGGCAATGCGTGGATGCATTTTTCTCAGTTTCTGTTTAACTGGTTTGGCATCGGGTTTTAAGGTAATGTTATGGACAGCAATGTCAGGATCAATTCCTGGCATGTCAGCGTAGGACCAAGTGAAAGCTTGGTTGTGGGCACGGAGGAAGGTAATGAAGGCAGTTTGTTCTGATGCGGTAAGAGATTGTCTGATCTTCACAATGTGAGGATCATCCTCGGTGTGGATGTTGATTTCTATAGTCGACTCATTCAACATGGTTTGAGTATCAGATGGCAAGGCGCGTTGAATATAAGAGTCGTCCGCACCAAGGTAAGTGAGGATGGAGTCGTCATCCTGGCACTCAACAACATTAATTGAAGGTGAGTCCTCTTCGATCATGTCTAGATACAGAAGGGGAAGAGAAGATGGGTCTTCATTATCACGTTGATAAGTGAGAGGACCCAGGAAGATAGCGTTTATGAAAAAAAAAAGTTAGGAGGGATAGATTCAGGGTCTATCGACTCTATGGGTGACGATGGCAAAATGGGTGATGATGGTTCGGAAGGGGTGACTTCGTCACCTTCCTGGATACAGTGGATATGCGATGTTTTCAGTGTAGGTGGTTCAGAGAATCCAAGACCACGACGATCTTTGTGTTTGCGTGTAGTAATGGGAATGATCGTATGTCGGCCTTGTTCATAAAGACTGAAACCGAAGCCCTTCCAAGAACAATGCGTCAGGAAGGTGAGAGCGAAACGACGATTAGTTAGATATTGAAAATCAGATTGGAAGGGGACCACACCAAGGGGAGGTTCAGGGGTGACAGAGGATGTATCGACACCCCCATACGTTAGGTTGGTGCGGCAATTAGGTGGTCCGTAGGAGATTACTTCCCCCACACGACAGTCATAGGTAGGATGCGCATGTAACTGTCCATACTCCTGTGGGGTATGGAACGTGCTAACGTTATACAGGTGATACTCCCCCAGCGTAAGGCATTGAAAGACATTTACTAAGGGATCTGAGGTTGGGATATTGTCTGCGGGAAAGGAAGTGGTATTTGCGACGACGGTTTCATTGGTTGAAGGTGTAGGTGCGGTTGAGGTGGATGGTTGAGGTGTGGTTGAAGTGGATGGTTGGGTTGGATGAATGGGTGTCTTGACTGGTACAAGCACATCATTAGGGTGATATAACATATTGCAGGTTTTGAAGGGGGGAGGGTCAGCTTTTACGGTGTAGGACTTCCCCTCGTACTCAAATTTTATGCATCTATGTAAGGTGGAGGGAACGCATCCCATAGCCCGGATCCAAGGGCGGCCTAACAACATGTTGTATTGGAATTCACCCTCAAGGACATAGAAGAGTTCGGGTAAGGTACGTGGCCCTACACGAATGTTAAGGATCACAGTGCCTAAGGTAGAAGTAATAGCATCGTTGAATGAACGCAGCATGGTGGGGTTGGCACACATGCAGCTAGAGGGGATATTCATTTGTTGGAAGGCTTTGGAAGAGATGATGTTTAGGCTAGCGCCCCCATCAATCATAACATGACGCACCCGGATGTCCCGGATGTAAGCTGAGATGAAAAGAGCGGGGTCAGGATCTTCTGCACCAAAGTCAACAATTTCATCTTCGGAGAAACTGACAGCAGCGGTTTGCTGTACAGGGACGGAAGTGATAGATTGTTTGGTGAGAGAAGCAACATGGTTGGGTGTTAAGATGGAGGTAACGGGAAAGGTTTCGTTAGGTAAGACCTCTATCCCTTGAAGGATTTCAACGAGAGCTTGTCGATGAGATTCAGAGGTCTGAATGAGATCATACAGTGTCATTTTTACAGGTGATTGGTGAAGCTGTTTGATCATGGTTCGGTGGGAAACTCCATTAGAGACGGGGTAGGCAGGTCCACGAATAACCACTTTAGGTGGTGGTGCGATCGGGATGGTGGACGGAGAAAGAGAGGCCGCAGGTGTGCTTTCTTTAGCTTTCCCATTGTTTTTCTGCCCTCGAGTAGCAACACTAATCATGTTGATCTCGTGAACACGAGAGGAGGAAGACGGTAGGGATAAGTCATGGTCTTCGAGAGGTGGGGTTGTAATAATGATAGATCTTGGTGAGGCGGGGACAGGTGGTATAGGAGAGGGGATTGAAGCTAAAGGTTTCTCCCTTCGTAAGTTGTCTTTCTTAACCTTTCTATCCGAGAGAGGTGACTGACGAAGTATGGCTTTCAAAGCTTTGCATCCCTCTACATCATGTCCTGGTGTGCGGTGGTAAGCGCAGATTTTAGACTCATCATAACCTATAGGTCGAGGTTTAGATGGATCATAAGGTCTAAGTGGGGGTAGGGAAATGGTCGCATTCTCCACCAACATATCCAGGATCTTAGCGTAAGATCCTTTGAGTGGGTCAAAGTCAGAGGAAGATGAAGCTATTGATTGGGTGGGTTTTGGTAATGTTTGGGTATGGTTGGTTCGTACGGATGGTGTTTTAGATAAGGGGTTTTGATAATTGGATTTAACTAAACGTGGCTTCTTCGGTGCAAAAGGTATGTTTAGCTGGTTAGATGGTGAGGCCACAGATGATGTGGTAGCAGGAAACAACCACGGAGAAAGAGGAGTGACAGCAAACAAATCCTTTGATGATGGAGTTTGTTTAGGGTTGATAGGTGGACAGGATCTCTGTATGGATGTAGAAGGTGCAGGTCGTTTTAAAGAAAACGCAGGAGGTACGATGTATTGAGGCAAGGTGGAGGGGTGAGGTCCCAATATAGAAGGTAGGTGTGACGGCGAGGGTTTTAGTTGTGACAGAGGCATAGATTGGACTTGAGGAGATTGGGTCTGTCTCCTAGGTGGATGGACGACTTTATTTTTGGATAAATCTAACCGTTTAGGTGGGTGTGTTAGGCTGGGTATTGGTGAAGTCCCAAGCATAGGGGGAGGTTTGGTTAGGTTAATAGAGGTGGATGAGGTATTCGGTAGAGATGAGGGGGGTGAAGGTGAGGACATAGGCATTTTGAGTTTTTGTAAACACCGCGGGTATATGGTAGAGGTGTCTGGATCGGTCATCTGCATTTGAGTAGAGCATGGTGTACTCAAACGTTCCCATAGGACTCGTCTATCTTCTGAGGGATGACAATCTTCACGTGTGAATAGGAACTTTTGTATGGAAGAAAGGTGGGTTGTGATTCCGGTCCACTGTGGGTGTGATACAGGGGGTAAATGAGGCACTGTATCAATGGGCGTTAAGAGGTCAACCGGTCGCTGAAAAGATTTAGGCGATGAAGAACTAATAGGTAGGAGGGCATGTTTGAGAGGATCCGTCATGATTAAAGAATTTGGTGATGTCGGTTCAAGGGGTTTCTCATCTAAGGATGACGAAAAAAGTGGCGAGCCTTCCTCTTGTACAACAAGAGTGGTAGAAGGAGATGTTTGGGAAATAGATAAGTTAGATAACATCCGCTCACAGTCTTGCAAGGATGTGGTGTAAGAAGGCTCATCTGTGAGAAGGGAACTCTGGGTGGTTAATTCCTTTATGGGTAAAGGAATGGACAAGGTTATCATCTTGTCTTGATGGTGGTGAAGCGGGTGTGGATTCCTACGTTAGTGATGAGGCTTAATTCAGAATTTCTTCAATAGAGGCTTTTGGTTGGGAATCGAAAACTGCATGGATTTCATGAACACTCTCCTCGGCTAAGATATCTTGGTTTATGTTACTGTTAGAAGAGTGGTTTGGGAATGGTTTATTGAAGATTTTCAAATTTTGGTTAGCAGGGGCATTAGGATTATCGAGGGTTATATCCCCTGCATCAACCATTTCCTGCACTATGTTTTTCAACATCTTACAGTTTTCGTGACTGTGTCCCTTCATGCGGTGGAAGTTACAGAAGTCATTTTCTTTGTACCAAGAAGGTATAGCGCGGGTGGAATCAAACCCGGAGTGAGGTTTAACAGGAGGCAAGGTGATAGCTCCTGCTTTGAGCAATTTTTCCAAGATGACACCATAAGTTTCTCCCAAGGGAGTGTAATTGATGGGCTCGGCTTTATACTTATAGGTGGTTTTTGGTGGAGTATTAGACGGTGCTTGGGATTTGACCATCACCGCGTGTACAGCTCCTTTTGATTTCGAAGCAGTCGATGCGTGAGAATTGGTGGTGTTGGGTTTGTTGGTGGAGTCTTGGGTTCGGAAATTAGGGTTTTTGTTGCGCAACCACAATTTCTCTTCCTCTAAGGCTCGAATTTCTAGTTTCCGAGCCATAGTAAAGGCCTCATCAAAGGTGTGGAAAGTTTGAAATTGGAGGGTAGGAGAAATGTGCTTAGCGCAGACCCGCATAAAGAGTTCGATGAGTTCGGCCTGAGGCAAGGCATAAGTAAGTTGGTTGATGAGGCCCCGCCATCGTCCAACGAAATCTGCGATAGATTCATCTTCAAATTGTCGGACGGCATAGAGGTCGGTGATAGATACTTTCTTAGCAATATTAATGGAGAAATGATCCAAGAAAGATTGGGCTAATTGGTTAAAAGAGAAGATTGAGTGCTGGGTTAAAGCACTGTACCACTCCAAGGTGGGTCCTGATAAGGACATGGGAAAGGTGCGGAGTAGTAAGGCATCGTCATGAGCAATCAGATAGCAGGCATGTCTAAATGATCGCAAGTGTTGTTGAGGATCCTCCTTACTATTAAAACGAGTGAATTTTGGTAATTCCCATTGAGGAGGATATGAATGAAGGGGGACAGAAGGATGAATAGGCTCCCGAAAAACTTGCTCGTATGTCAGGGTGCTACGGCTTCCTGAAACAGAAGCCTCCAGATTTTGCATCTTGTCCATCATTTGTTTGATGAAATCAGTGGTTGGATGAGATGATGGTGCGGTTGTTGTAAAAGGTGGAGGATTGGGCCAAGGGCCTCCACTAGACAATGGGGGGGCTAAATGTTGATAAGGTATTGAGGACGAATATGTTGAGGTGACCGAATAGGGATGTCCTATATAAGGTGTTGAAGTCACCGGATAAGTGTGTGGAAATGAAAAGGTGGGCGGAGCTTGAGAAGGAAAGCTTGTGTGGATAGGTGGCAGAGAGCAAGTTATGAAAGGAGCAGTCTGCGAGAGAGACGAGGTAGGAGCAGTTGGCGGTAATGATACGTGGGGCCCCAGATTAACAAAAGGAAAGCCAATCTGTGCCGTAAGAACCTCTGAAGCCACTGAGTTGGGAGACGGGGCTAAGGATGAAGAAGGTAAGGCAGAGTTATCAGGTGGGGAAGGAGCTAAGTGAGCGGCTATACTAATAGGCATGCCAACAAGGAGTTGACCGTCAGGTGTACGGTCAGGGGCATGAGACAAATAGTACTGTACAGCGCTAGGATTAGCGTCCAAAAATTTCACAAATTCCTTATCTCCTACAGGGATTTTGGGAACCTCACTGGTGTCCGTAGGATTCCCTATAGAATGTGAAGGGGGTGATTCAGGAAAAGGCATGGAACAGGCATGTGAAACCATGGCTGCGGCTTGTTTCTGAGTGATAACAACCATGGACAAGAGTACACAGCAGGGATGCAATCTATCAGGAACAGAAGCAGCAACAAAATGTTGGAATTGGTAGGTTGCTGGTTTTGGGAACTATGAAAGAAAGTAACCGATATCGGTCAGGTAACCGATGTCGGTCAGACTGTAGCCGATGTCGGTATAATAGGACTGGTGTAAGAAGCTGTAGGAAGTTGCTGATTTGGGGTTAACAATGCTTAGTATGCCTACCAAACTGTTCTGAAGTGATCACTGAAACAGTGTAGGACAGAGAAACAGAACTAAAAATAAGCAAGATGCACAAGCAAATCAAGAGACTAACCCTAGGATTAGTTTTAATTATTGTGGGCTTATGCCTTAGACGCAAGATGATGTCAATCCTAAACAGAAGACTTAGGGGAAATGTCAAGTTTGTTTTGGCTTATAAGGTTACCTCAATCGGGCGGAGGAATACCGCGGAAAAGGGGGATGTTTGAGCTGTTGTGTTAATTTATGATGTGATTTGGTATGTGTTGTGCAGTGAAAGTAAGATTAATTTCTTGTCAATACCGTGGATATCACCCCCACGTGTATGACCTGTTACTTAATCTATGTTCACTAGAATTGAAAACAACAAGCAAGAATGTGATGCACGTGTTTTAAACCCAAATCGAAAATGATATTCGATGAAGCAAGGAGATGATTTTCACTAATGCAAAGATGTGAAAGCAAGACAAATTCTTTTACCAAAATGACAAAATATTTTGTGAATATTTAGCAGAAACAAACTGTAAGTATGCTCCCTATATGAAAGCAAGCAAGAAAGAAAGAAACCCAAAATGGGTCCCACCGGGCGTGCCAAAATGTTTCTAACAAAGGATGTTTCAGTTCCTAGAATAGAGTTGCTTCTATCCTTTCATTCTCTTGAGAAACAGATAAGGGTTAGGGCTAGGAGGAATACCTGTTGAATGTTTGGAGGGTGTGCGCGTACCGTAGAGAGAGATCAGATCGATTGCGAAGAACTCCTTTTTGTCTAGGAAGGACTACCTGCAAGTAAGAATACAAGACCACCAGATTCTAGTTAGACAATAAATGAGGGAACTGCCTTAGGCCCAGGAAATATTAGACTTCCTTTCGAAGGTGGTCAGTTCCCCTGCTAATACGAATTAACACAAATTCTAACAAAGAAGTTATTGCAAAATTACAATTTAATTACCTTGTTAAAACAATAGAGAAAAGGCTGGTTTTGGTTTTGAATCACAGTGACCGATGCCGGTCACTGTCACCGGTACCGGTTCCTGATAACCGATATCGGTAGGGGCAGTGATTTAGGGGCTTTTAGTGAAGGTTGGCTATAAGGTGGCTATGGTGTTTATAAGGCTGGTAAATGATTGGGGATAGGTAATGGGGTGATGGAGAAGACTCAGAGAGTATGGGGGCTGTTCTTGGGGGCAATGTAAGGGTAGAGGAATGACAGTTAGATGTAGGATGTTACCGGGTAGTGGATCTGGGAGTAGAATTATAATTACTGTGATTCAGAAGTCCAAGAAATGTTATTAAAAGAACGTACAAGACAGTACTTACTAGTTCCTGATGAAGATACAGGTCCAAGGACTGTGATGACGAAGGCAGGGCTCAGGTAGGATGATCTGACAATCAAAGATGAGCTATCTTCTCTCCCAATGCTTGGATGAGTGTCACTGGCTCTGGTTACTCAGTTGCAGTCTTGGGCTTGATGTCCTTCTCTGCAAAACTCTTCTCTTTCCTTCACTTGTCTCTGCTCTGCCAAGTGAATTTTTCCGGATCTTTCCAATGAATTTCCAGATCCTTTGTTTTTGGTTTGGGGAGGTCATTTACAGGGAACCGATGGCGGTTACGTAACCGACGGTGGTCGAGTAGGAACCGATGTCGGTTAAGTCAAAGTGGGCTATTTTTAGTAAAATAGCCAACCTTCCTTCCTTTTCTCTCGAGGAATTAGTTGTGGGCTTGGTCAAGTCATTATTAGGTTGGTTTTGGTGCGGGTGAGGAGTAATTAGTCATGGGTGTGGATGTAGACCAAGTTATAGGTCTTAATTAGGTTAGTTTAGGATTAGGGCTAGGTCATGACGAGGTGGCGAAATGAGGTGGCAGGTTTGAAAATGTGGATTTATTAATTATAAGGTAATTAATAAATAATTGTGTAGGGTTTAGGTGGTGAGGCTAGGTTGCGAAATGAGATGCGGGGCACAGGGGGTCGTAAGACTTTTGGTGTTGTTGAATGATTACACATCTTCCTACTAAAGTACACCTTCCTTAGATGGTTCCATATTCTCAGGATCTGACATGGTGCACACATAAATTCTATTCAAATATTCTTCACTCAAAGTCTCGAAATAAGGTGTATCTCTTGCATCAGCAAGAGTTATAATCACGCACTCATCCTTATTATCACTTATTATCGAATCTTATGTATCCCTTATTAAAGCGTAGGTCTACATTGTTTTCATAACACTAATGTCATCTGAGTAATGTTGGAAAGTTATCTCCTTTAGCAAGCTCCAATACTTCAAAGTCTCCAATAAACTTGGCTCCTTGAATGGTAATGTTGGGTGTTAGGAAATGGCTAAGTGTTAAAGTAGATAGAGGCACATGCAGAAGGGATATAAGAGAAACATGTGGATGAGAGAACAAGTTGAGCATGATGGATGACAAGATTTACATGCAGAAGATGGAACACAGTGCGCGTGAGGATCACTATAGCAAGGCAGAGGACTTAGTCAATTTTTGAGGTATAAGGATAAATATAGACATGGAGTGTGTGACATGCAAAGGGTATTTTACAGTCAAGAAGAGTCTATTTTTTAGGAAGGAACTTTTTGTAGATACCCATAATTATGCCTGAGCAATTTAAATACTTAAATTACGCTAATTATCTCCCTTCCTGCAAATTGGTGACATACCATCAAAAGCACTCACCTTCTCTCTACTATCAGTGTTAATTAATTACACTACACTAATTAATTAAGTCGCATATCCAACAAATATCCTAATAAAAGACCTTCCGTTAATAAATCCCCACTTCTATCTAGACTAATTAATTATTATTAATTAAGTATCTTCCCCTTTCCTTAAACCAATAAATCAATATTTAATTGATTTCCCTTCTGTAGTCTAAATCATGTTAATATTCCTCTAAAAGCTTCTATAAGCTTTCACATCTATTAATTAAATCATCTTGATTAATTAATAGGCCCCCCTTTATCCAAATGGGTCACTATTAGACAAACTAAACCCTCCTAAAGTTAACTCAACCCTATCTAACCCCCCCCTTATCTACAACTAACTCAACATCTCTATTATCCCACATGCAAAGGGATGTAGAGATTACTTTATCCATTGGGCTATATAAAGATACCTCCTCCTACGTTTACACTTACACCTAAATTTTCTTGAGAAGATAAGAGCAAAGCACATAGCAAATAGACTATAAGATTTTCCTTTATTACTCTTGAGAAATCCACGATTTGAAGAGCTAAGCCTCCTTCCATGCATTTTGCCAAGTGCTTGGGTCATATGGGAATAGTCAAAGGGTCTTGTAGCCAAGCTTTGATGAGATCCCATTCCTAGGTTCTTGAAGATTAAAATAATCAATTTGATTGCCATGGAGTCTACATAGGTCCATTTACTTTTTTTTGGTAATCTAGAGAAGTAGAGGTTTGAATACTTTAGCATGTTAATTCAAAGTTAATGCATTATGCTTAGTATTAACCTTGTTTACCTCTCATCTTTGACAATGCTTAGATTTTGTCTTAGCTTTGTTATAGAACTATTTAGGTTGTAGTTCTTATTCATCTAACTTATCTTAAGCACAAATACACACACAGAGACACACACTTTCAGTTTGAACTTACGTAGGGGAGCTAATAATAGGATTAGATCTAGAGTTAACTATAGATAATCTATTATTAAGAGAAGTTTACATGCTTCTTTAGTTATCCTTGTAGTGGCACATGGCTATTTTGAGCATGCAACCTATTTTGAGAGTGCATGGGTTGTGAAGGGAAATTCCCCACTCCCTCTCTCTCTCTCTCTATATATATATATGTGTGTGTGTGTGTGTATGTATGTATGTATGTATGTATTGATTTTCATGGTTTTGAGAGATAGAGATAAAGACCGAAACCTAGATCTAGATTATAACAGAGTTATGCTACTGGTATGATTTTGTGCACATGAATTTGTGATGGTATTTGCAATGTGTTCAGATACTTATTTTTCATGAATTAATATAATGGATCATTATGGATGGATATTGATTGTTGACGTGTCTACTGATGATTATTATATGGTGAATGTAGTATTAATCCTTATGTAATATATATATGTTTCCCTTCTTATGTGTGTTTCCAAATTGAGATCTGGGTATTATGATGAAACCTGTACTTTGAATATGGTTATTATGAAAATGCATGCTAGCACCCTAGTAAGACATTAACAAAGAGGGATCTGGTGCCTGTGCATGCTTTTGGTGAATGCTCATATCTATCTGAGTGAAGTACCACCATGCCTAGGGTTTTGAGTGGGAAAATAAGACTACATTTTGGTTCCGTTGTCTAGACCTCTTTTCAAACTATTTACCATGATATTGCATGATAATGGTGTATTGGTTGACTCTTGCAGGTATTGAAGATTAGGTGATTGACGGACAAGATTATTTTGCACAAAGATATGGTTATGGACCTGATTTCAATACATGCGCTTGGGTTAAAGAAAATCTTTATCATGAGCTTTATGAGACATTATTTTTCTATTTTCCAATAGAGTTGAATGAGTGGTTGTCTGCATATGCATAGATGGGTCGTTGTTTTCTTACAATCATTTAACTAACGTAATATTTGTCAGTGTCATTCTAAACTAGGGTTGTGTCCAAGGCAATATGCAATAGAGTCTAGAAGAACCAGTTATACGTTGAGTTTGTTGGGGGGTTGCTTAGCTTGGTGGCTATTCTACGGAAGTGTAACTAAAATTTACGGAAATTAAATACAAGTCTATGTAATTCAAATGTTTGTGATGAAATGGATTTCAACAACTAATCTTCTACTATAAAGTAAAATACGCACACACTTATTCTTAACAATTTAAACCATAACTGAATAACTAGAATTCAACAGAAAGAAATACTGTTTATGAGCTAAGTTTGCATGGCAAAAGCATCTACTTAAAAGTGAAATAAATAATGGAGAAAACAAAGATAGTTAATCAAAGCATGCATGTAGAACTCATCAAATGACAAATGTAGTAAAACTAATCAAAGGACTGTATGCATGTAAAACACAAAGTAACCTCATATCTCCTCGGTTGAGTGGGCCCTTGCTCTTCCTTGGGATAAAGTGATAAATAACTTCTGATTCTCAAAATTCCGTAGATTTTATTAACTTCCAAATGAGTTCATAACATATCAGAAAACAAATCCAGAACAAAACATTGTGCAGATAATTTTCTTCGATGAATCCAAAAAAAGTGGTACTGGACAGTTCTGAAGACAAAGTCTTCATATAGATAATGTTTGTTAGAAGATCCACCATATCAGGTGGCATTAAACACTACTTCACCAAATATCAATTGAAACTCTTAGATTCCTACGGGCCGTTAGATTCAAGCCCAAACTAATAGGTCAATTCAGAAATAGTCTTCAGCCGCATGCATCGAACTCAGGAAACTTATCCACCAGTAACCTCCATCATTCCTGCACACATCATCATATTTGATCTCATAAAAATAGTTAGTAGGAGGTCGTGTGATAAACGGATTTTATAAATAATAGCAAGGAAAAATGCATCAATCTACTAAGACATGACTATACAAAACATCCCCATATACAAATAAGTCATATCACGAAGAGCATTTCTGGTCTGAAAAAGTGATATTAATGAGAAAATATATGCACTCATCATGCATCAAAGAAAATATGGTATTACAGAAAAAATTCTTGGATGCACAAAGAGTATTAGGATTTGTTTGATGTAGATGAACCTTGGACGCATGTTATAGATCATTGGTGGGCTGGTGTTGTGCATAGTTATACTTTGGAATACACTATGTTGATGTATTCTTGTCTGGAAGTTACTGAGTTTGAATTATTACACAAACCAAGAGGATCTTACATTCACATTATTCCTTTTGTCCATTAAGATCTTGATGGTGGTGCTAAGTTTAGAGTGCCTCCCTATGGCTAGCTAAACATCCTACCACACGCAAGGGCATGAGAAGGTGTGATGAAAGATGGTGGACCTTGCGGAAGGAAGGACTACATAATATATGCAGATTTAGTATAATGAGGTATGGGAGAGGGAATTGGAAAAGAAGCATGATATTGAGGAGCCTATGGAGTTGCCGAGGATGATGTCTCATGAAGGATTTTAAGCTCACATAGAATACAAGGAGTTGGATCCTCAGGCTCTCCCCCAATTAGGAAAGTGCAATAGAGAATCCCCTTCATCTTCTAATGAGAGTGTGTTTGATGAGGAAAGACTAATGACCATGGGCATGCATCTGATCCCACCTGATGACGTAGCCCTTGCGCTTAGTGTTTGAGTTCCAAAATTAACTATTGATAAACACGTGAGTGTAGGTAATTCATTGGTTTCAGGTAGATATCATTTTCCTTTGAGTACATAAGTTCATCAAATAACATCTATGGCATCACAAGCGACAACATCTTTTCTATTTGGAGGACCTATTGGAGGAATATTTTTTGGCGTGTCATCAAGGAAAAGTGTGGGCATGCAGAACATTGGAAACATGTTTAGAAGTACTAAAAATTTGTAGAATGTGGGATTTCATTTTAGTACTACTGTTGGGATGTAAGGAAGTGTTATGTTTTTTTACCACACCTTGTAAAAAGGACAACTTAGAATGTTGGAAAAGGGAAATTTTTCTTTTATAGCATGCACGGTAGCTCATGTGTTGGCTCAACTAAGTTGGTTATAAATCCGATGAGTTAGAGAGATACGAAAAATCTTGGAGTTGGAAATCAATCTTATGCTAGGTTGGTTGAGTAATGGTTAGTTAAGTGACGGTTGGTCAGATAGCTTGGTCGAGTGATGATTGATTGACAAGGTTGGTTGGGTGACAGCTAGTCAAAAATGATTGGTCGGGTGACGGTTGGTTGGAAAGGTTTTTCAAGTGATGGTTGGTTGGATAGGTTGGTCAAGTGATAGTTGGTCAGCTATGTTGGTCAGGTGACAGTTGGTCGGGTGACAGGTTGGACAATGTCCAACCCTAGTACGGAAGCTCGGTTGGATGGGTGATGGATTAGTCAGACGGGTGTATTGGCTGAATTTTGTGGTAGCTCAAGATGACAAGGAGAGGTTGATTAGATGGATGGCATATGGAGAGGTTGGTTGGCATACATAGACCTCATCTAACCCCTTGGGGTTTGACAACCAACACAGATGGTCAGTTTATAGTTGTACGACATGGTTGGGTGAGTCACTAGGTTAGTCGGCTTGTGGATTCATCGTTTGTGAGGATGGATGGGTAGTGTGTCGTAGGGGTAGAAATAGACAGTCATCTAACCTCCTGGGTTTGATGGCCCATAATGCGAAGATAGACATCATCCAACACAATGTAATTGGATGACCCAGAGGATGGATGAGTGACAAGCCAGACAAAGGTAGGTGAATGAATGAAAACCCAACAACCAAAATTAATGAGGCATGGCACCCATGACTGCCCATCCAGGAAAATTACCAAAATGAATGGTTTCCCATACCTCTTTAATGTAACCTTCTGGTTGATGACCCAAATTGCCTATATATTGTAAAATTTTCCTCATTTTGAGGAAGGATATTTTTCAGAAAGAAAAGGAACTCTGTCAAATTTATTCCAGAGCTATTGTGAGCTAAAGGCCTCGAATTTGAGCATATTGTAAAATATTTTGTCTTGTGCTCATGGTATGATGGATTGTGCATGTTTTTGAGCAATAAAATTCATGTTTTGTGGCCATCTTTTCCCTAACTTGTATGAATTGCATATTTTGCCTCCCATTATATTTATAAGGATATTGTGCATGTATCTATCTCTTTACAGGGTCTATAGTTTGGTGTGCTTTATGGATATAGGGAATAGAATATTGTCTTAGACTGTGGTGTTTCTACCAGCCCTCTCTTTCTAAGTTTTCTCTATATCCTTCACTCACTTGGATTGTCTCACCCTTTCTTGGTACATCACCTTCACTTAGACTAGTTTTATTTCATGAAAATTTCTATCCCTGACTCCTTGGAAATCATTAGAATAGGATTAGTTTAGTTTTCCATTCTCTACACTTTAGAGAAGTTGGCACTAGGTTAGAGGAAGAATTTGGATTTATCCAGAGGATTATCCTACTTATAAGGTCTCACATTGCATGATAATCCCATTTTATGTAGGTTGCACTAGTTACCTCGTACAAAAAATCACAAACAATCACTGGTGTTGTAATTTTGACATAACAACTTTTGCACACCCGGTGGGACATAAGTCAATATTTTCACTTTTATTAAGATTGGGTGTGTGTCTTGGTTAATTTCCATCATTTAGAGGATTTTCAGAAACACACCTGGCGACTCCTTTATTAAAATCCAGTGGTTTTAGCAGCCCAATTTTATCAATTTCATGAGTAGAGTGCAAACCCCGTTTAGAGAAAGAGAAGAAGGTATCTTTCAATACTTGCAGTTATCTCTAGGAAGAGGAAGGAGATGAAGAAGTGTACAAAGGTCTCCATCTCCACCAAATAAAAAATTATCCACACCTCCACCTGGTAGATCCTTTCTTCAACTAATTAGGGTTCTCAGGCCACTCATGATGGCTCATCCACAACCACCAAATTAGCCACCTCCAAACCCCTATGAAAATTTCATGATCAACACTCCACATTCCCTTAATGCACAAAATATGGTCCCAATAGTAGCATTAAATAATATCCCATACTTCACTGGAGAAAATCTCACAACTCCTATTGACCATATTCAAGACATTGTGAATGTTTGTGTCATACATGAAATTGCTTAGATGGATGTTGCAGTCAAGTTGTTGGCTTCTTCTTTCAAAGGAAAAGTGTTGCAGTGGTTCAGAGGATTGGGAGTAGGATCAATTTAGAATTGGGATCAATTGTGCACAACTCTCTATGGATAGTTTGGGGATAGGGCTGACAAATTATCCCTTTTAGAGCAGATGACTATGCACCAACTGATAAAATGACATATTTCAATTCCAGATTCTAAATAACATGGGAAAGGATCCCAATTGCGGTTAGACCAATAGTTGAAGGTGCATTTCTCTATTTTCTTAAAGCTCTAAATTTTTATATATTTGTTATGATACAATCTATGGGAGGAATAACCCTATTAGACGCCTATGCCATAGCCATTAGAGCTGAGAATTGCCTAATTCATTCTGGTAAAATTTCACCTAGGCCACCTATGGCTCTCTATCTAGATATGGGTAATCCTAATCCCAATCAAAAACCTACAATAGCCCCATCCCTTTTCCAATAAATTAGAGTTCAAATGAATCTTCCACTTCTTCTTCTATCCCTTCAAATGAACTCCAAGAAGTCATGAAGCAGTTCCAAAACTTCGGAAATGAGTTGGTGACAATTAAGAGGCAAAAATCTCAAAAATTTAGGTCATATCAACCTCAATACCAACCCAATAATCCTCTATATCAACCTAATAGACCACTTGCTCAAGCTACAAATAAGAACCAAACAAATCCTTGTACAAGTAATCCATTTAAGCCTTATAATCCTAGTGTCACGTCCACATATAGAGCCTTGGTTCCAGTGCAAAATAACATGGCTCAAGAATATGAATGGTTCTTCCCATGTAATCAACCTTATAACCAATCAATGTGTTTCAATGATGCTTTAAATCAATCTCTTGTGGTGAAAAAAATGGGTGTGGAACAAGAGACAGACCAAGAAGGAAATCAACAGTGGGAATCAAATCAAGAATCAACTCTAAATGAAACCACACTTGTCAATTGACAGACCAAAGATTTCTATGGTATAAATCAACCCCCTTCTCAAATTGTAGCAACCAATAATTGGGAGTTTGTAGTTAGTTTTAAAATGTGCACATAGGTTAGTTATTTTTTATTATTAGAAAATAATAAAGTGAACATAGTCTTAGCATATTAAATGTTTTAATTATGTAATGGGAGGGAAAGGGGCCACTTTTCTAACTTATAATTACAAATTTAAAAATTTTATTTTCCCTCCAAGTGGGTCGATCCCGTTGGGCAGTCTATTTAAGGGATGTGAGGGGGGTCATTTCACCTCATGTTGATTTGATCATTTATGTCTCTCCATGCTTGGAGAAATGGGATGTATTCCCTAGCTCTCATTATGATCTCTCTCTCTCTCTCTCATTTGACTTGAAAATGAAGTAAATATTATTTTGATAAGGATCCATTTGTGTGTGTGTGTGTTTCATCTATTGTGTGGAAAATTGCTTGGGAAATTATTCCTAACCCTAACAACTTGATTGTTAAAGGAAACCTGAGTTTTCTTGCATGTTTTGATGATTAAACAAGTGAATTTCAGATCTTCCATGGTTGTTTGATTAATTTTAGTCTTTTTTCACCAAGATTAGAGGGTAATAGTCATTAGTCATGCACCTTTTCCCCTTACTAGTCACTCATGAAATAAATCCAGGTATAGTGACTTGGGAAAGAGGGATTTGTGGCACATTTTAATGCTCAAATAATGTGATTTCAGTTCAGATCCGGCTTCCCATATTTTTGTGAGTGCATGCTTGTAATTTGGTGATTTTTTGGATGAGTAAAGAAGCTGGAAGTATTTTATCAATTTATTCTAACCCTAAGCACCCAGATCTGGAATTTTAAGTGCTATTTTGAAAGGGTTTTAGTGCTCATAAAAATATGTTCTATAGTTAATTGGAAAGGGAAAAATACAAAGTGTATTTTGCACTTTGTTTCATGTGAAAATAAGGAGTATTGATGAAGTCTGGAAATTTTCAATTGTTTGTAAGCTTGATTTATTCTACTATTGTTAAACAAATCTGAATTAAGAGGATTTAAATTCCAATTGATCTGTCTATCTATCCCACTACCTTGGCTACTTCCAACCCCATTTTGGGTTGTAATTAGTCAACATTGGGTTATTTGAGGTTGAATAAAAAGGATATAATCCTTCTTGATTTGATTGGTGTGGAAGTTTGTTAAAATTCCCATTTATTAATCTAATTTAGGAGGACAATATAATGCAATAAGTAAATACACTAAACAATACGTAAATGAGATAAATAAATAAGCTAATGGAATTAAAAACCAAAATGTGCAAGAAGGGAAAGGAAATATCTCAGCCGAATAATAGAAGCCTTTCAAACTGTTTCACATTGATGCACATAAATTCAAAAAGCAGGAATGATTGTGCATGAGTGCTAAAAAGGATAGATCTGGATGATATGTCTGGATTGGAGTTCTTGGAAGAGGATTGGGGCACCCACATGTGGTCTGGTAAGAATTATAGGTGCCATGGTCTAGGAAAAGTGTCCAGAATTGGTGCTCACGGGGTCAGAAGGTGATCTAAAACTCTGCCTACCTGTCACATTAATTTTTTTGTATTACGTCAAATGCTCCAAATATTCCAAGAGGAAGAAATACCCTGCAAAAGACCAAAAGGAAGTAACAAAATCCTAAAAAAATAAAGATGCAAAATGAATGGGTTGGACTGACCTCATTTTCCACAACATTGGTCTTACTAACTGAGTGTTGCACTACATTTCAGACCCAGATGTAGTTTTGGTGTGTGTGAGCATGTCGTGCCCTAGGTGCTCTTGTGCTAGTCACACTTTGTGAAGTAGTGAGCAATAGATAAATGTAGAAAATGTAATAGTATATGTACATGGAATAAAATAAAATCCCTCCCCTATGAAGTGTGATGCAAATGTCTTAGCTTGTTCCTTAATGATGGAGCTATGTGGATGCCAATGCAACAGATGGATGCAACTCTAGATGGAGTGATAGTAGTGCATGATGTTAGGTCCCTCATTATGGTCTCACAACTTTATATTTATAGGGTTCTCTTGCTCTAATTTGGTAATCAACCCCAAAAAGAATGACCCCAAGAAATATAAATATTAAAAATGGCTAGAAGAGGCCCAAAAAGTGGCGAGAAAGTGCTATAAGGATCAGGGTGCTCCTAGGTGGGACCAGGGAACCCACAGGAAACCCCAATACTAAATATGGGTGCCCGAGCTGAGGCTAAAATAATGAAGGATGTATGTAAATGAATGGGCATATGGGTGCAATAGGTCACAAATTATGAAATAAAATAAACAAGATAGCTAAAGGATGAGGGTTAATTAGTAATTTCTTTACTCAAAAACCTTCTAAATAATAGTGATGGAACCTAGAATTTACTATGAACAACCCAGGCATGTTGGCACATCACTCATCCTGAGCTGAGCACTCACCCAAAGTGTGTAAAGGTACTAGGTCCCTATTTAGATTTGTTTGTGTAGGATTTTAGTGTGATGATGTTTAAACATGTTCAAATTCATAAGTAGACATAAACATTCCATAGTGAAAAATCCAAATCTAGATCTTAGAGAATCATGATAAATGAACTAAACAATAACTATGATAAGATTAACCATATAAGAACCAGATTCAATCAATTCTAACACCATTATCCTGCTAATATACTCAATTGCATTAATAATGTAAAACACAAAATCATCTTACTGTAAAGTATCTCCATGAGTCATGTGTGTGTTAAAATCAACAACACAACTCTACAGTAATTCACCACACACTAAACTACGCAAGTCAATACATATTTATAGGGGTGGGGAATTTCCCTTCACCACCTATGCACTTCTCAAAATAGGTCGCATGCTGATAATAGCCATGTGCATTTACAATAGTACACAACATGCAAGTGTTCTAACAAAATATGTCCTATAGTTACCTTCAAGTAGAAATACTATTATTATCTTAAACTATGCATGATGCTTATCTATCACTTGTTCCCAAAATAACATTGTGTGTAGTGAAAGTCTTCATCTCTATGTGTGCTTTGCATGCTATCTCCAAAAATAGCCATTATCCAAAAAATAACTAAGTCCTGAGCTAGGGAGCTTTAATACTATTATAGCGTCGCGCACTTTTAGAGCCTTATATTCATGTGCCCAATACTTAGAATATTTCTAGTTGTTCAACATTACCCCACACTAGAGTACTTTTTTGTCCCAATGATGTGAATTATTTCATATGTCTTCAATAAAAAATAATAGGTAATGAAAGAATGAAAAGAATGAACCAAACTTTGTACAAAAGGATCAAGTTTATTCTACAACACCCTCTTCTTCAACTAGTAGGATTAATTATGGATATTCATTTTTTAGCTCAACCTCCAAGGTCTGTCAATCACTCAGTGCATTCCTTGTTTTCTCTAGAATATCAGTGGCTATGTCATCTTATTCATCCTAAGTGATATTTTATTTCTCATTCTGTAGTACTTAGAAAACATTGGCCATACCTGACAACATTCCAATCTCACTATGATTTTTCAAATCTCGTTAATCCTTTCCTTGTGCGGATCTTGGGCTGTTGTGAGGGCCTCACACTTTCATTTTACTAGTGCTAACTTTTCTACGTGCCCAAGTGTTTCATCCTTCATCACCTTCAAAAATTCATTATCCTCCACTAAAGTTCCGGTCCTTATTATGGCATATAGCATCGCACATAAATTAAGAGCTTAATTAGCTCATCCTTCAATGTTTGGAGCAACACCTCATATATTGAAACTTTTCTATCAATAGTGGCCCTTGCTCTTATTGTTTCTTCCCCTACATCCTTTTTCTTGGGGAGGCATGTTGGTTGTCAAATTGGAATTTAATGAAAGCAACAATCAAGGGATAGAAAGTCCCTCCTCTTTGATGCAGAAAAACTATTTACAAATGTACAACTTTCAATTTTAATGAGGAAATATGATATCATGATAGTGTTTTAATTCCAAGATAGATGATCAATATAAAAGAACAGAAGAACTAAGGGAGGGAAAAGGTAGAACATAACAACATTCCCAGGAAATATAGATAGCAAAATAGTTCCTTATAAATGTTGAGCAAAGGGGATATGTAGAACATAATCATTTATATTAAACCACCAGATATTATTTCATAGACACAAAGTTCCAGAAATGACATCCATAAGAATACAAAGATTCTTATTGCAATAGATAAATGATTCACAAACTTTAGACAAGAAAGAGAAAGTAAGTTGATGCAGATAGAAACAGGAAGGGAAATCTTCTATATTGATAGCTTTAATTTCTTTTACACTTTCAAATATTACTAGATTTCCAGCCCCTTGGAATGGCGTGGAAATCCCAATATATAACTTACAAAGTAGTAACATTATTAACCATTTATTTTAACCAAAATATTAAATAAGGAAATATACAACATAAAGTCCTTAATTAATTTACAAGGAGACCCAAACTAATAATAAAAATAAGAGAGTCAAGAGCCAGAAGTAGAGACATTCAGTAGTGGTTGAAGGGGGCCCACTATTTTGAGGATCCGATGGCTGAATCTCTTCAATGCTTTCACTATTTCCATGCCCCTTGGAATCATTGTGTTGGAAGTAGCATGAGTCCACGTGCCTAGGAATTTCTCCATATCTTTATCAAAATCAGTATGCTCCAGATATTCCTTATTAGCCTTGGCTATAGCTGAATGAAGAGAACAAATGTCCTTTATTTTATCTTTAGTGATTGACTCTTCCTTGAACAGATCATCCTTGACAAAGGCTTTAAACTGATCCTTGATTTCTTAGAGAGAGAATGGTATACCTGTGACTTCATCCAAAAATTGTAGTGGATATCTTTGAAGGTGGATACAACATAAGTTTTAAAAGAATCCCCTTTTTTCCATACATTCCTCAATTCCCCCAGTGCCTCTTCTAGAACTTTTATTTTCCAATCGATGCTAAATATCCATGTTATTGACAAGTTATTCTTGATATCATCAAACACATTGTTGGCCAATAGGATCCTATCATTAGTTTGACCCATCAAATGGAGATCTGTGATACATCCACTCCAAACCTTCAATTATTTGTCCATATTCTTGATTGAGGAAGTGAGTTTCTACTGCATCTTGATCACCTTATCATTGGTTTTAAAGGCTTCCTCAATGAAGTTTAAACCTACTATAGTCATATCATCCACCATGGCCCCAATAGCTTTACCATAAGTAGAATA
The DNA here is from genome assembly GCA_019776745.2 of Taxus chinensis. Lineage (NCBI taxonomy): Eukaryota > Viridiplantae > Streptophyta > Pinopsida > Cupressales > Taxaceae > Taxus > Taxus chinensis. The sequence goes on from CM034153.1 coordinate 16,203,157, forward strand.
CTTGTGGATGTCTTTGATGGTTTGGACCTCATCTTGGCTAAGAACTATGGGAGGTGGGAGAGCGGCCAATGGGGCTAGATCCAAAACTTTATCCTTTGCCAACAATGATCTGATAAATTTGGAAAGAACTTGGTTCTATTCTTCCAATTACTCCATGGTTTTCTTGCCTTTCTCAACCCATTTGATAACCTTAGTGACGGTTTCTCAAAGGTTATGAAATTCACTCTCAATTGTATATTCTCCCATTGGAATCCTAGAAAGCTCTAAGTGAGAGATTAAAAGATATTTTTCATCTTTGTCCACTTTGGGTTTTACAACCTCTAGGAACTACTAGCCTTAAGAATCAGTTATCAACCTCGAAGTATTATTTTCTTTCTTTGTTGGAGGAGGAGGAGTAGTTCCAAGAAAAGCTACCACAACATCAAAATCAGGCATTGTTAATGGGGAGGAAGATCTCCCTTTCCTACTATCAACTAGGGGCTACACCCATGAAAAGGAAGAAGAAGAAATAGAAGAATCAAGGGGCCTGAGTGAAAGTGAACTCAAGGTACTCAGAGTATGAACCACTATTGTTTCTAGTGGGGAAATGAATGGAACCTCAAGAATTTCCTTTCCAGAGGAGTCTGTTAAACTTAGAGGTTTGGCCCTTAGGCCTTCCTTCTCCACTCTAGTTGTGGCCTCAGGAGTATCTTTTGGGTCTGTCATCTCATCATCATCATTCTCACTTAGAAAAATAATGTTCTCTGGCCCAATAGGAAATTCTGACTTCTCCAGAAGAGTCTCTTCATTTATCAGTTCTTGCTTGACCTCCTTGACCTTATTTTGATACTCTTTAGTGGAAGATGAAGGAGTAGATGACTCATGTTCTTTCATCGAAGAAGAAGGATTTTTCTCAAGTACCTCTATGCTAGGTGTATGTACTTCCTTCCTAGGTGTGGAAGTTTCTCTTGAAGAGGATCTACCTTTTTTCATCCTAAGTTCACAAACCTTCTTATCAAACCAAATCTTAGTTATGATGATGAAAGGAGTGATTATCTCATTCAAGTCATCTCTTTCCTTCACATACCAATCCATGGTTTTCCAGAGGAGTGTGCTTGATGGATCTTTCATAATAAAAGGATTGTAAATCTTCATCATCATCCTTAAGCCCTTTAGGCACCTGGTAGAGGTTGAGATCTATGATCTATTGTAGAGAAAATCTGCCAAAATTCCTCCTCCTGGCTTAAAAATCATTAGCACAATCAACCCAGTAATCCTCAGTGTCAGGGCAGTGATGATAAATTATTCTGAGATTTTGATCAATGAATTTCCTTAAATCAAAGCAAGTCCTGGGCTTGAAGAAATGAAATTTAAGAGGAGCAATAGCCCTTTATATATTTTGGGCATCCAGAGCTATCTTATATGTATAATTCCCCAAGGTGATAGGGAAATGAAGACCTGTAATATTCTTATCTCGGCAAGTTCTATGAAGTTTATCCAGCTTCCTGCACACCTCAACCAAGGCCATTTTTTCATTGTAGAACATGGGAATATTGAGAGGTGTGATTTCAAAACAAGCCAACCGGATGTATAAGAACTTTTGGAATTAAATGAAGAAAGCCCCATACTTGGTTATCAAATCCTTAGCCTCATCAGAGAATCTTCTAGCAGTGTCACCCTCCAAGAGTCTCACAATGTACATGGTGAAAGCATCATTTACACTTCAGAAATTATGATTAATAACTTTGAGGGTAAACTAAGGGAAATATGTATAGATGGGCTCATCCTTCTTACCTTCAATGAAAGTGAAGCTGAACCAATCATGAGATGCTGCCAAGGTGTACATGAGATAGGAGGTCATGTAGAACTTTTTGGTCTGTTAAAAATTTGACAATTGTTTAGTCAAGTTTCTACATATAATCTCGGCCCAATTTATGTTTTGCTTACCCTCACAGATGATGTTTATGAAAGGTAACATCCAAAAATGGATGTCATTGGTAGAGGGAATTCCCATAAACGGGTGAGAAGAGTGATGAAATCTGATAGTTCTTCATTGAAATCAACCCTGGACAATGCCTTAGAGAGTCAGGACACTCCCTTCTTAGGGAAATTCAGCCATGATTTAGCTACTCGAGCCTTATATTTCTCACTATCTTGATCAAATAGATTCTAATCTTGAGCGAGAGTGAGAATAATGGAATCATTTGTTTCGGGAATGTGCATGGTAGTGGAGATGGCAGAAGCATTCAATTTTGCAATCAACTCACCGTGCACATTGACAACTTCCTTAATGTCTAAATTGAAACTAGCCCCGCAGGTGAGCACAGTGTCGGCACATTACACAGAGAGAGGGAAACCAGTGGCATATGTGATTCCAATATCATTTATCATTTGGGCCATGGGAGTAGGGTTGTTGCATGCTAATCTGCCCCAGAAATCATCTAAATCCAAATGTTGAACTTCGCTATCTCCAATATTGGATACAGAGGTCTCAAAAGGGGATAGATGCTCTTACCCTTGAAACTTGATCTTCATTTTGACAGTGAATAGAGGACTAACCTTCAAAGAACGAATTCATGACAAGAATTGAAAAGAGATATAAGAAGGTGGACAAATGACTCAATTTGTAAAAATGTGGGCAAGAGATAATGAGTAAGTAATGTGACAAGTTCATAGACGGTTGCCCTTTTAAATAGCCATTTAGGAGAGAGAATGTCATAAATGTGCATTCAATACACCTTGCATCAACTCAAAAAGGTGAAATGTGGGAAAAGCGGAAAAATATCACCCAGATGGTGCATGCAACATTAGGACATGAGGGATGCAAAGAGCTGATTCAGTCGATGTGGGTGATGTAGGTGTTGATGGCGAATCACAGCACCCCTGAATTTTTGCAACTCGATGGGTTGAGACTCTCAGTGCGATTGCATAACATGGAGCTTTTCCCAAGTGTGGGACCTTGTGAATCGGGAAAGCTCTCTGGATGAAGGTCGGTTCTTATTCCTCTGTTCAGATGCACACATAAAAATGCAGAGGGTTTACTCAAAAACCTAATCTAACTTGCCAAAGAGACAGGGTAAGAAGATGCATAAAAATAAACCTAAACTAACAAAGGTGATGCACCGAGGAATGAAGAACACATGTCTTGCCAATAAACACAAACCATTAAAATGAAATGCAAGATCATGCACAGATAAACCAAATTTGTAGTGAAAGATCAGGAGGATGCAAATGAATACAGAGAGGGTTGAGAATAATCCACAGGCATGCATTATTTTCTCCAAAGATTGATACAATACACTACAAAATGCCAAGAGGCAAAGTTGCATTACAGTTTTAGATGGGAGGTTTGAACTCCACAAATTCACCTGTCAAAGAGAAGAAGGGAGGGGCAAAACAAGAATGTCCAACCTTTAGAAAGAAGCCTCTCCTTACAATTTATAGGAATAATGAGAGAGGGAAGAGAGAGGAAATCCAAATCTACCCCAACCACCTCCAGGTTGCATTTAATTCATCTCATTATGGTGGTAGGTGAGAACCCTAGCAAACCCAAAAAGTGGCGAACTGTATTTTGCATTTTTAAGAATTTTTTCTCACCCAATTAAATATATCTAGTTGTAGTTGGACAGAGGACTTTGTAAGCTTTCCAAAAATTCCAACCTTGCGTGAATCTGAGCTCCCTGTGAAAAGTTATGGCCGTCTGAATATCTGGGTCAGCGTCTACTTCCTGTCAGCGCTCAAAATGTTACACCTCCTGAAGGTGTGCCTTGGTGCATCCATCCTTATTTCGACATAATCTTACATGCGTCATAGGCACTGAAAATGTGGTGTTGACATCCCTTGTTGTGTGCCTTTTACCTGCGCCAAGGCACAACTTTTGCCATGTCGACACTCTGTGTCATGCGCCCTTTACGTGTGCCAAGGCGTGACTTTTGCCATGTCGACACTCTTTATCATGTGCCCTTTACGTGATCCAAGGCATGAATTTTTCCATGTCAAAAATCTTTGTCATGTGCCCTTTACGTGCGCTAAGGCGCGACTTTTTCCATGTTGACACTCTGTGTCATGCACCCTTTACGTGCGCCAAGGCGCGAATTTTTCCATGTCGACACTCTTTGTCATGTGCCCTTTACGTGTGCCAATGTGCGAATTTTTCCATGTCGACACTCTGTGTTATGTGCCCTTTACGTGCGCCAAGGCATGAATTTTTCCATGTCGACACTCTTTGTCATGTGCCCTTTACGTGTGCCAAGGCGCGACTTTTGGCATAAATAAATGTCGAGTTTTGAGTTCCTTTGATTTCCATATTCTTCTGGTTGTTTGTATCTACCCGGGGGGAAGATATTTACAAAAGTAGGCAAAAAGAGTATGGGTGGTCCAAGGGACACATAAATGTGAAGGACACGAAGAGCTGATTCAGACGATGCGGGGAATCGGTGAATAAGAGGCCCAGGTGCATTTGGGACAGATGGGCTAAAAAAGTCTGAAAAAGCTGACAGACAAGGACTTGTAGGGAAATTGGCCGATTGGAAAACAAGAAGCCCACCAGTACTTGGGACATGAGGGAAAAAAATATCCGACAGACCCACAAGTCACTAAAAAGACCCCATGAAATGAAATTTTCACCATCTCTTCGAATTTTTACTTTACTAACACACTACAGAAAGGTGTCAACTCAAAATTTTCAAATTTTTTGACTTTCAAAAGAGGTGAATTTTGAGAGGACAACAAGGTGCATTGGTCCCTCATCCAAATGTTAGAAAACTGTTGTGCACAGATAGTGTAACTCAAACTTGAAGTCCTAAGGCACCTTCTCCTGAAATGTAGACCTATACAATAGAATCTCATCTGCAATCTACTCTACCATTATCTTTACACTCTGGACCTCTGTGACTTCATTATCGTGCTCTTGATTTATGTGTCTTGTCATTTTTATCCTCCAATAGCACCCGAATTGTTTCCACCTTATCCAAACTTTGGCACGCTACTTTTGTGGACACCTTAATCAAAGCGTTTCTTACCTCCTCATCTGAAAAATGGGTTGGCTTAATGTTCATGTGGTGCATATGAGGCACCTTCCTCATCTTCTTTGAAGTGCATGACTCCTCGTAGACATCAAAATCAGGCTCATCCATGTGAGTCTGCATGCGCTAAGATAATTACTTGTGAGTGCATGTATTGGCCATTTCAAGTTCCATCCAATCACATTTATATAACTGTTTGTTTAGTAGTGTACTCTAGAAATAGGTTTGAATAGCTCTTAAAAGGTCATTCCAATTACCCAAGTCTTGAGTACCTACCACTTATTCTTCTTCATGCATTCCTGCATGCTTGCCAACATCCTCGTGTGCTAATACATCCTCTTCTTTCTGTGCAACTATGCCTACATCTCGTGGGATAGAATCTTCAACCACCTGGTTGACCTCCTCCTCTTCTTTCCCTTCTTCCTGCATGAGGAAAATGAGGAATTTTGTATCCCCACCAGCACTTCTCTCCCCTTCACCAGAGATATCCTCGTGAATACTCACACTGGGGTCTATAGTCTCATAGACTAAGCACTTGCCAATATCTTCATCATCCTACATTTCCAAACTGGAGGTGGCCTCAACTCTATCTCCACTCATTCTTGGAGTTTCCTCTACATCCTACATGCTTGGCTATGGAGATTCCTCCTCACTATATTATATAGGAATATATTTCATGTGTTTTCTCCTCTGCTCCTCTTCATCCTTTACAAGAGTCACGCACGGTGATTTCCTTAAGTGCACCTCTACCTTAGAATCCTTCTGGTGTGCACGAGTCCATATTTTTCTTCAGGTTCCTCTTATTCTACAATGTTTTCTAGTCCTGTATGTACTGGGTCTTCTTGAGAAGGGGGTGTAGATGCAACATTGCTTGAATTCCCCACTATTTACTTCTTCTTAGGAGGTCCTAGAAGAGCCATATCCACACCCTTCACCACTTTCTCATCCTTGAACCTTAGCCTTAGGTAAATGTAGACACACGCTGGTTCAATCTTCCATAAAACCAAAATATCTAGTGTGAGGTCAACATTATCAGACTCCATGGTTTCTACATAGGCCTCCTTACCTGGCCATACATATGTTTTACGCATAATGTGAATGTTTGTGTCCACTTTTTTGGCATCGAACTAGAGTTGAAACATGTCGTGAAATCTATTTACAGAGTCCTTAAAATATCTTGACGTAAACACAAAGGGAAACTTACACCATGGGCTCTTCTCTCTAGACTTCATGTGGAAGCACCCCAAGTTGAAATGTTGGTAAAATACAAATACAACTTCTCCATCTAAAAAATTTGGTAGCTTACATGGAATGCGCCATTCTCCCTCAAATTCCTTGCACATTCTCCAAAACCACTTGTCCAAGTGTCATTTATATGTGTTGAAAACACACTCATGCAATGTGTACTTGGCATATCTTTTGGTTGGGGACTTGTTCTCCAACGGGAACTCCCATATATTTTTCTGATGACCATCTAGTACCCCAAATTCATTAAACACAATTAATAAAAAAATTACACCCATGGTTAGCTTCTCACCTTTATCTTCTTAGTTGTGTGCCTCATTCACTAAGCTCTTTGAAATGTAATCAACAATGTTGTAGTAGGTATTGTTGGCCGTTTTGTGCACTATATGCAAATAGTGCATGTTTACCTCATTCCATCGCTCAGTGGCCCCTATTTTACTCCCTAGTAACCACACTACTAATTTGGTGGCCATGTCTGGGATATTGGTGACCTTGAAATCTCAGCCCCCATTCTTATACTTATATAGGGCTGTTGTGGTATCAATGCCCTCATCATCTGTTAAGTCTCCAATAATTTCTAAACCCATGTCATGCAGCCCGGTAACTTTTCCAATAAATTTGGAAGTTATCCTTATTCTCCTTCCCGCGAAATAGAAATAATCTTCATGGACCCATGACATTAGCCACTGGTACAATTTCTTGGGATTTACAAAGTAGGGAAACTCCAAGATTTTCATTACACCCATGATTTCAAGTATTTTCTTCACTGAGGCATCCAAAACCCTAGTGTCTTCCATCAGTCGTTGGTTAGTCTTTCTGTAGGCTTCTACCATGATGTCCTTCATAAATTTTATAGTGTGGTGGTTAATCTTTCTAACCCTATACTAGGTAATATTTTTTATCCATGGCCACCCTTCATTGACTCCTTCTAAATACAACATTTCCATCAGCCACTCCTCTGCTAGATCATCAACCTCCTTCTCTGCTACTAGAGCTTTCCGTGGTGCCATCGCCCCTTTTGATTATGTAAATGCATAAAAACCCTAGTTGTGAAATGAAAATCCTAGTCGCCCTTCCATCACATGCATGCACCACTCTTTAAATTATTCTTCCATGCTTGGGTACTCAACACTATGCTTCACAACGTGAGAGGTTTACTCAATCTCCAAAATGCTCTTCATCTCCATCTCTTCTTCTCACTTCGTAATTTTTTTCCAAGTTTGTAAGGTAGAAAATGACGTTGAGAATGCCAAATTTAAACCAAGTTTCAAAAATTCCCTTCATTAATTTCTCTACCTACCACCATACATGGCATTAATTTCTCTTGAGTTTGTTTACACGCCTCATTGTCCTATGCTTCAATGTCTTGTGCCTGAAACATTTGCGTCTCAGTCATAATTTCCTAGTGCGCCACTACTTATACGTCACAGATCTCATCTACCCACGCTTCCTTAAGCCAAAGTAGTTTATCCAATGTGACCCAACATACGTAATATCCCATGCTGCAACCTCGCTTGAATTATATTGAGCACCCAATTCCTTACGCGTGCTCTTAATGTTTTAGAAATTCTTTGGAAGTTCTCATGAATTTTGAAACCTTACTCCCTATATTCCTCTTGTGGTTACCCATGAGTTTATTTATTTTCCATACCTTCTTTATCCACCCCACACTCAAGGTATGTGTAGTCATCTATGCATATAAACCCTTTAGATTGTGATCAGCTTCTGGCACGCAAACACGCTTATTACACAAAAAACTGATCTAAATTGATAAAGTATAGCAACGAAGAAGGAAATACATTAAATGAAATCTAATATAAATGGAAATACTGACTTATTAAAAAAACCAAGAAGGCTTATTTATAGCAGGGCTTTAACCTACTCCCATTAAAGTTACTGGGTAATTGTGTTCCATCAAGCACCTCTAACTAGAAAACACCTAAGTCAAGTATGTGTGTGATAACATACGGTCCCAACCAATGCACCTTAAGCTTTGCTGGGTGGTGTAGAAAATTTGAATCATAAAAAATTACCTTTTTCTTGACCTCAAGCTTCTTTTCATTAACGTGTCTTTCATGTCATGCCTTCTATCTGGCCTTTTCCTACTTCTAACTCCAATGTGCTATGGCATGACTCTCATCCAATTGTATTAACTATTCAATTATTTCTTCCAATGCTTGCTCATCACCTAGACCTCTTGTGCATGTAATACGTAAAGAAGGTAACATGAATTCCATGGGAAGAACTACTTCTACACCAAACACCAACTGAAATGGTGTGGCCTTATTCAACCTTTTGTAGATTTTTTTATATGCCCAAAGTACAATAGAAACTTTATCATCCCAATATTTCCTTCCAAAATCACAGATTTTTGTCAAGGTCTAGCTCAATATCTTGTTGAAGGCCTCAACAGTCCCATTTGCTTAAGGGTGCATGACCATAAATTCATCCAATAATATCCTGATTGTCTCATTCAATAAGTGTGTTCCCCTATCACTTTTCAGACTCAATGGACATCCATACCTATTAATAATATTTTCCCATAAGAACCTTGTTGTTGTAGCTGCTATATAGTCCTTTATAGGTACTGCTTCTTCATACCTTGTAAGATAATTTGTACAAGTGATGATGTAGCTCGATCCAGTTCTACACGATGCTAAGGAAATAGGAACCACAAAGTATATTGCCCATTTTTCAAATGGTTCTTCACTAATAATAGGCCTCAAAGGAATTTCATCTCTTTGCCCATGTTTTCTAAGGCACTGATAGTGATCACATGCTTTACAATACTCTTTGAAATCCTTGTACAGGGTCTCCCACCATAAACCAACAAGTAGAATCTTGCATGTGGTGGCGTCACCTGCATAGTGCCCACCTGTAATACTACCATGATCCTCTTCCATGATATCTGTGTGCTCATGTTCTAGTACACACCAACACAATACTTCATCTCGGCCTAGTTTATACAAGTCACCAATGATCAACATGAAAGATGTGGCACGAGTCACAAGATGTTTCTTCTCTAAATATTTCATTCCTTCTGGCACCATACTTGTACATAAAAAGATATAAATATCCTCCAATTCTGAGGATATGTGGATTAACCTTTACAACTATGCATCTGGCATTGTTGGTTGGATATTTTGTCAAACCAAAATATGAGGTTCAACCACAGTATATGGGATTAAATCCCTCCTCAAAGATAGGTGAGGCTGCCTGTTTATTGCTAATCTAAAACACGGTAAACAATATATACAGTATTCACACTAATCTAACCATTGGGGGTTGGAATGAAATCTTGAAATCCACATTCACATATTTAAGGGTATTTCTTTCGTAAATGAACTGGGTTAGAAACTGTTACAATGAAAGAAGCACGATAGAAAGGAAATGAGAGAAACGTATTTTCTTTCGAGTAAACACAGAACACGAAATAATCATACGAGTTTTAGATCACAAATATAATGTCTGGAATAATCAGAAACACTAAGATGTTATGCAAAGAATAGCTTAAGATCATGAACATAAGAACACTGTCTTAAGTAAGATATATTCCACAACACAAAGTCTGCCAAATAATATCAAATCCTATTCTTCAAAATGATTGAAAGAAAACACAAAGTTTTTCTCCTTTCCAATAGCCCCTAGATATTCCAAAAATTCTCGACCCTTTGGAATGCATAAGCATCCCTTATTTATAACAAAAGAAGTAGAGATAAAAAAGGGGAGATCCTAAAAATTAGCGCTTTAACAAGAGTTTTGTTTTGCATGATTCTCACGCAGGAGATCAAGTCAAAACATGATTCAAAAATGTGACGAAACAGAAATGAAAAAGACAGGTCGATTTCAAGATTGAAATGACATGAAACGTCGAGACTTATTCTGAATCATCATCCTTTGCTCCTTCCTCTTTTTCTTCCTCTAGCTGAGACTGTTTTCTCTGAAATTCCTGGAACTTCCGAATTATGCCTTGCATCTCGTTCTCGTCAGGCGCAGTGGAATGATCATTCCAAATTTTGTAGGTTTCATGAACATCGCTGGCAGTGCCAGGAAGCTTTTTCAATCCTTTACTGAGCTTTCTTAAGGCCTCCAAAGAATGCTCAATCTTTACCAACTGATCCATCTTTTCAAGGTCAAATCCGAGCATTGATTCATGCTGAACAGACTCTTGGAATTGTTTGAAGAGATCATCCGCTGATAGAATACCTGAATTTCCTACTGACACCTTTGAACAAATCTTCAGCAACTCTTCTTCCAAATCACTTTTCCCATCAATCAGTTTATCCCTTGATTCTCTCAACTTAGCGCAGGCTTCGTTGAGAATATTCACCCTGAATCTGATGGCCTTGGTCAGCTGGAAATGCTTATCCGTATGAGGGAGAATACCTTCTTTGACCAAGAGATGTGTTGGTATTTGCTTTAACACTTGGAGAGCTTCATAAGTCAAATCAAGATGTCCAATTTCTTGAGAAATATCTTCATCCATCTTTTCTCCATCTTTCTGAATGTCCCCCACAGATTGATGAACTTTCACAACGCCTTGTATCACTTCCTTCCCCTGTTGGAGCAACCTTTGGACCAATTCATCGACCACCCTTCCTTGTTTAGCAATCTTCTCAATTGTAGGTACCGATGAGAAATTGAATCCGACAGGAACAGAAGAAGGTGGTATGGATTCAAGGGGTTTTGAGAATTTAAGAAAAACCTCTGTCAACTGCTCCAATTTCTCCTTAAGCTCATCTCTGCTGTCCTTTGTTTCTTTCAACTTTTGGCACAACATGTTTATGGAATCCCATGCATCTTGTTGCGCCCCTTCTGCTGTCACTTTCCCTAGAGCCACCCTGGTTACCTAATAATCAGCGGCTGTTATATCATCTCTAGTTTTTTCAGCTGAGGGAGTGGCAATATCTGCGAACTTATCTCCTGAAGCATCCACCAAAACCCTTGAAACTATTTTGGGCTTCTTGGCCGACTTTGCAGTAGGAGCCTTGAGTGAGCTGAAATCAAAAGCTAGTATGGGTACAATCACCTTCCTCTTCCTCGGAGTTTTCTCGAGTAGCCATTGCGGCGTATCAGAGGAAGTTACACATGTTGTAGAAACTGGTATTCTACTCTCAAGAGGAGAAGATTCTACTATTGGAGGAGGAATAGTTACCAATGTGGTAGTAGATCCAATAAAAAGAGGCACAGGAGGGGGTGTGTTGATGATCACTTGGGTTCCAGCAGAGAGGGGTGAAATCCCAGAGAAAATACTGGCCATGGTTGTAGAAGTGGATGGAGAATGAGGAGGTAGAAGTGGCTGTGAGGGAGGAGGTGCAGATTCAGACTCCAACCTTGACATCAGAGGATAGGTCCTCCCACCATAACCACAATAGAATCTGCATGTGGTGGCGTCACCTGCATGTGCCACCTGTAATACTACCATGATCCTCTTTCATGATATCTGTGTGCTCATGTTCTAGTACACAAAACACAATACTTCAATCTCGCTAGTTTATACAAGTCACCCATGATCACTGAAAGATGTGGCACGATCACAAGATGTTCTTTCTTCTCTACATATTTCATCCTTCGGCACCATACTTGTACATAAAAGTATAAATATCCTCCGAAATTCTGAGGATTGTGGATTAACCTTTACAACTATGCTCTGGCATTGTTGGTTGGATATTTGTCAACCCAAATATGAGTTTGCACCACAAGTTATGTATTAAATCCCTCCTCAAAAATAGGTGAGGCTGCCATGTTTGTGCGAATCTAAAACACGGTAAACAATATATACAGTATCACACTAATCTCACCATTGGGGGTTTGAATGAATCTTGGAAATCCACATCACATATTTAAGGGTATGGTTCTTTCGTAAATGAACTGGGTAGAAACTGTTACACATGAAAGAAGCAATGAAAGGAAATGGAGACACGTATTTTTCTTTCGAGTAAACACAGAACACGAAATAATTCCATACGGTTTTGATCACAATATATGTCTGGAATAATCAGAAACACTAAGATTATGCAAAGAATGCTTAAGATCATGAACATAAGAACCCTGTCTTAAGTAAGATATATCCACAACACAAAGTCTGCCAAATAATATCAAATCCTATTCTTCAAAATGATTGAAAAAAGAAAACACAAAGTTTTTTCTCTCCTTTTCCAATACCCCTAGATATTCCAAAAATTCTCGCCTTTGGAATGCAAAGCATCCCTTATTTATAACAAAAGAGTAAGATAAAAAGGGGAGATCCTAAACAAATAGCGCTTTAAACACGATTTTGTTTGCATGATTCTCACACGCAGGAGATCAGTCAAAACAAATGATTCAAAAAGTGACGAAACAGAAATGAAAAAGCCAGTCGATTTCAAGATGAAATGACATAACGTCGAAACTTATGCTTAATCATCATCCTTTGCTCCTTCTCTTTTTCGTCCTCGAGCTTAGACTTTTTTTTCTCATTCTCTGAATTCCTGGAACTCCGAATTATGCCGTGCATCTCGTTCTCAGTCAGGCGCAGTGAATGATCATTCCAAATTTTTCGGTTTCATGAACAATCGCGTGGCAGTGCCAGAAGCTTTTTCAATCCTTTACTGAGCTTTCTTAAGGCCTCCAAAGAATGCTCAAATCTTTACCAACATCCCTCTTTTCAAGGTCAATCCTAGCATTGATCATGCTAACAGATCTGTGGAATTGTTTCAGAGATCATCCGCTGATAGAATACCTGATTTCCTACTGACAAGATTCCTTGAACAAATCTTCAGGAACTCTTCTTTCTCCAACACTTTTCCCATCAATCAGTTTATATCACCTTGTTCTCCTCTCTCACTGAAGCGGCAGGCTTCGTTGAGATATTCACCCTGAATCTGATGGCCTTGGTCCAGCTGGAAATTCCTTATCCGTATGAGGTGAGAATACCTTCTTTGACCAAGATGTGTTGTATTTCTTTAAACCTTGGAGAGCTTCATAAGTCAAATCAATATGTCCAATTTCCTTGAGAAAATATCTTCATCCATCTTTTCTCCATCTTTCTGAATGTCCCCCACAATTGATGACTTTCGCAACGCCTTGTATCAATCACTTCCCTTCCCCTGTTGGAGCAACCTTTGACCAATTCATCGACCACCCTTCCTTGTTTAGTCAATCTTCTCATTGTAGGTACCATGAGAAATTGAATCCGACGGAACAAAGTAAGTGGTAATGGATTCAAGGGGTTTGAGAATTTAAGAAAACCCTCTGTCAACTGCTACCAATTTCTCCTTAAGCTCATCTCTGCTGTCCTTTGTTTCTTTCAACTTTTGGCACACATGTTTATGGAATCCCATGCATTCTTGCGCCCTTCTCCTGTCACTTCCCTAGATCCACCCCCTGTACCACTATAATCAGCGGCTGTTATATCATCTCTATTTTTTTCACTGAGGGAGTGGCAATATCTGCGAACTTATCTCTGAGCATCCACCACAACCCTTGAAACTAGTTTTGGCTTCTTGCCGAACTTTGCATAGGACCTTGATTGAGCTGAAATCACCAAGCTAGTATGGGTACAATCCCACCCTGCCTCTTCCGCGAGTTTTTCTCGAGTAGCCATGCGCGTATCAGAGGAATTAACATGTTTGTAGAACTGGTATTCTACTCTCAAGAGAGAGATTCTCTATTGGAGAGGAATAGTTACGCAATGTGTTAGGTAATCAATAAAAAGAGGCACCGGAGGGTGTGTTGATGATCACGTTGGTGTGTTCCAGCAAGAGAGGGGTAAATCCCAGAGAAAATACTGGCCAGGGGTTGTAAGAAGTGGATAGAATGAGGAGGTAGAAGGGCTGTGAGGGCGGAGTGCAGATTTCAGACTCCAAAGCCTTGCATGCAAAGAGATACGGTCTCTAGCTTCATTGAGCAATCAGCAAAAGGGTGAAGCAAAAGCTGCTTCCCTCTCTTCAAATTATTCTCCTATTTCTAGATCCTCTTGTTTGGTGACTATCTTCTGGCACAGTCAGCGTTTTTTGTTTTCCTACAGGAGAATAATTGAAGAGATGTCTCTTTCTTTCCTCTTTTTGACATCTTGAGACCTTTAAATATGGCGCCATTAGAAGACTGTTATGTCCTTTTTCCTTTTGAGGGCCCCGCCTCTAAACAGCCACTTTGAAAACCTTTCATCTTTAAAATTCATTTCCTTTCCCCAAGAGGCTAGCCCTGCGTTGGTGCGAGCAAGAATTTAGAGCCGACCTCTCTGTAAAGAAAAAAAAAAAGGATTTTCCTGGATGACAATCAATAGGTGGGAAACATATTGATCCACCTTTACCATCATAGGAAAGATCCAAACACTTTCCATGTCACTTACCATCTCGTAATCAGCAAGCTCCATGTTTGAATCTCAGCAATATTACTGCTATTATCCTTTCTACGAATAGCAACCTCATTACGCAGATCCACCCAAATAACCTCTACGTTTTTTGGCCTGTTCAAATGCTGGGTTACATAGCCCTAAGCACTCCTCGATATCAAACCTCTCGAGGCTTCATATGCTCTTCAATTTGTCCTGAGTTCGTTGACACATTTTTTTGGCCTCCTACCATCGAGAAAAGTGTTGTCCCAATAGAAATCGGGAAGCTATACAGCCTTAGTTGCTTTGTTGGAATTTATGAATTCCCACAGCTGCCTAACCAACTCCATTCATATAGTCTATCCCCCTTGATATCGGGCAAGGAGAAAGGAATCTCCTGAAGTACATGACCACCTGAAGATTGTAAACTTTCTTTGAATTGTATAAGATCATCCCCAGTTGAACTTCTGCCCAAGCCTCATCTGAGACTCTTGTCTTCTTTCACTCATGGTTTTATCCTGCAGCTTTTCATAGAAGAAGGCATCATCACCCTCCTGAATGGTCCTTTGGGACCCCTTCTTTTCTTTTTCAATGTAGGAAGTATTGAATAAACCTGGTTCGCCGTTCTTCTCTTCTTCCCTTAGTAAAATCCATTCCGCAGCCCCGTATAGTTCCTCATCCCGGCTGCTGCTATGGGACATATGATGACATAGAATTTGCTATTTGACAAACCGTTGTCATTTGGGAAATCAATCTCAATTTCTGATGAGAGTAGCCCAATCGATCCCCTGCTGAGTCGTTTGGATGATGTCATAAATTGATACATCCATCCTTGAATACATTAGATTTCGGGCAAACCAAAGCCCCCGACTCAGCCAGGGGTGAATGTCCATTGATTTCTGGGATGAAAGCTCACTCCTGGGATGTCCCCTTGGAAATCTAACACAGCTGGTTTGGTGCCTTGGATCAAGACTTCTTGTTCACCTGCTTGATACAGGTCCTACCTGTCGTTTTCCACAAGGCTTTCTGAGCTGACTTCATTCCAACTCTCCATCTTCGTCAAAATTAGGCATTTGAAGGAGATCTCAAATAAACCTCCATCGTAATTTTACACTACTTTCACCTGATTACTTCTCCACAAACGGAGACGCCGAGTCATAAATGGATGCACAAGCCAATGAATTGTTGGACATGAGCAGACATGGGAAGATCCGCTGCGAGAGGCAAAACCACTATCACAGCGATAGCTTTCATCCATGGAGTTTGGAGGAACTCGTCTCACCCTACTCCCAAACTCATGTCTATATTTCCTGAGTCGATGTCCTCTGATATCATATTTGCAATCATGTATGATGGAGATTCCTGCTTCTTGAAACTGGTATTTCATTCTTCCAGACTTCCAGCCTTTTCCTGAGATGGACTCAGGTCCGACATGAAGGACGTTGAACGAAGAAAGGTTCGAAGCTCATCCGCTACATCTATGATGTACATCCAAAATCTTGACATTTATATGTTCCTTTAAGGAACTTGCAAACAGCTTCAGAATTGTTTGCTTGACTTGGTGGGCTTCTACCCACTTGTAAAGTAGTCGGTATCAGCAGCACTAAGTATGTGCCAGCACTGGAAGCCGGATTCAATGTTCTAAAGAAACATCCCCCATTGGCAGAAATGTTCTTCAATCACCATAGGCTTTCAGAGGAAGAGAGCTGCTAACTTGGGGCGACCAACGAAAGTTGACAGCCTCCACACTTGGACACCCATTCTACTGAATCCAATCCCGAAATAGCTATTCCAATAGTACCTGGCCCGTAAGATCTTATAAGCTGTCCCAGAGGATGAAAAATGTCCTCCGCAAGCTAGCTATGAAGGACTCCAATAACTTTCTGTTTTGATTTATCAACACAACGCAATAAAACCAAACCATCACACCTTTCTTGTATATTGCTTATGCCAACAAAAGGTAGTTTTGCATATCTACTAAACGGTCCTCTTCCCTTTTTATTTAAATGCGGGGGGCATTCACCATAAGTTGTAAGAAACAATGTCCGGGTAACCATTTCAATCGTTGTACTGCAACAAAGCACCAATAGGCAGGCCCTAATACGTACTTTGAGTCTTTTTCATAACTCTGGCTTCGGCATGATTTTTCCTGCAATTAATTGGCACATGCCCTTCCTCGGTACCAACTTGGGAGCCCGATGTCCGAATCGTACTCCTAAATTTATCTATCCAGTACCCCTCGTGACTTCCCCAGCTCTTGTTGAGTCAGAAGGATTTAACAGAGTATCAGGACCGAGAACAGCTAGTATTGGAATTCAGCACATAATACCTGAAATGCTTCACATCACCGTTCGCACCACCAGCATAAGCATGGTTTTTGTTCAATCTGCGACATCTTCATTCATGCTCCTTCACGGACAGCATCATGAATGCGATGAGCTTCGATGCCTTCCCATTTTCCTCATCAGGATGAATGACAACTGGTTATTAGAGGCATACTGGATACATGATGAAATCTTCGTAAGTCGGACATACTAAATAGGAGCGCAAGCACTGCCCTTTTGATTTCTTCAAATGAAGCTTCCCTTCTGCACTCCATCTGAATGGAACTTTTCCTTTCATCATTCCAAGGATATCCTTGGTTTTGTCAGTGAAATCAGGTACAAATCTTCTCAAGAAATTGACCTTTCCGAAGAAAGAATGAACTCATGTTTTACTTGTGGGTAGGGTAAGACTCTGAATGGCCTTTACCCTCTCTGGGTCAATTTTGGTTCCTTCTTTAGTCACAATATGACCCAGCAGCTTTCCTTCGGTCACCCTGAACATGGACTTCTTGGGATTCAATGAAATCCCATGACGCCTGCATCTCAAAAGTACTTGTTCTAAATGATCATAATGATCACTCCGTTTTTTAGAGAAAACGGTCAAGTCATCCAAATACAGCAACTATGACCTTGCCCATCAGATCTCTGAATGCCAAGTCCATAGCTCTCTGAAAAGTGGCTCCGGCGTTGATCAAGCCGAAAGGCATCCTTCTGTAAGCAAAGGTACCCCCATGGGGTCGTGAAGGCCATCTTGTGTTGATCCTCTATGGTTACCTCAACTTGATTATACCCTGAGAATCTGTCGAGCATGGATAGCATTTCTGATCCAGTAACAATTTGTAATACCTGGTCCATGATAGGCAAAGGGATAGTTATCCCTTCAGTGAGGACTGATTCAAGTTCCGGAAGTCAACACAAATCCGGATCTCACCATTCTTCTTCCTGACAGGAACAATGTTTGCAATCCAAGTGGAGTGATGGATTGGGAAAATAATTCTGGAGCATCTAACATCTTCTGAATTTCTGCCAGGATAGTTCTTGAGATCTTGGGGATTGTAATGTCTTTGCTTTTGTCTATACGGCTTCACATCAGGTTTCAAAGGGATACTGTGCTGTACATCTTTGGGCTTGAAGGATTTCAAATCTGCATAAGACCAGGCCATCACATCGATGTATTTCTTCAAAATCGAAGTGAATCTCACCTTCTCTTTGGGAGAACAACATTTCCCAACATTCACCGTCCGAGGTTGATCAGACGAACCTAGATTTATTTGATCTACTTCAGAAGTAGAAGCTCCTTCGACTTGCCTTTTGTTTTGGATAAAGCGATCATGCTTATCAAACAAGCCCTCCAAAGAAACCAAACCTTTGGGTATCTTGTTTCCTTTCAGCTGGATATATTCACCATCAACCTCCTGATATGGATCTGAAATAGTTTCACGGAAGGCTGATTCTGAACCTTCAAAATATAACTCACTAAAATTGTCAGCCTTTTCTAGAAAAGCCAACACCTGTTGATCATCATTGAACACTTGCCAATGAGTTGCATTATCTGGGATACTGGGATGATATACAATCTCAATAGAGTATGTATCTTGCTTGAACTGAGGATGAGGAAGAAGAAGAGATGCAGATACGGCCAAAGAATCAGCCTTGTCATTATAATCTCTCAAAACTGCCTTAATAGAAAATGCATCAAAGTATTCTTATACTATCCCAAACTTTATTCCGGTAATGTTTCAACTGATCATTTTTCACCTGATATATACCCCTGACCTGATTGAAAATCAGCTCCGCATCTCCCAGAACCTTGAGATTTCAGATTCCCTTCTGTCTGGCCAATTCTAATCCTAATAACAAGGCTTCATATTCGGCCGTGTTATTAGTATTATCAAATTGCAATTTGTAAGCTGATGGGAAAATCTCGGAGCTAGCAGATATAAGGACAACACCAGCCCCTGATCCAGAGGCTGAGTAGCTACCATCAAATTCGAGTGTCCAAATAGCATTGGGATCTTCTTCTTCCACATCTACAATGGGTATCTATGAAGTCATGAAATAATTCCCAAAGCTAGCATCTTTGAAAAAGGATTTGAGCTTTTGGATCATCTGATTTGGTCACCAAATACTTTGCCTGTGGCTCAGGATGAAGAACCTGATGCACCCCATTGACCGGGATCTTAGCTTTGGTCCAATCCATATCAATCTCTCCTCCGACGTCTTTACAAAATCCTCTACCCAAGAGGATACCATAAGCTACAGGAATGTCGGCAACCAGAATAGTCATTTTCACTCTCTTCTCAGGGAAAGGCAACAAATGCAAACTGTGCATCTTTGATTTGACCTATCAAAGGGACTTGTTTAGTTTCCATGGAATAGCACCATCCATATGACTTAGTCAAAGTAAGTCCAAGGGCATGGACCACTTTTGCGGGCATAACATTATCAGAGGCCCCTGAGTCGATGATGCAATTGCTGAGTTTAAACCCATTTATAAGTAGAGATAAATAAAAAGGTTCAATCTTTCCTGAAGAAGAAGCAGAGGTCAGATTATTCTGTGGTGGAAGTTGAACAGGATTTGGAAGGAGACCTTTGGAAGGGTGACCGGAACAGCCGCTTTACTTCTGATGAACTTGCGCCAACTTTTCAAACTGTTCAGGATTCGACTGAAGGTATTCTGCTTCTGACATTTGAATTTTGGTTCTCTTTGCATGATCAACAATGTCAAAAGTAGTATAAGAAGGAATGATGGTAGGCTCAGTTCTATTTACATGAGCTTGCGCCGAGGCACTGATCTTAGGAGAAGGAGAATAAGGAGCAGCTGCCTTTTTGGTAACCTCTCTTTCAGTTTGCGCTGAAATAGGGGTACCCCCTCTTAACTATGGATATGGGAGGATCATTATTCTTCTCCTTAGTGTTTTCAAGAGGTTTTCTGGGATTCTGAGATTGGGACCGAGCGAAGACAACAAATGATTGACCATCTGGCACACATTCATCTTCATCGTATTCCAAATACCCAATGTTGGAGTTGCCAGCTGATTCATCATAAGACTCATCAGCATACCCTGAAGCTTCAAAATCCTCATGGGATTCTTGTTCTTATGGTTCATCTTCTTCATCAATTATTTCCACTGCTGCATTAACGGGAGGAGCTTCAATTGCTAGTCTCGGTTGAGTAGGAGTTAACCGTGGCCTATCTCTGGCAGGTGCACCATTTTTATTATTGAAATTCTACCTAGGTATATCCTGATACAGAAAATTATTCACCTGCTGGGACATTTGCTTCTTTAAAGAAATCAAATCATTAGCCATTTTTTGAAACATAGGATCTGTGTTACCTTGAGAAGAACCTTGATTTTTGAGTTTGGGTATGTCTTTCTTGATCCTTCCGGACAAGATGATATCATCCTCTATTTCAGTAGCTGTTGATTGAGTAGTATCCAAATCTGGGATAACAGACCTTCTTAATAAAAAGCTTATATCAGGAGCTTTGAGCATTGATGAAGAAGCATTTTTGGTTTTCCAGAGTAGGTACAGCTATTTCTGGAATCTTCCGGATCAGCTTGTTGAACTTTTCCATGAATTCCTGCATAGGTTCATGCGATTCCTTCTTCATATGTGTGAGCTGAGCTAACAAAGCATGGGAATCTTCTGCTGGTTTGAAACATGCTTCGAACTTAGTCTGCATGGTAGCCCAGTTTGGGATGCATGCATTCAGGGAGGTGATAAAACCATTCAGCTGCTGGCACCCTGCAACGTTTCAACGAAGAGTCAGATGGAGACATCTTCATGGGCTACTCCGAGAATGCCGCATGCAACAAAGAAAGATGCTATGTGCTCGTCAGGATGCTGCTTCCCATCCCCATTGAACTTAGGAATGTTTTTACACGATCCACGTGGTAACTCATTCAATAGAGGGAGTCAAAGAAAGAGGACCAATAACTGCGCCCCAAGGTACAGGTTGAACCGCCATCCTTCTGAAAATAGTGCGTACAGGGATCCGGTTTTCTCCGAACAGGTGAAGAACTTCTGGTTCGATTAGAGACAATGTTGTTGGGAGAAAGACTGAAATTGTGCTGTTGCAGTAACTCAAAGAGTGGGATCAATTTCACCTTGAGCTTGGCGGGGACCGAGTGAAGATCTTCCTGCACAGCTTAGAACTGAAAGGAAATATTGTTGAAAAATAAGGCAAATACGGAGTCGCCAGACACCGAGAGGATAAGCTTTATACTATAGATCCGTATTCCCCAGCGGGAGTCACCAAAAACTGTTGGTTGGATATTTTGTCAAACCAAAATATGAGGTTCAACCACAGTATATGGGATTAAATCCCTCCTCAAAGACAGGTTAGGCTGCCTATTTATTGCTAATCTAAAACACTGTAAACAATATATACAGTATTCACACTAATCTAACCATTGGGGGTTGGAATGAAATCCCGAAATCCACATTCACAGATTCAAGGGTATTTCTTTCGTAAATGAACTGGGTTAGAAAACTGTTACAATGAAAGAAGCACGATAGAAAGGAAATGAGAGAAACGTATTTTCTTTCGAGTAAACACAGAGCACGAAATAATCATACACGTTTTAGATCAACAAATATAATGTCCGAAATAATCAGAAACACTAAGATGCTATTGCAAAGAATAGCTTAAGATCATGAACATAAGAACACTGTCTTAAGTAAGATATATTCCACAACACAAAGTCTGCCAAATAATATCAAATCCTATTCTTCAAAATGATTGAAAGAAAACACAAAGTTTTTCTCCTTTCCAATAGCCCCTAGATATTCCAAAAATTCTCGACCCTTTGGAATGCATAAGCATCCCTTATTTATAACAAAAGAAGTAGAGATAAAAAAGGGGAGATCCTAAAAATCAGTGTTTTAACAAGAGTTCTGTTTTGCATGATTCTCACGCAGGAGATCAAGTCAAAACATGATTCAAAAATGTGACGAAACAGAAATGAAAAAGACATGTCGATTTCAAGATTGAAATGACATGAAAATGTCGAGACTTATTCAGAATCATCATCCTTTGCTCCTTCCTCTTTTTCTTCCTCTAGATGAGACTGTTTGCTCTGAAATTCCTGGAACTTCCAAATTATGCCTTGCATCTCGTTCTCGTCAGGTGCAGTGGAATGATCATTCCAAATTTCGCAGGTTTCATGAACATCGCTGGCAGTGCCGGGAAGCTTTTTCAATCCTTTGCTGAGCTTTCTTAAGGCCTCCAAAGAATGCTCAATCTTTACCAACTGATCCATCTTTTCAAGGTCAAATCCGAGCATTGATTCATGCTGAACAGACTCTTGGAATTGTTTGAAGAGATCATCCGCTGATAGTATACCTGAATTTCCTACTGACACCTTTGAACAAATCTTCAGCAACTCTTCTTCCAAATCACTTTTCCCATCAATCAGTTTATCCCTTGATTCTCTCAACTTAGCGCAGGATTCGTTGAGAATCTTCACCCTGAATCTGATGGCCTTGGTCAGCTGGAAATGCTTATCCGTATGAGGGAGAATACCTTCTTCGACCAAGAGATGTGTTTGGTATTTGCTTTAACACTTGGAGAGCTTCATAAGTCAAATCAAGATGTCCAATTTCTTGAGAAATCTCTTCATCCAACTTTTCTCCATCTTTCTGAATGTCCCCCACAGATTGATGAACTTTCACAACGCCTTGTATCACTTCCTTCCCCTGTTGGAGCAACCTTTGGACCCATTCATCGACCACCCTTCCTTGTTTAGCAATCTTCTCAATTGTAGGTACCGATGAGAAATCGAATCCGACAGGAACAGAAGAAGGTGGTATGGATTCAAGGGGTTTTGATAATTTAAGCAAAACCTCTGTCAACTGCTCCACTTTCTCCTTAAGCTCATCTCTACTGTCCTTTTGTTTCTTTCAACTTTTGGCACAACACGTTTATGGAATCCCGTGCATCTTGTTGCACCCCTTCTGCTGTCACTTTCCCTAGAGCCACCTTGGTTACCTAATAATCAGTGGCTGTTATATCATCTCTAGTTTTGTCAGCCGAGGGAGTGGCAATCTCTGCGAACTTATCTCCTGAATCATCCACCAAAACCCTTGAAACTTTTTTGGGCTTCTTGGCTGAATTTGCAGTAGGAGCCTTGAGTGAGCTAAAATCAAAAGCTGGTATGGGTACAATCACCTTCCTCTTCCTTGGAGTTTTCTCGAGTAGCCATTGTGGCGTATCAGAGGAAGTTACACATGTTGTAGAAACTGGTATTCTACTCTCAAGAGGAGAAGATTCTACTATTGGAGGAGGAATAGTTACCAATGTGGTAGTAGATCCAATAAAAAGAGGCACAGGAGGGGGCGTGTTGATGATCACTTGGGTTCCAGCAGAGAGGGGTGAAAGCCCAGAGAAAATACTGGCCATGGTTGCAGAAGTGGATGGAGAATGAGGAGGTAGAAGTGGCTGTGAGGGAGGAGGTGCAGATTCAGACTCCAAAGCCTTGGATGCAAGAGATAAGGTCTCTTCAGTTGAGAAATCAGCAAATGGTGAAGATAGAAGCTGGCTTCCTCCTTCTTCCAAATTAATTTCTCCTATTTCTAGTGGTGTTGGTGATTCTGGCACATTCAGTGTTTCTACAGGAGAAACAATTGAAGAGATTTCTCTTTCTTTCCTCTTTTTGACAATCTTGATCTTTATAGGTGGCCTTAGAAGACTTTCTGTCCTTTTCCTTTTTGGAGGGCCCCACCTCTAAAACAGCCAACTTTGAAAACTTATCATATTTAAAATTCATTCCCCAAGAGGAGAGCCATGCTTTGGTGCGAGCAAGAATTAGAGCTGACCTATCTGTAATAGAGGCTTTTTCGTTGGCTGACCAATCAATAGGTGGGAAAACATATTGATCCTCCTTTAGTCCATCATAGGAAAGATCCAAAACACTTTCATTGTCACCTGTACCATCTGGTAAAATCAGCAAGCTCTAGTATTTGAATCTCAGCAATAGTTAATCTGCTATTATCCTTTCTGCGAATAGCACCCTCATTACGTAGATCCTCCCAAATATCCTCTATGTTTAGCCTATGAAAATGCTGGGTTCCATATGCCCGAAGCACTCCTCGAATTTCAAAACTGTCTCGAGGCTTCATATGCTTCTTCAATTTGTCCTGAAGTTCGTGGACAACATTTTTGGCCTTCACTACCGTCGAGCAAGTGTATCTCCCGATAGAAATCGGGGAAGGATATAGCAACCTTATGTTTGCTTTGTTGAAATTTATGAAAATCCAACAGCTACCTAACCAACTCCATTAATATCAGTCTATCCCCTGGATATTGGGGTAGGTGAAAAGGATCTCCCGAGTACATGACCACCCGAAGATATGTAAACTTCTTGAATTGTATGAAGATACATCCCCATTTAGAAACTTCTGCCCAAGCCTCATCTGAGACTCTTGTCTTCTTCAGCTCAAGGTTTATCCTGCAGATATTTTCATAGAAGAAGGCATCATTCACCCTCTTGAAATGGTCTTTGGACCCCTTCTTTGTCAATTGAGGGAAGTATTGATAAACCTGGTTCGTCGTTCTGCTTCCCTTAGTATCCAGCCCGGGATAGTTCCTCATCCCGGCTGCTGCGTATGTGACATATGATGACATATAAAATTTCCCAGTTGACAAAACCGTTGTCATTTGGGAATCAATCTCATTGCTGATGAGAGTACCCCAATCGATCCCTTGTTGATTCTTCTTGATGATGATTATAAATTGATACATCCATCCTTGAAATACATTATATTCGGGGAAAACCAAAGACCCGACTCAGCAGGGTGATGATGTCATTGATTTCTTGGATGAAATCACTCCTGGGGATAGTCCTTGGAAATCTGGACACAGCTGGTTTGGCCTTGATCAAGAACTTCTTGTTCACATGCTTGATACAGTCCTCCTAATCGTTAGTGGTGTCCCAGGATTTCTAAGCTGAATTCATGTCCCAACTCTCCATATTCGTCAAAATTAGGCAATTTGAGGAGATCATCAAAATAACCTCCATCTAATTTGACCACTACTTCACCTGATTGACCTCTCACAGAACGAGACGCCGAGTCATAACTAGATGCACAAGCCAAATTATTTCTAGACACTGAGCAGACATGGGAAGAGCCACTGCTAGAGGCAAACCACTATCAGCTATAGCTTTCATCCATGGAGTTTGGGAGGAACTCCTCACCCTACTCCAAAAATCTTCCATGTCTATATTTCTGAGTTCGGTGTCTCTGATATCATAGTTGCAATCAATGTATGATGGAGATTCTGGATTCTTGAACTTGTATTTCATTCTGCCAGACTTCTCAGCCTTTTCTTGAGATGGACCAGGGTCCGACATGAAGGACGTTGAACGAAGAAAGGTTCAAAGCTCAGGAGATGTTGGCCACACTGAAAATCCCGATCTGCTGAATATGCTGGAAGAACAAAAGAGTCCGACACGCTGAGGAGGATGGCA
The DNA here is from genome assembly GCA_019776745.2 of Taxus chinensis. Classification (NCBI taxonomy): domain Eukaryota; kingdom Viridiplantae; phylum Streptophyta; class Pinopsida; order Cupressales; family Taxaceae; genus Taxus; species Taxus chinensis. The sequence goes on from CM034153.1 coordinate 16,228,517, forward strand.
GAATATCCTGAAAGTCTGATGTGTTGAAAATGTCATAACTTCTGAAAAAACCCGACACTCTTGGTAATGCCGGAACTTTTGGAAAATCCCGGCACGTCTGATACTATCGGAACTCAGGGAAAACCCGACGCTTGCGTTGATGATGGGAACTCTAGGAAATCCGGCACTCACTGTGGAGATCGAAACTTTGAGAAACCTCGACGCCTCAAACTTTCAATACACTTCAGGTCTTCAATTCTGCAAAACATTCTTCAAAACCTGAGAAGAAAAACAGGGTTTTTCATTGAATTCCAAAACATGCAATCTCCTTTTTTGTCATTCATGTTCCATGCATATAATAAAACTTGGAAGAAATAGCACCAAGTGGTTAGTCTCAGAAGAGATAAACCCTAGAACCTAAAACCCTTTTCAAAATAACTCCAGAAAGAAGAAGGAAGGAAAACCCTCAAAACACGGTGGGAAATTGAGAAGAAACCACGTGCAATCGATCCGTAAAAAACCAAGAACAAAGAAGGGAGAAATAAATACCTTCAATCAGAGAAATGGAAAATCGAAAACAGGTGATTTAATCAGGCAAGGCGAGCTGTCGGGTTTTCGAAATCAGAAGAGCATGTGTGAAAAATCCACGAATTAAAAATAAGTCCGGTAACAATGACGTGGAAATCCGCGTATTTATAAGAAAATTGGCAATTAATACACTTGGGTTCGGCACGTGCCAATTCACCGACAACTCGGCATGAATGCCATGTCAGCATGTTTGAGAGGTCCGAAAACCCGATAGGAAGGGACTTAGTGCAATTCGGGTTTCGGGTATCGGAAAGCATGAGACATAAAACATGAAGTGTTTAGATGTTACATAGCTCCGAAAACCCGATACAAAGGACTAAACCGACCTCGGGTATCGGAAAGCATGAGGCGTAAAACATGTTTTAGGTAAGGCATGTTCCGATGCACTGGAGGTCCGAAAACTTGATTTTCACAATAGGAAGCGGGTTTCGGGTTTCGGAAGACACAAGACATAAAGCATGTTAAAACTCATGTCGAACTGTTGGTAAAACCCGAAAACCCGAAATGCGCTAAAAGAGGCCATAATGCAAAATCAACTTCAAAAATTTCGTATGGGTTATCTAATTGTTTGGTCGTAAACTCAAAACGGAGATAACATGCATTATATCTTCAATTGTTTACGTGTCCTCTCTTGATTGAATTCTTGATAAGTGGTCTGGGACATAATTAATTTTACCTAGTTTTACCATGACTATAAAGTCAAACTCCTAAAATAATAACACCCATTGGCATATGCGCCCCTATAAAATGGGTTTATTTACCAAGTATTTCAATTCCATGTGATCTGTATAAAACACAAAAGGTGTTGCTAGCAAGTACTGTCTAAAATTGTGCAATGTGTAGATCATTGACAAGGTCTTGTGCTCTATAGTTGTATAATTATGCTATGAAAGAGTCAATTTTCACTAGAAAAATAGATAGGACGATCTATAATACCTTCGCCAAGCTAAGCTAATATTGCACCAATGGTCATGCTGAGAGGAATCCACACGTATGTGAGAATGGTTGGTTGCATGAAGGAAAATGTAAGAATAGGCATGTCGTAGTAAGTCTCTTCTTCAATGCACTTCAAATGCACATGTGGCTACGGTTCTCTCTAATAGAATGTCCCTTTTCCTTTTAGTAACTCTTCCAGGGGAGCAGAAATATTCAGAATATTCATTGATAAAATTTCTATAATACCTTGTGTGGCACAAGAATCTGTGCACCTCACTCTGACTAGTAGGCTCCTCTAGGCCAATGATAACTACAACCTTAGCTAGATCCACTAACAAACCTTCCTCGCAAATGATGTGCCCTCAGCAGAGTTCCAAAAGGTGTAGAAAACACACACTTCTTGATGTTTAAAGAGATGATTAGTTTTCTACATCTTTCAAACATTAGGCGTAAGTTGTCACAATGATCCTTAACAAGTTCATATACCATCAAATCATTCTAAGTAAACCTGCAAGAATTTGTGAATAAAATCTTGGAATACTTGAACGAACTATGCATGGAAAAATACAACAGGGCGCGTTATTCAAGACCAAAGGGCATCACAATATATGAAAAACTTCCCCATTTAGTGGTGAACGTTCATTTTCTATTTATCTTCCTTGTAACAATTCTACACCTAGATGATACCCAAAGAATCCATCCTGTGAAAGAGTAAACTTCAACACCCTACAATGCCTTCTAATATTTCCTAAGTGAAAGGTGTAGGAAAAGGATCAATCACACATGCTACATTCAACTCCATGTAATCCACACAAATCCTAATCCTGAACAATCTTTCTTTATTCTAATTACCATTGGGCTTAAGCCAATCTGATTCTTCTAGGTGATTAATGATGCAAAATTTTAACATTTTGTCAATTTCTTCTTTAAATTTTACACATAGGTTAGGGTTCATCATGTAAGGTCTCTTCCATAACTGAGTGCACACTCCTTCATTTAGCTTAATATTCATCTCACCTAATGACTGCATGTACCCCCTTTGAACTCATGGTAGCCCCTAGGGATTATTTCCTTGGAAATCACATAGTAACTCAATTATCTTTGCTACTTCAAAATCAGACCAATAATCTCCATTTATGGCCTCCTTAGGTTCAACATCCATGTTTCAATGTTCACTTTATTGGTCTTCAAAGTTTCATGATAGGTTTGCGCACCGCATTTTTATCCACACTTTCTAAGACCTCGTGCACGTACCTTGTTGAATGATCTATGTCCAAATATTATACTTCTTCATCATCCATTATGTATAGGACCATCTTTCCTTTCTCCCTCTCAAATACAAGCAAACATAAATAGTTAGACATCTATATCATCTACTTCATCAGAACGCGCTCCTTGTTCTTCCCTCACCAAATAAATCCTTTGAATGAGTTCTCTCAGCCTTTACATTTTCTCCCATAGTTCAAGTGCTCCATAATCCATAATGCCTCTCTTCACTATCGGTTTATTAGAGAAGTACTCAAAAGTATGGGTCATTCCCTACAATTAATTATTTCCAATTTCCAGTCTCCCTATGCAATTCTACATAAACATACCAAGCATGTGTGCATTCTTGCAAAGTGGAATAAATTTTAAGCACCCAAAGTGAAAGGTGGTAAACCTTCCTATACCCCTCTATGTCTAGAGTCTCTCACACTACTGGATGTGGTGCGCTGAACAAGTTGAATTCCAAGGTATTTGCATATTTGAGTAGGCACATTACTCTTGAGAAACTGAGGTTTTTAGAGTAAATTATTACTTCATTGCATTCTATGACATTATCCCTATGAACCATTCACCAGCATGATGTTGATATCCTTGCACAGGGTATACACTAACATATTTCTTCTTTCCAATTGATCCATCCATAACTCCTCCAGGGTGCACACATGAATACTGTAGGATCTCATTTTCTGGTGTACCGGAGGTAAAAATTTGTTACTTATTCTCCTAATACAATGAGGTTTTATCCTCCTTTTGTAAATGCAGCTTCTTACCTCATGCACCCAACCATCTTCATAGGTGTCCATGTGCCTAATTGTCACAAGAAATACTTGTAGTATCACTAATAGACTATGCATCTTCCCCACTATAGGATTCCTTTCTTAGATGGCTCGAGTAATACTTCTAGATCTCGAATGGCGCACACATAAATTCTAGTTAGGTCTTCCTCACTCAAAGGTTTAACCTAAGGTGCATATTTTCCATATGTCAAAGTAATAATAACTCTTTCTTCCTTGTTCTTAAAACTTATATACCCCTTGTTGAATCATAGATGAGCATTATATTGCATAACACTAAGGGCTACCCAAGTAAATTTGGGAAGTTATCTACTTCTAGCAAGTGTTGAAACCGTCAATAGTCCCCTAGTGAACTTGGACCCTTATATAGTAATGGATGCATCCTTTAAAAATCATATTGGAGTGGAATTAGTTTGATTTTACATGAACACTACGTTAGAGGATGGCTATAATGGAGGTCTACCCATTTACACCAATGCATCTAAAGTAAGAACATTAACTTCCGCACTTGTTTCAATAAATATATTACTCAAAATCCATCCATCCACAACAACATTCAAAGTGATCTCCTTGCCATAATCCAGGCTATGAGGGGAGAGACTAACATACAAGATTTTCCATCCATTCTTAATACCTGCACGTAGAGTGTTTCCCTTTCACCAATTCCCTAGTAATGGAATTATATTCTCCTAGCATAGAATTTTGCATGCCTCTTTCAAATAATAAACATCTGACTGGACCATATTTGTTTCCTTCTTTTGTTCCAAATTTTTTGATTGATCCCTTAAACACTGTATTTCACCCTGAAGATTTTTGAGCACCTCCATAGTCTCCTGATAAACCTCCTTCTGATGTGTAGGATCTAGGTATCTTACATGTAAAACCTCCTCCTTAGTAATGGTAGGCTTCTATTGTAACATTTATCTAGCAGACGCAACTTCAGCGTGTGTAGTAATCTTCACAGGTATAACCTCAGGTTGCAATGCCAACTTTAGCATCCATTTATTTTCCATTATGCGTTGTATTATAACCATCCTTACACCCATGTTCTCCTGTTTATGCTACTTGATCAGATGCTCATATAAGTCCGAGCACTCCTCATCGTTATGATTCTTTCCAAAAAATAACACGTAATATTTTGAGGGCATTCATTCCTGTAGTGGTCAGGATATCTGCACGTATAACATGTTCCATGAGAAAACTCACCTTGTCCACCACCATGGCCTCGACCTCTGGAACCACCACGATATCCTTGACCCATGCCACGACATCCTTCAAAGTGCCCTTGAGTGTGATCATGATCATAGTTCTCACTCTTACCTTTAGATTTACTTGATACTCTTGTCTATCATACACCAATATCGATGGCATCATGGATTTGATCAATTAACTTGCAATCCTTGGTATTGTGAGTTGTGGAACAAAAAATATTATAGTAGCAAGAGACATTCTTTCTTATCGCACATTATAATAGGGGGAATCAGATCACATCATGGTCTAAATGACATATCTCGCAGTCTAACAACAATGAACACACTGACCTATAGGGAAAAATATCCTTAGTGTGCCCCTAAACTTCATAATTTGTACACCAAATCCTAATGTGTGTCTCGTGTGCTGAATTGACTAATAATTTATCCAACTAATTTTCCATAGCTATAATCTACACTTTCAGGAATGGGCTCACTCCAGTGTCTATACTTCTGACTGCCTCAACATGCAACACTACTTCAAGTGCTAAAAATGGATCCGTATATGTATTATGTGACAGCGCCCTCCTAAAAGGTGTGATCAAGCCTCCAACAAACCACTGTGCATATTTTATTGTATGGATATCATATGAAAGTTTAGACAAAAGTATTTTGAAATGAGCATCATATTCCCAAACACTCTCAGTAATTCCCTACTTAATATCTTTGAGTGTGCTTATACTCTGCTACTCAAACACAAGGATACAAAATTCCTTAAGGAAAGCATCACATAATGTTGTATAATCTACGCAAGTCTAATCAGGGTCAAACTTCATGTACTAATTGTGTGTGCATCCATATAACGTAGTTATGAACTAACTTTCCTTGCGCTCAGAAGTCATGATCCCTTTTGCATGCCATAGTATCTCACACATGTGCACATTCTCAGTAGCATCTTCTATTCCCCTATACTATAGAAGACGAAGTGACATCTCCATGTAAATATTCTGGGGTTGGTGAGGACCATGCCCACCAGATCCATAATCCCATGTGTTACCTCTTCCTCTAGAGCCACCAGATCCACCAGAACCAAAGCCACTTATGCCCACTGATCCTCCACATGTATTTGGAAATGAATTAAAGGATGTAATTCCCTGTGTCCCAATAGTGGTACTAAAATAAACTCCTATAGTCTGCGAGGTGGTACTACTCCCAGAGGTGAGTCCAAAATTATGTGCACCTGATTTTTTCATCGACGATGCACCTAAAAAGGTACCTCTAAATAACAAGGAATAAGTCTACCTGACCATAGATGTACTGTTTATTTGATTCAATATTATTATTCTAGTGCCTAAACTAACTTGTTGACTACTGGTTGTACTAAAAACTAGAAAACCAAGTGCAAGGGCTTGGTTTCTAGGTAGATTCGGATGTACACCCGTGGCCCATGTCACCTCTACTGGCACACTCTCATAAGAGGCCAATGAGGGTTCCCTGTCATGCTTAGCCACACGGGGGAGTTCCAGATGCTCTATCTCCATGCCCTCTGTGTGAGCTCCAAATCCTTCACGAGATATCTCTCTCCTTAATGCCATCCATTCTCTAATATCGTTTTGCTTCTCTAACTCCCTCTCGCATGCCTCATTATACTTAATTCACCTTTCTCTCTTCACCTTTCTGCCACTAGGTCCTCCATTGTTCACCAAACCTACCCCTACACATGGTGGGGTTTATCTAGCCATCAACTTCTCTTCCAAATTCAAGGTTACCAATAAGATCTTAATCTCCAGTGGAATGCCTTGAAGATAGGTTCCCTTGGGATAATGTAAGAACTAAAACTCAACTACCTCTAGGCAAGAATAAGTGGAAATTGAGTACTCCAAAATATAGCTATTCAAAACACCCCGGAACCAATTGTCCACAATGCACATCCAAATCACATCAACATCATAGAGGGCCTAAAATTATTCATGCATCTAGACAAGTGTATGAAACCTCCAATTTTTTTTAGACACATAAGCAACCAACCACTCCTATAACTCTATCTGAAAGATAGAAAAGAAAATATCATGTAAATAGTCATACAAGTTTTTCTCCACCCATGTGCGTGCATCAAAATCAAATGCAGTGTTAAATCTGTTGGTGTGTGTATTTTCCACATCATTAGGTGAGTCATCTCACTTAGGTGAGATCGTAGGTCCATGTGTCATTTAGGGATCATTATGAGATTCCCTTATGCGTCAGCAAGTCAGTGCATCATATGCATCATTGGGAGTTACACTTCTATTCTGGGAATGTAACTCCCCCTCTCTACTCGAGTTTTCATGATTGCAGCATTGTGGGTTACTCAGCACCTCCTATATGTACACATCTTTTGATCTATGAGATAGAGGAGAGTTTTATGGCTTAACCAGGTTCTACCCGTTTGTCAAATCTTTGCATGTACATTCGGTTAATGCTTGCTCCTCCCGAGATCTCTTCATGTTTCCATTCACACGTCCATTGATGTGCACGTCATCCCTCGTGATCCTCGCTTGCTGGTTTTCAAACCCTCTTTCATGGTATAAGAGCAGATATTGTGGATTGGTGCACTCATCGGCTTCTGTGCGTGTTTTCCAGCTTCCAACGTGATATTCAGATTCTCGTGCATGTGTCGTAGTGTAAATTCCAACCGTGCTCTACCTACACTGATTTCGGGGCATTTATACCTCTCCTTGGGTTGTTCGTGTGTTTGAGGTGGTCATGTTCAAGTTTATGGTGTTTTTCAAGTTTAGTGTCTTTGACCGCTCGATTCTCTGGCTTTGCATGCGTGTTCCGGAGGCATTTTTGTAGGATTGGGATTTTTCAACTCGGCTCGAGTTTACTTCTACCATGCTTTTGGCATGAACATGTTTGTTTGAACTCAATGGATCTAGTTTTGTAGTTAGTGCATTGTTTGTCTTGATATTTGAATCACGGGGGTTCTTTATCAATCCTTGACCTGCGAGTTTGGAATGTGTTCTTTACACGTCTCACAAGGCTCCTGAATCTGCCATTTGGCTTAGCCTTCTGGTTTGGTGCTCGGATCAGTTTAATTAGATTCTCATGCTCTTACCTTGACCTGCATTGTTTCACCATCTTGTGCTTTGGTCTGCCCAGCTTGTGTCTCTATTCTTCTCGTGCATTGCTTGACATCTCATTTTTTGCAACAGGCTCGGATTGAACATTTTGGCAGTGGCTTGGATTGAACATTTTGGCAATGGCTTGGACTTTTTTTTTCCTCCTGCTCAAACAAACTGTTGTTGAATCCTTGGACGTTTTTTTTACACACAGCGACCTGTATCTCTGTCGTTACATGCAGCTTCAGTGGCACGTGGTTGGAATCTTGAGGCCCCTTCATGGCATTTGGCATTTTAAAAAAAACTTTTCTATAGCCTCCGGTATCCCTGACGTCTCCTCTAGATCCTTGTGTAGACTTGCAGCCTTCACACATGGCCATACATTCAATCCTGCAGTACATGCATCTACACAGCCGTTTTTGGCATTTTTGGCGTTTTTGGCCGTTTTGGGTCTTTAGTCAAACCTACACGCACCTCCAAGTGGCCACCTCCCTCCAACACAGCACGTGGGCCCCCTCCTTTCCACCTCTTTTTTATGTTTAAAGGTGTTAAAAATTAAAACATTCAGTTTGGCATTGGTATTTTAAATTTTGGGCTTGTATTTTTTGCTTGTAATTTGACCTTTCTACGCTTGTCGAAGACAGAGGGTGAGGTCCAGGGTTGGCAGGAGGCTAACCCCCCTCATAGTCAAAACAAACCCCTGTTAAAATTCCATGCCATTTCCAACAAGTACCCACACAATACCCTTTGCACCCATCTTGTGTACTTTTTAAATGTGTTTACAGTATCTAGTGCATTTTTCCATCAGTTGCGGGAATCATTTTAATGCAATAACTTTTGACTCGCTGCTCATTTCTGAGCACTTCCTTGGTCAAAGTTGCATGATTTTTCACACACTACGTGATGGAATTGTCACTTTTGTAAATTCACTACTTTTATAAAGTGCCACATTTTGGGGGGTTGCTTGTACTCTTGGGCCCACACACACAGACGCATTATCGGCCAAGTCCGACGTCTTGTTTCTGTGCACCTTGCATCTTTCATTTTTTTAATCATGGAGAGTGCTCTTTCCAAACGTGAGTACTGTAGGATCACCTTACAGCCTCCTCCACTTCTCACCGGAGAGAGAGACCTATTCAGCCTAGCGTGCTTCCATGGAACGTTACTTCGTCCACGAGGGTCTTTTACCCTTCTTGCTTGGGCCAGTTCCTGCACCTACTGATCATCGTCATCTAGAGGACTTCCTCGACACTTATGACCATGTCTTTGGTCACATGATGATGCATCTCTCGTTCTCTCTGGTTTCACGTGGCAGATTCAGATCCACCTCACCGTGTCTGGAGCATTCTTCAGTCCTTGTATGGAGGCCCTTCACATACTACCGCCATTTTTTCTGTTGTTGATTCAGTTATCTCCTCCATTTCTTCATGTGATGATAGTTTCACTGACACACACTCACTTGGTCTACTTCTGTTGACAAGGATTGTGCATCCAGTTATGATGTCGAGAGTACTACAAAGGAATCTTCTCCTCTTTCTCTCATTATTCCAGAGAGTGTTGACACTTCCTACATCTCATCAGATATTGAGCAGTCCCCTTCTCAGTCTCATACAATCATTACACCTGCCTCCTTTCCACTTCCAGTGTGTGAGGCCCATTCCACTCCTCTACCTTCATTGGATGACTCATACCTATCATACATCGCTCTTCTGTTTGTTGAGCCCCCTCATTGGGACGAGTATTTGCTTGACCTTAGTCGTCTTTTCGTAGAGTCTACTTGTGATGATCTACAGGTCCCTCATCCATTTATAGGTGTTTCAGAGGAGTTCATCATCTCTGTTGTTGGGAGTGCCCCTTCCGGGAATCATGGCCCTTCCACTTTTCTCAGAGACCTTCATTGATCCACGCGTCAGCTGTGGATCACCTTTTCTGTTGTGGAGGATGTTTTGTTCCCTTCACATCACTTGGACATCCTTTCTACAGGTGTTCCTCCTCTTCACTGTGACAGTTCTACGCACGTGGCATTACCTTCGGTTCCTTGGCACTCACTCGCTAGACCTATGTCACACTTCAGTGCACTAGACTCAGAGTTCTTCGTGTTGCTACCTTCAGTTTCCTTTCTGGAGTGGGCAGACTTCCAGCACATCATTTCTGTTCTTCCTAAGGGCAGACATATAGTTCGTTGCGAGTGGCTCTTCTTCAGTCTAGAGGCAGAGGATCTCGTCATCGACATTCTTCTGGGAGACCTCCTAGAGCTTTAGAGTTCAGATCCATCCATGGCATCTTCTGCATCCCTCTCGTCTCTCTCTTCTTCTTTCTGAGAGATTGCCTCTTTGTACATGGGTACCCTTTCAGGCTCGTCTATGGACGGGACCGATTTTTGGCATCTTTCTTAGATTAGAGAGTGTTTTGTTCTCTTATGGTGGAGGTTTTTTCCACTGGGTTTTCCTTCACTGCTTAGGACTTCTTCGTGTACATGGGTACCTCATCAGGCTTTATGCCGGGACCTATTTCTCATTTCTAACTTGCTGCCTCATCCTAGAGATATACGATGAACTCACGGTGTGATTGGATAACATGGGTACTATCTCCACAGTCATGTAGGTGACTTGCTACTTGAGATAGACCTCCCAGAGTTATTTAGCTGGGTCATATGAGATTCCCTAAACTACCTGCCACAATGTACTCTAATGCAGGATAAGCTAACTATTCATAATCGTAAATTGTGTCATAGGCACCATTGGGAGAGAGAATACTATTCTGGGAATGTAACTCCCCCTCTCTACTCGAGTTTTGATGACACCAGAAAAGGAGGGTGTGAGAGTCAATCACCTCAAATGTGTGACATGTACTTTTGAGGCAAAGTGCACACTAGAGGAGAGTATAACAGCTTCACCATAATCTAGCAAAATGCATTCACAACAATCTTTCCAAGCATACATTCAGTTGATTAATCGAATCCCTGCCTGAGATATAATAATAGACACAATATCCATATGGAATGATCAAAGTTGATGTGCAAGAAGTCCCTGCAAGATCCTCACAGCATGGGTTTTCAAGACCCTACATCCACAAATCTGGTATTTTATTGCTTCATGTCCTGATGCTACTAGTTCACTCCTCATTACACCTAATAAGGGCCTGGATCACCATGCAAGGAGTCTTCACTACAAGGGCCTGCAACACATCTGGATTCACAAAGCAATTTTAAAAGAGCTCCCAACAATGGACCCAAAAAATGCAGCCTAGAATTTACAATGAACAGCCCAGACACATTGACACATTTACTATAAAAAAGAGTTGAGAAGAGAAGAGAAAATGCGCAAAGGTCCCGAAATCTGTCCTATTCAGACCACCTATAAGCAGGCATGTAAATGTGAGTGAAATGGTTATACATGCTCAACTTCCAAAAGGCTCCCCATAACTATCCCATTGTGCAAAATTGCATAGCTAGATCTTAAAGAATCATGATAAATGAACTAGGTAATAACTATGCATCCCAGATTAACCATATAAGAACTAGATTCAATCAAGTCCAACACCATTATCCAACCAATATACTCCATTGCATTAATACTGTAAAACACATAATCTTCTTACATTATAAAGTATCTTCATGAGTCATGTGTGCTTCAAAACCAACAACAAAACTCTACAATAATTCAATACTCCTCTACTAACCTATGCAATTCAATACATATTTATAGGGGTGGGGACTTACCATGCACTTCTCAAAATAGGTCGCATGCTGATAATAGCCACACACCTTTACAATAGCATGCGCAATATGTAATTGTTCTAACAATAGATATCTTATAGTTAACTCCAAGTAGAAATCCTAGTATTAGATTAAACTATGCATGCCGTTTATCATCTGCTTGTTCCCAAAATACCATTACGATTAGTTGAAATTCTTCATATTTATGTGTGATGCACACATGCTATCTCAAAAAATATCCCTTATCCACAAAGTAGCTAAGTCCTGAGCTTGGGCGGGTTCAACACTGTTATAGCTTTGTGCACTTCTAGCGCCCTATCTTCACGTACCCAATAATTAGAATATTTATGGCTTCTCAACCAATACAAAGGTAAAATTCCTTATAAATATTTCAAATATGGTAAAGTAGGACATTTAACGCGTATCAATTTTCCTCACAAGATCAAGAAGGAAGATCATGATGAACATGAACATTATGGGATCATGACGAGCCAGTATCATAAGTATGGTAAAGGAAAGAAGATATTTAAGAAGTTTGATGACAAGAAGATGATATTTTATAAAAATTAAGAGGTTCGCGTACTTTTATGATTCTAATAGTGGTGTTTTAGATTCTAAGTCTGAATCTGATTTTGAAGATGTTAGAAATGAGGTATCGTTTATGAATATAGATTCGATGAGATATACTACTAGTGGTTCTTCATTATTGGGTGATTTCATATTAGGTTCTTGTAGATATTCTAAGGAAGAAGAAGATGATGTTGAAGATGATCTTCTGTGTATCCAATATGAGTTAAGGTATTCTAAACATAAGAACATAAAGATGATATCAGGTTAAAGGATGGAGATAGAACCATGACTAGAAGAAAAGCATGGGTGTAAATCAAACAAGCTCAATGAGCTTTCAATCAAGATGCTAGAATAAAAGGGAAAGTTTTAGTACAAAATTTTGCAAGATAAGAAGAGATTGTACACTTCAAATCTTGAAGAGGAAGTAGAGTTTATAAGGGAATAATTTTTAGAGGTTGGTAAGAAGACAATGTATATTAATTTTTTTGAGAAAAGTACCAAGGATATATGATGATCTTCTTGGAAATCCTAGAGATCAACTGGTGATAAGGCATGTTTAGTGTTTAGTGATGACCTTAAGGGTAAAGAAAAGATGAAATATGATAATTTTCCAAGGAATAAGTCATGAAGAACCAAAAAAGGAGGATGGAAGGAAGGATTAGACTTGCCACCAAAGACAAGATGAAGAAAAATCCCATTAGGTAACGTATTTTGCCTCAAAGTATGAAATATTTTAGGTCAGATGGCTATTGTTTCATCGTGTATTTGGTCAGAAATGGGCATATATCTAAGGAGTGTAGAAGGTTTTATAGATATGATGACCCTTGGAGGGAGGTGTAGTCCAGTGAGAAAAAAAAGAGCGTGGTATGATACAAATTTCATGAAATAGGTGGTCATGTTACTAAGTATTATTCCTATATGATGTGTATTCAAGTCAGAATTGGAGTAATGGAGGTTACAAGGGAAAAAGTAAAGTTATGTGTTTCAATTGAAAAAAGTTTGGACATATTGATAGGAATTGTTATGGGCCTAAAAGAAAAGGAAGCTTAACTATAAAATTCCTAATGTCCAGGGCTAAAAGGAAAATTAGGTCATGGGAACCTAGAAGGGCTAATAACGGTTCACCAGGAGCTAATTTTTATGAAAGACAAGGCGTGACACAAAATTTTGATCAGAAACAAGATGAAAAAATTGAGGTATATGTATATAATAGGTCTTAGGACCTCTTTAGGTATCTCTTCTAGACCCTCTGATCAAGGTGTGCCATACCTCTATTATGCTTCTTATACGTATAATGGTTCATATGAAGCATCCGAGAAAAGGAGAGTTGACTAGGTTACTGTATGCCACCTTCACTGGGTCAAGGTATGTTGTCATAAGTTTCTAAGCATGTTTTAAGGTTCTAATTGGTTTTTCAAGTTTTGAAAATGATAAGGGAATTGTCTAGAGGTATCTGAGTTTGTATAATTATGTTCTCAAGTCCATATTTGTATTTTTATGAAGTGTTGTCAGAATGTTAAGGATTATCCCGTGTATGTCAAGTTGTATTCTCTGATAGGAAGTATATTATGCTATGGAATCTAGTTGTAGAGTCATATTTTTGTTAGTGTGATGATATTTGAACATATTTAGATTCATAACCAGTCATAAACATTCCATAGTGCATAAACCGAATCTAGATATTAGAGAATCATGATAAATGAAATAGGTAATAACTATAATCAGATTAACCATACAAGAACAAAATTTAGTCATTTATAAAACAATTATCCACCCAATATAATTCATTTCATAAATACTATAAAACACATAAGCTTCATACACTATAAAGTATCTCCATGAGTCATGTGCGTGTCAAAAACAACAAAAAAACTCTGCAATAATTCAATACTCCTCTACTAACCTATGCAATTCAATACATATTTATAGGGGTGGGGACTTACCATGCACTTCTCAAAATAGGTCGCATGCTGATAATAGCCACACACCTTTACAATAGCATGCGCAATATGAAAGTGTTCTAGCAATAGATATCTTATAGTTAACTCCAACTAGAAATCTGAGTATTAGGTTAAACAATGCATGCCGTTTATCACCTGCTTGTTCCCAAAATACCATTTTTTTTAGTTCAAGTATTCATCTCTATGTGTGTTCCACATGCTATCTCCAAAAATATCGCTTATCCACAAAAAAATTAAGTCCTGACCTGGGGCACTTTAATACTATTATAGCACCATGTTTCTAGCTATTCAACAAATAGTATGATGCCGGGATAAATAAAATGTATAATGTGCATGATTTTGTGACTATAGAAGTAGAGGCCTATTAACCCTATTCTTGCAACCAAGATGCAAGAAGAATTGAAAAATCTGAGCGATGCTAGGATAATCCAACCCACTAGATACTCTTCATGGGTAGAAAATTTGGTACAAGTTAGAAATAAGAATGGAGGCATAAGGATTTGTACAGATTTCAAAAATCTCAAAAAATCATCACTTAAAGATAATTATCCATTTCTAAACATGGACAATTTATTGAAAAAGGTAACAGGATCAGATTTGTTATCTACATTAGATGTCTTCTCTGGATATAAACAAGAGGTAGTAAAAATATTAGATCAATTTAAAACTTCCTTCACTTCCACATGGGGAACATATGTCTATGTTAGGATGTCATATGGACTAATGAATGATGGAGTAACTTTTAAAAGGACCATGGATATGGCTTTCTCTGGTCTTATTAATGATTTTATTACAATATATCAGGATGATATAATTGTTTTCTCTAAGAAAAGGGGTGACCACTTTGGGCACCTTGAAAATATGTTGCTCAGATGTACATAATATATGATTTAATTGAATCCTAAGACTTTGGCGTGCAAAAGGTAAATTTGTTTGGACACATTGTGTCACAAGAAGGAGTCATGATTGATCTAGAAAGGGTATAAGAAATTAGAAATGTTCTCATTCCTATGTCCAAGAAATGCATTCGTTTTTTCTTTGGAAAAATAAATTTTGTGAGAAATTTCATTTCTAATTTTACAGAAATCACTATGCCCTTCAAAGTATGATAAAAAGGATAAGGTCATTAAGTGGGAAGAAGGTGTTGTCCAGGCATTTAATGGAATAAAGGAGGCACTCAAAATTTCCCCTATATTAACTATCCCTGATTATAGAAAGTAATTTCAGATGTTTTCATTTTCCTCTGAATTCACTATTACCTATGTGTTGTTACAAAAGAATGAAGAAGGTCATGAAAATCCTATTTACTTATTTAACAAATATTTTCAAGTATATGAGTTGAAATATTTTTTCATGGAAAAGTAAGATTTGATCTTGTTAAAGCAATCAAGATCTTTAGACCTTATATTCTTAGCTCAAAGATTGAATCTTATGTGCCTCACACAATGGTAAAGGACATCTTGTCTTAGATAGAGTTATCAAGTAAAACATGTCATTGGGTTAATAAGCTTCAAGAACATGACATGGACATACAAACTACCAAGCTGGTGTGTGGTCTATGCCTTGCAAATTTGATGGAAAAAAGCAATCTATAGGTAGTTGACATACATAACGTTGAATAAAATGGGCTAAACCCTCATGAAAAGGTAATCACTTCAACTTGGTATAAAGATATTGTCTACTACTTGATTAATTTTAATTGTCCTTTGTATTTAGACAAGAATCAAAGGAGGACACTCAAGAAAGTTTCCCAAAAGTATATTTTGAATGATCATGTACTAGCTTAGAAGAACCCAAAGGGTGTTTTGCTGAGATGTGTCACTAAAGAAGAAGCACCTAAGATAATTGCATAATTCCATGGGGGAGTATGTGGAGGTAATTTTGTTAGGAGAGTCATTGCTCATAAATTTTTGAGGGTAGGTTATTGGTGGCACTCATTTTTCAAATATATTTCCTTATTGGCTAGAAGGTGTGAGAGTGGTCAACATTTTTTTATAAGATTGAAATCCTTTGGGGCCCTACCCTTGTAGCCTATGTCTATGGAATATCTATTTAAACAATGGGGATTGGACTTTATTGGTGAGATATCATACTCTTCAAACGCTGGTCATAAATGGATATTAGTAGCTACTGACTACTTTACCAAATGGGTTGAATCCGTTCCTACTAGAAAAGTAACTCATCAAGTAGTAATGGAATTTATTCTCAATGATATCATTTACATATTTGGGGTGCCTGCCAAGATAGTTACTGACAATGGCATGATATTTAGAGCTAAACCATTAGAAAAAAATTACAAGGAATATGGAATAATTTGCATCAAATTATAATCCTCGAGGAAATGACCAAGATAAATCCAACAATAAGGACTTGTTTAAGATCCTCATAAGAACATTGCAAAAAAAAAATGAGGTGAGCAACTGAAATTTTCACTATGGGTAGAATGTGTTACCACCAGAAGGTCAACTAGAAAGAGTCTTTTTGAGCTAGTTTATGGACTTCAAACCCTTTTTCCCTTTCACTTGTAACTTTCTACATATCAGTTCATGTAGAAGTGAGTCCCTATGAGGCTAGAATCAATCATATTATGGAATTAGATGAGGAAATAAGATATACCCATCAAAGACATGTCACATTTAGAGAAAAGATCAAGAAAATATTTGACAAGAAGGTCACTCGTAGATTTTTCAATGTTGGAGAATTAGTCTTGCTATGGGAAAAAAAACATGAAGACAAGTGAAAACATGGAAAATGGGATGCCCTCTGGATGGGACCATATTATATTGACATCAATATTGGAAAGCATACTTTCTTTCTCAAAGACTTAGAAGGAAACTTCCTGGATTTTACTATTAATGGAAGGAATCTCAAACATTTCTTGGACTAAGTTGGAAGGTCAGGTATGATTTTGTACAATGTATAGTCTTGTTTCTTTGTTTTGTTTTGTTTTATCTTGTTTGTGTTTTGTTTATGTTATAGTTTCCCTTTTTGTCCATTGGTCTATAGTGACCAGGTTTTTTGTGTTATCTATTTTTCCCCCGGCCCATTCTAAATCTACTCAGATAGCCCTATGTGTTTTGTTTTCTTGACTCTTTGGATTGAGATGGTATTTTTCAATGACTCCCCATATATTTAACTTATTCTTTGTGTTTCATATTGTTCCCCATGCTTCAAAGTTCAATCTGAGTCAAAAAGGGGTGTCAATTTTCTATAAATCCTTTTCCTTAGCCAAATAAAAGAGAAGATTTAACAAAAACATTAGGGGACCACTTTAATGGTTTGGTTTATCAAAGTATGAAAGCTTTGGGATCACTAGTGATCAAGAATGTGTCTACATTTTAAAAAAATAACCTATAGTCAACACAAAATAACCCAAACTACTCCCAAAATATGAAGCTACGAAGGCTCAACAACATGCAAACTGACCAAAAAGTATCAAGCTGCAGAACAATATAAGAAGGCTTGGTTAAAATGGACTTAGCCATTTTAATGAAGACTAAAATGTTCATATGGATGTCAAATTCCACCTTTTAAAGGCACTGGATGTTGGCATTTAAAAAACCCGCGGAAGGCTAAGGATAATTCATTGGTGGGTTATATTTTAAAATCTGTTTGACATCTATTTACCTATCAAATTCAATGCCAAGGTCATCAGGGACACATGGAATAATCTCAAGGGTGAAAGGAGGGGGCACATGGTAGGTTTTTGGATCTCCTTAATGCATTTGGGCTCTGAGGACCTCAAATCCTCAGATTAAATTGTGTCAAATAATTATTCGAGTTTGTATCATGGTGGTGCACTAAGTCAAAAGTTTAGTAAAGGTTAAAAGACAAGTGGTGAAGATAGGAGGAAACGTGGTGAAGATTCAATGATTAAGAGATAGATATGTGTTGGAATTCCGACACTCTTCAAGAATATAGGCTCGACATACCTCAAGCCTGTGGAATGAGCAAAAATTCCTAAAAAAATTAGGTCTGGGTCTGGGTTGAGAGGTCAACAAAGTGAGAAAATAGGTGCTACAATCATAAAGTGACACATGACACGGTCTCAAGCGTTGAAGGTGGACACGTGGTGACATTTCATCACACACCAAGGCAGATACACATGACAGATGGGAAGTTTGTCAAATCAACCGGGTTAATGATCTTTCGGGTCTTAGCTTGGTTCAAGGAAGGTCAACAAGGAAACATGGCAGAGATGTGGAAGAAAAGTGGGGTAAGATCAATGGTTAATAGAGGAAACATGGTGACATTCTATAAAAAATTTATGCGATGGGCTCTCGCATACATAAAATTCCTAGAGTGAGCTAGATTTAAATGGATTTCAGGTGCGCCCGACCCCACATCTAATGAAAGGCTTCCACATTGTAAGGGTTAGAGGTGATAAATGAAAAAAGATTTTAAAAATTTCCATGTTAACATGTGGCGTCAATTCACCACAATTTAGGGAAATGGACTCCCATGGACGTAAAGTTTGTGGAATGAAAAAAATTGATAAGAGAGTTTCAGATCTAGAAGAAGAAAGGAGTAGTCAAATGAAAAAGAGGTAGAAACATAAGGAAATCCCTACCCTGCAACCAACCAAAGACTGAAACATGGTAAAGGGAAAGGGATCACACATAGTTAGAGTCAATCTCCAAGAATAATCAGATACTGCCATGTTTCAATCTCCTCTTCATACCAACATGAAAAAATTTAGAGAGCCATATCTTTTGATCTAGAGCTACAAATATTGCAAAATTTATAACAATGGAAAGGTATCTTTGAGCCCTTCATTTTAGAGTCATCAGATTCATAACTTGATGAAAAATTGTGGGAGAAACTAAAAAACATATTTTTCATTCAATTTACAGTCTCAGTGTTGGTCAACCACTCGTCTTAATGAAGTATGGTGTCTATTTATTCTCTAAACACGTAAGACAAAAGGAATGAATGACTTTAGCAGGTTGCACATGCTCCTTTGCAAAATTTTAATGCATCTTATTGGTGGTTGAAGAGGGAAATCATATTTTTATTCTCTCTCTCTCTCTCTCTCTCATCCTCTATATATTGTAACATTCTGCCATTTTCTGCAAGGAGGTAGATTGGGGGTAGAGGCAGAATTTTTGATAAAGTTTAGTTTTTAGTTCCAGTTTCTAGTTTTTTACAAGACTATATGTTTCTAAGTCTACAAGGAAGATCTAAGGTGGTTGCATTGTATAATGATTAGTATGTTTTGAAGGCATTTGTTTCTGTCCCCTAGCCAAAACTTACATGAATAGATTATGACTGTTCTAATCAGGCTATACTTTCTTGTTTATTATGTTTTGAATGAATGAATGAGTTAATATAGTTCTGTTAATATCTTGCATTAGCTTTACATTGTCATGTTTACAAGGTTCTTTCTTAGTTTATTCATTTTTCTATTACTATGGGTAATGTAGAATTATATAAAGCCAATTGTTGTTGTAAAGAGCCTTCAAAAAGTGAGAACTTTATCAAAGTCGAAACCTTGTTTATTGAACAAGAGGAGAGTTCATTAAAATTCAAACTAAGTGTCATTCATCACAAAAATTGCAAACTGTTACTTTGACTTATGTTTTCACTCACCATAAGATGAGGTGAAACTCTGCCAAAGTAACACCATGTATTTTCACCTTATTTTATCTACTCCTTTGTTATATTTTTTATCAAAAGAGGAGCATCATACATGTGTTATTAATTGATTGTGTCCACTACTTTTATACCTATTTACATTCTTCCTTGCTTGAGACTAGATGGTAAACATTAATATTGGTACATCTTCACATCTTGATAGCCTTTTGATCTTGATACCCACATCAAGATTCTCATTGTAGCTAGGCTTTCTCATCATCGATTTTCCTTTTAGGTATTAATTTGCTAGCATTTCTTCAATACAATTTTGATCCTTATAACTTGCTTCTCGTAAACTAATTTTAAGTTTTGAGATTGTAGCGTTACCCTACTCGTATAATAATAACTCCTTGTATACTTTGACTTTACCTTCTTTTAAACTTTACCTTCACCTTGAAAAGTGTTATTATTACATTGTTTGCGTTGTATCAAGATCATTTAGATAGTAATATCTTGATTTTCCAGAAAGCTTAGTTAACGTATCTAAGTGAAATTATCACATTTCTCACACTTGTAACTTCCAATTTTTAAGATTTAGGTCTTGTTTGTATTTAGATGGGTTATAATATACCTTGATCAGAAATCACTTCAACCCTTTGTTAGTGTTGGTACCCAAATAAGTCTACCTTGTTTCTAGTTATTTTTGGATTATTAAGTAGATTTGTTTGAACAAGATGGATCAATATGGGGCTAATTTTCATAAACTGATTGGGTAGTGTGAAACTAGGATTTCAGGTATGCTTGGAGGAATGCAAGGGTAACAACTGTATTTTACCTCGAAGTCTGGAAGTTTGATATCTCTAGAAATGGTTTAGGGGGTATCCTTTCTCCCAATTCCCGAGACGATGCTTCTGATTTGTCACTCTGAATAAGTTACACTTCGGGGTCTGGTTCACTTGTACAAATTTTTTTCTAGACGCGCTCTATTCATGTGAAATTGATAAGAAATGAATATTTAATGGTGCACAACTTATAAGGATGAGAAGAGTAGTTATCTCATTGTTAATTATTCCATGATATGAGCAGTTAAGCGTGATATATTTGAAATATGAAATGGTAATTAAAAGATCTTCTTTGAAGGTGTTCTTATTAACAGAAAAGAGAAAACAAAAAGTGGAAGAGGATGTATGAATGAATGATGGTCACATATGCACAAAAGGAAAGTTCAAGGAAACGTTTATAGTAACAAAATGGGGATTCTATGTATGGGGCCCCAACCCTTCACTATATAATATTGTTAGAACAAAATAATACAAATAAATACATATTGTAGGTGCATTTGTATGGTGGTAGTAGGTTCAAGTCTCCATTCCATCAGGCATGTTGGGAACACCCTTTAGAAGATGGTCTCAACACCTAATGAATTATTCATGGACCTCGATACCAAACACAAATTGAATGGCCCCTATCAGGCCCTTAGACATCCCCTTTTCATGTTTTGCAACAATGGTCATGCTTGGCCCACTAAATATTTCCACCAATTCCCTCCTCCACTCAGGTGTGTTTTCCCATTTGGGAAAAGCAAGTCCACTTTGGTAATTTGACTTGGTAGGCTGACCTCTAGTCGGGAGAGCCTTGGGAGTGGGCGTGATTCCACTTGTTGAAATAATAGAAAGGACATGAACCTTCTGAGAGGAGATCATCTGCAACCCAAACATGGATTGAACCTCTTCCATTGCAGACTCCAAAGCAGCTAACCACTCCTTCAATCCACTGACATGACTTCCTAATGACGGGACTTCATCGTTATTCCCTGGGTGTTGAGTAGAAAATTGGAGCATTTCCCCAAAAGGGAAGGAGCATAGTAGGATTTCATCATGTGCCAATGATTATCATGAACACAAGGAAAGTGATGAGACTAGTGATTTCTCAAGGCCTTATATTTTAACTAGAACTCTGGATGTACTAAGTCAAAATGTAGAGTTTGGAAAATGGGGAAAGAGGGACACACTTCGGCTAGGAAATTCATGAAGGATAGTACCAGGGTGGGCTAATGGAGACAATCCTAAGGGTTAGCTCTAGCATTTGGAACACTAAAAACCTAGCAGATTAGGGCCTCATTAGGTCCAGAGAGCTGAAAATTTTTTCCCATATGGGCCAGTTCCTCTCCCGAGGGATTTACACTCAAAAAAGATGAAGCCATTACCAGGAATTTTGAAATAAAAAGGAAGGTGGCTCTGGAAAAATTACAAAAAATATAAACTAGATAGGTGAAAAAGGGAAGGAATTGACGGAACACTTAAATAGGCATGGCAGTGGCATTGACATGGCAGGAAAAATCATTCTGTCATTAATTCCATATCAATTTTCAATTTCTTTGTACATGCAAAATGTAAATGAAAATAATATTATTTGTGAGGAGCATGTCACTGGAGAAGAATTAAATACCCACAAAATTTGAGAATGTCTCATCACATTAAATTTTCTGGCTATATCATGGCTTCACACATGTGGAAACTTCTAATGATAAATGTGATATGACCTAAAAAATATCTGCCTATGTCATCAAATAATGTACACATGATATAGTGCCATTTTGGCGCAACAGGTGGTAGTTTGATGATAATAATATATGCTTTCATGGTATCCCAAGGTAGTTAAAAAATAATGACAGTTAGTTTAGATGTCATAGGAATATTCTCTAAAACCCTAAGAAGATAATAAACAAATTGATATATGTAGAGAAGAGGAAAACATTTCAGGAAGAGTAAGACAAAAAATTAGCGGGGAAGTCCTGGGGGGAAAGGAAAATCTTATTAGGATGTCACAGTGGCATAGCGAACCATAGAATGAGAAATTTTCATAATGAAGGCTTTCTCTATACAAACTAGTTAGCAGGAATTTGTGTTAAGATGATTGCATAGTGTACAGTCATTAACAAAATTTGAGAGCATTAATACATGTTTCCCTTGTATTTTCCTATGTTTAATAGTTGTGTCTGATGAATATATCTAGAATCATGGTATTTTCTTTTCTTTGTTTGTCTCAAGGTGATGTTGGGTGGGAATGAAGTGTGTTACTTTTTTAAATTCTTTATGGGTCATGACTATGCTCATACTTTGAATGTATCTCATGCTCACTCAGATCTTGTCTAGGAAAGGTATAAGCATTTGTGGTTTTCTGGGGGTACCTGAAAACCCTTTTCTCTTAGACATGTAAAAATATCCCTGTGAACTAAGTAAAATTTGGGGGTATAATTGGTAATTTCTTGGGGGTCCCTTGATCTAGAACATTCGAGCATGATTTCACATATTACGATCTTGCCTTAGGTGGACTAAGCTAGATTATAAGGAGTTTAGATATTTATTTACCCAGAGCTTTCCTCGCATGTAATTGTTCACTAGATTCACCAAATTTATTCGCTTACATTCACATTGAGATATAGACATACCTCGTTTGAGACTTTGTTTCTCAAACTTTTCATCATTTTCCCCTCTTGGATCTTCCCCATTCCATTTATTTTCCTCACTATAGGATCTCCCCTCACCCCTGTTTAAAATTTATACAGCTCTGTAATAAAAACCATGACCCATTTGGTGGGCTTAAGATTATTTTTATCATATCATACCAACCCACCCCAATAACACATTATAAGCTTGACACAACTATATTTCTCTTATATCCAACTTGAAGTCCCTTATTGTTAACTTGATCATCACTTTTGGTACATTGATTTTTGGGTCATACTTTTTCACCACACCAATAACTAACACAAATGAAGTTTCTAACTTGCCTTTATACCCATTTCTTTTAATGAAATCACTTAGGTTAGCCTTCATATGGTAAATGATTTCCAAATCATAATAACATGATAAAAAAATATCATATAAGGTACGAATTAGGTCACCACTATCACCAAGACCCTCCAAAATCTCTATACAAACACAACAAGTCTTGAAACCCCAAAAGAAGAAACTCGCCATAAAAGGAATGAAAAAGATTGAAAATAACTTTGAAAAAAAATGGAACATAACTATACATGTTTTTCAAAAAAATCCATAAAACATGAATGGGCGACCGGAGGGAAATCCTCAAACATAACAACTCATAACAATAAAAAAGTCTCATGAATCCACTCAAAACCATGCACCCTCAAAATTGACCTTCAAAGAACAAGTGATAACTTTATCATCCCTTAGAAAAAAATAAAGTGTGATATATCATTGGAAATATTTTGGAATAAGGACCATAAGAAAATTAAAACTAAGTCATAATTCCACATGTATATCTTTCAAAACCACTTTGTACACAAAATGCTCCAAACTGCCCCAAAACTACCTAAAACTAGTCTTCATAAATAGGGCATAATTTTCATTTTAATACTTCAAAAATGGTCTAAAATCATCATATAAATGTAGTAAAAATCCAATTATTCCATAAATGGTAGATTATTCAATAGATTCAATTGGAAAATTTTGCACAAATTAAAAATTTCTAGAAACAAGAATTTTTGAGTGGGCCCCACATACTATCAAAATCTATACATCACACCTAGAGATAATTAGAAGAGTCCTCTACAATAACCAATTATAAATTTAAAAAAAAAATAGTTCTATATTAGTACAAGCATTTCCTCCCAAGTCACTCTTTAGCTAGGGTTTTAGGAGGGTTAAAACTTATTTACTTTCTTAACAATCTTTCATAAAAATGTGACTATCAAACTACCTCATTCTTCTTGGAAAATATACGTATCTGACATTATTAGTTATGCCAAAGATCTCAATCCCTCATGAAAATAATATAGTCCACAAGCTAGAGCATCATAAGGTCAACTTTTAACATAAAATACACCTTTGAAAACTCGGTTTTAGAAAAATACCAAATATCTTCAAACATACTCATCACCTAGAGCTAAAACTTGTGATGAAGCATCATGATAACCTCCTCTAACTGACCCAAGTCTCATCCATTCTCAAATTCATTTGAATATTTCTCACCACTAAGACTTACCTATGTCTCCATGCCTTGTTTTCACTATTCTTACTTCAAAGGACCTAGACACATCATCAAATATCCAAATACTAACATAAAACACCTCATACATGTTATATGCAACATCACAACACATATCCCATGCTTGTACAATACTACGTTACTCCATATCTCATGCCATTCGTACCATGCACCATGCACTAGGTCTAGGAATAGGCCTAGAATGATTGCATCAACCCATGACAACTCTTGAACTGACCTTGATGACTCATTGTAGACAAAAATACACCTCTAACACATCATCCTAACCTTTCTTGACCTCATTAAATACTTCAATCAATTTTAAATGGCTCATACCATGACCATAACTACTATACTATGCTCTAAAACAACATATGACTTCACCAAACCAAGACACTACCAATCAACCTTCATGTTTGAATTTGAATTACACCTCATAGACACTCACATGACATCTAAAAATCATTTTATATCAAAGGATTTTAAATAAGTGACAACACTTAGTCACAATAGCTAACGTAAGTGTCTTGTTCATTTAAGTTATTTCATGAATAATTCCTAATTGCAAGGACATGCATATGGCCCCGATGTATGATGTTAAATCATGGATTTTGTTGACTTGTAATAAAGTGAATTTATTTTACTAGTTTTGTGAGAAATTTTATTAATAAAACAATGTATAACTTATTATGACATCGAAGGAAGAATATATAGCCATCAATTTACATATACTTTTAAACCCAAAAACTAATAACATTTATCTAGATGTTACTTCTTATATTTAAGGTAAATTTTTTTAAAAATAAATTTTTATTTATTTTTATAAAAAAATTATTCCTTTATTTTCATTGGAATTTTTTTTAAGACATATTTTCAATTTTATGATTAATTTAAATAAGTTTTTTTCTTCAACCAATCTGAAGCCAGTTTTAGAAAATATTTATTCTTTATATAGTTTAAATCCTCATATCATGCAATTTTTTGTCATAAGTCATTATAATAACCATCCTGTACATTATTCCTTCTGTACAACTGAACTACCTGTGCTTCTTGCATTAATAGCTATAAAAACATCCTCTCATTTCACCTAATGTATTATGTTACATTTGCAAGCTTACAGGCATGAATTGCTAATATTAGAGCTTTGAAATCTACCTCCTAGA
This sequence comes from Taxus chinensis, assembly GCA_019776745.2. Lineage (NCBI taxonomy): Eukaryota > Viridiplantae > Streptophyta > Pinopsida > Cupressales > Taxaceae > Taxus > Taxus chinensis. The sequence goes on from CM034153.1 coordinate 16,254,367, forward strand.
ATGAACTTATCATCTTCAACAAATTATGGGTGATCAGAGTTTTTATCATCATGTTTCTATGGTTCTCCTCTAGGAAACTGTCAATATGCTTCCTGGCTCTTGGGCCACATCCAAGTAGCCCTTTGATATTCTATCAATTCTACACGTTTGGGTAGGACATCATCTTAAAAACTGATCCAAGGCTACCACTTCCTATTAAGTTCCTATCATTGATGGCTTCGATTTCTCTGATCAGATCTTATATTCACCATCTTCCAGTTAGGGTTAACATCCTGGTTGAAACTTTTCTTCAATTTTTAAAGTAAATTCTAAACCCTTAAATCCATCAGAATATTAATACATAACCATGAATGATGGCAAGCCCACTAGTCATTCAACTCACCTTCCTTTCGGCCATTCTAAACATGGCCTCATGTCTCCTCCAACTTCTCAGGATAGAACAATCTTGTAAACCCATCCAGCTTCCAATATACCTAGATAGATTATTGTAAAACAGAAGTGAGTTTCAAAACTACTTATAGAGCTCCTAAATGGGGGGACCGTCCCCAAGAACTCAAATCATTATAAAATTCAAAATGCCAAAGTGATTCTAGTTTCACACCAACGTACACTATCAAGTATGCCTTGATAAAGTATTAAAACATCTAGGGAATTTTTTCAAGCTACCATTTACAAAAACCATGGTTTCTAAATACAAATGACATAATGTGGTGCATATGTGAATTCTCCATAAGATCATCGAGATTGGATCAAATATATTTTGATAAACCTAATTGTATTTTCTCCCTTATTAATTATAGGTCATTGTTGCATCTTAAAATGCAAGTAAACAATTGATTTTGAACATGTCCCAAAAATAAAATTGAAAACATAATATAGCAAAATTTCCCATAATGAGAAAACCTTAAAAATTTACAAAAAGAAATCAAACACTAATCTTAGCATTACAATGAGGTATTACGTGTGGCAAATGATGTTCTTTTTCCATTTCTTTCATATTCCTTTAAAATTCAGATCCAATTTTTATCCCTTCAATGGTATTTTGGTTAGATATTTCATCCACAATGCAGACATTTACTCATTCTTTTGGTATCCATTTTAACTTAGTTTTCATGATCTTGGTAAACTTAAAGAATGACTGACCTCTTATGAACATATCACTATCTAGATCTAATAAACTATGTTACGAATAATTGCCCTGGGTGTATTTGTTGACACTAGCCAAAAATTTCATACAATGCTCTTCTTTATCCTTCCATCAAGGCATTCAATGGTTCTAATTAAAATGGTAAAACTAGAGATTATGAAAGACAATTTTAATGCTGAATTCATCCTCTATCTATCAATGGTAATATTGTTAGAAAATCAAAAGCAAAAGAGATTTGATCTAAATTTTATATTGAAGTTAAGTATTTCCAATATCTCTATATGATATATATACAAATTTCCCCAAAGTAAGTAGAGATATAATTTTTTTAGGATCTTTATTCTCCATCAGGGATATGTATGCATGGATGGTAGTAGAGTAATGTATGACTATCATATTCTACACCCTATCATTGCACAAATGCAAATGTTCAATGGTAAATCATTGCTACACATTTCTAAGGTATTCTTCACTTGGTTGTTTATCAAATATTTTCACATCAGGTAATTAATCATTCCACGATTTTACACACTAGATGTCTATAAAAGAGGCAAACATCCACTTCTAATGTTATTAAGTGTTTTGATTATTTTGTATCTTGTTCCAAACTCCCATTTTGCTTTAGTTGGGTGCCTTGCTCTCAAAATTGGAGAGTTTAACTAATCAACTTTCATCAATGCATTTACATATGACTCCCATTTTCAAGGATTTTTCAATAGCATATCTATTGTTGTATATTGTTCATAATCATAATGTGTCTAGGATTTCCATATTTTATTAATCCATTTGAGATAGATATTTTGTCGACATTCAATTATTTAAACTAAATTATCTGGTAATTATTCTGCTATCCAATTTTTTATCCAACTTGGATCTGGGGGGCATACTTGCTCCAGAGCTTATTGGATGGAATTATTGGCATTGTGTTCAAATCATTTGAACATATGTTGCAATATTAATATAATATATCTTCTTACGTGTGTAATGTGCATATTTAATCTATTGTACTCTATGTCTCACCTCTAGCTGGGGGCATCTGTCAAATCTTTAGTTTTCCTATATATAGTTTGTTAGCAATTCTACAAAAGCCCCGGCTAAAAACTTCACAACATTCATAAAATCCAAAGGTAGGAAGGCATTAAAAATTAGCTACTCAAAATTATTCCTAACATAGGTGTTCATAAGCTGAATACCTCCATTGTCAAAATTAAATAGCACTGAACCAGGACAATTTTTTTTACTAAAAGCATCTTTCTTTGATTCTTAGCCCATGAGGTTTTCATGAAATGGATTATCTAGAACCTCTATTGACAAAATACTTTTCTTGTTATAGAAATCTATAGATCTTGGACACAATGAGTTGACCACTTTATTTTATAGCCATGACATGATTTTCTATGTGGAACCCAAGTGTCCTCCATTATTCCCCTCACATGTATCCACATTTGGGGCACCATCTCTAGACACCAAAATTGGGTCACACTCCCCTCTATCCCTCGATAAATAACTAACTCAAACACACTCACCTAACCATGACCCCAATCACCCCACTCTAATATTAATTTAATTGATTTAATTAAATTAATCCATTTCCTCACAATATTTATTATTTAAATATCCTAATTAAAATAATTCATATACTCCCACCTCACCTCACCTCACCCCAAATCTATTCTTAGTATGTTGTCATAACTAACTAAGACCTACCTAAACCCTAAAAATCAAAGCCTACATTCCCTCTAATCTACATTCCCACCCGTTAGAAAGGAAGCTTATGTTCTAATCCACAAAAAGAAATGAAAAATATCCAAGAAATCAAGTGGATCTGCCCATTTTAGAAAACCTAGAAAACCCTGCCCTAACTAACGCCGGTCACCGTAAACTACCGTTGGTCAACCTGGAAACTATCGTTGGTTACCATTTATTCCACAAAACAACCTTATTTTTAGGTGGGCACATTAAGAGAGAAAGAAACGAGACCAGAGTTGCATGCAAGTAGAACCAACATTCACACACACATTCAAACATCCATAGCAAACAGAAAAAGGGAGCATCAGAGCCATTTTGCATTCACGAGAGCATCTGGGGAAGCACCATCACCACACCATATTCCATCCATCTGATCAACTGCCATTTCCATCCAGCCATCAAGCTCATATAACAGTAAGTATTTTGTTAATCAACATTCATCTAATTTCATTTTAGTAGTCTTTGTTACCTCTATTATCAGTTTCTACTAGCAACCCCATTTTCCCTCCATTTACCTTCATGCAAGTTTGATCATTCTTTCACCCACATCATTAAATTACCCATACCTGAATGTTAAACACCTTTGATTATACCTAAGATCTCCATATACCATTCAATTTCCCTCTTCATTTCCATTTAGTCTCAGATTTGTCCTTACACCAAGATTTTAATAATTTTTTTCACCCAACTATACTGACGTTGGTTACCCATGACCATCTGTCAGATCCATCCTAAACTGTCATTGGTTACACTAGATCAACATCGATCTCTATGTGTTATCCTCAGACCAAGAACAGGGACTAAATTCCCCACCAAATACAGGAAAAATACCCAAAACTAGACCCTGACCAGTACCAGTACTCTGACAGAGACCTCACCCTTCAAATTCAATCATAGCTTATCCTGTTGTGAATTGAATTTTCTTATTGTAGTCAAATGAGATACCTAAATCATTTTAACTCCAGTAGGAATTCAATAACATTGAATAGTTTTAAACAGTGGATTCAACCTTCTACTTTAGGAGTATCACACTTCCCAGAACTAGCATACACTAGGCAGTCCAGTGTCATATGCTATTTAATCTCTTTTAGTGGTCTTGTTGTTCATTTTAGGTAGTTCCTCCTAGCTAAAAGGAAGCTCTCACGATCAGTTGTCGATCAATAAGTCATACGCGTGTAATAACCCTCAACCATCTTTAATAATTATTCCTCCTAGCCCCTTTACCCTTATCTATTTCGTCAATATTCAAAGAAACACTCTAAGAATTAGGTGAAACATTTTGGCATGCTTGGTGGGACACCAATTCAAGGTTTTTTGGTTCGATATTTTGTCAGGCCAAAATATGAGGTTCAACCATAGTACATGGGATTAAATCCCTCCTCAAAGACAGGTGAGGCAACCTATTTATTATTGATCTAAAACACAACAGAAATAATATGCACAATATTCACGCTATTCTAACCATTGGGGTTGGGATACAATCCCGAAATCCATATCAACAAGAGATGGAGATGTTACATTTTCTAACAAATGGAATGGATTAGAAAGGAATGGGAGGAACATATTTTCTTTCAAGAAAACATAGATCAAGAAATACTTATATGTGTTTTAGATAATGAGTGTAATATTGGAAACGATTAAAATAATCAACACTAAACGAAGAATAGCTTAAGATTTTGTAAGTAAGAATGATATCTCAAGATAGATGAAACCCACAACACAATGTTTGAAAAATAACACATGTTTCTATTCTTCAATGATTAAAAGAAAATACAAATTTTTTCTTCTTCTTCACAATAGCTCTCAATATTCTAAAAATATCCCTGCCTTTTGGAATGCACAAGCATTCCTTATTTATAATAGAAAGAGCAGAGAAACAATAGGATAAATCCTAGAAAATAGCCATTAAACAAGAATCCTATTTTGCTTGACTCTCATGCAGGATACCAAGTCAAAATTTTCTTCCTATGTGACGAAATGAAAATGAAAAAGACATGTCAATCTCTAGATGGAAATGACATGAGACATTATGTTTATTCTATTTCGAATTCCTTGTCTTCCTCTAATGCAGCTTACTTGTCTTGAAATTCCTGGAACTTTCAGATTGTGCCCTACATCTCAGCTTCATCTGGCGCATTAATGACATGTCACCATGTTTGAAGCATCTGAAATCCCGACACAAAGACTTCATTTTGGGTTTTGGGTTTTGGGAAACATGAGACATGTTGTATGATTTCAGGATTTGGGTTTTGGGTCTTGGGAAACATGAGACATGATGCATGATTTCGGGTTTCAGGTCTCAGGAAACATGAGACATGATGCATGATATGTTTAGATGTTTCTAAGTCCTGAAATCCCGACACAAAGGCTTCATTCAGGTTTTTGGTTTCGAGGAACATGAGACATGTTGTATGCAAGGAATATGATTTCATGCAATGGAAACTTGAAAAACCTAAAATCTCTTTAAAAGGGAATTTTAAGAGATTTTTCCAAAATTTTCCTATGGTTATCTCAATTTTAGTTGAAATCACTAAAACAAGATAACAGTTGGCTCCAGTTGGGGACTTTTTTTGAGACATCAAGGAAGAGAAATCATGTATCAAAAAACTTTATCCATTGGCCTATGGAGTCAAAAGAAGAAAAACAAAAAACAAACAAAGAAAGAAATAAATAAAGCAAACACTTTGGTGAAAATAAATTATAATACAGTGCAAAAGAGCATTTTGCATTATTGGTGGAACAGCTTCAGATGTTTCCCACTGAAAGGTAGAGGGAGAAAATATCCATCAAGATACAGTAGATAGAATTTATTTTCACCGTTCAGCTAATGAATTTTGAAAGGACCTTTCCATAGAGAATCAAACTTACCATGCATCCCTTTCTGTTCCCTTCTCTTATCCCAGAGAAGTACTAGATCTCCAATCTGGAAATCACGTTGCTTTGATTTTTTTTCAAATATATTTTTGACTTTGCTATGATGATCTGCAATGTGATCCACCACCTTGCCTTGTTCTTCTTCTAGCCTGGCTAGGTACATTATCCTTTTCTCAATGGAACTTTGAAAAGTTTCATCCTCAATTGCTTTAGCCAACCGTAAGGCTGGTAATTCTATAGAGATAGGAATCTTAGCATCAATTCCATACAACACTTAGAATGGGGACATTCCAATAGCTCACTTAGGATTAATCCAATCTGCCCATAATGCATCATACAATATTTTATGCCATGTCCTCTGATTCTCATCGACCAGCTTTCTAATTATGGTTACCAGGTTCTTATTGCTTGATTCAGCCTGACCATTGCCTTAGGGGTAATAATCGGATGAATGAGCTAACGTGATCCCAAATCCATAGAATTTTTTTTTCAACTCATGTGATGAGAAATTGTAAGCATTTTCAGTAATGATATTGTAAGGAACACTGAATCTAACAATTATATTCTCCTTAAGAAAGTTGCACACATCTTCGGAGGTTACCTGCTTGATTGGTGCATCTTCCACCCACTTGGTGAAATAGTCTATGGTGGTAAGCACATAATTATGAATGACACTGGAGGAAGGATTCAATACTCCAATGAAATTAATTCCCCATTGGCAAAAAGGTTCTTCAATTATCACAGGCTTCAAGGGAATATCTATCAGCTTAGGACGGCCAACGAAATGTTGACAAGCTTCACACTTAGCCACCCATTTAGCTAAATCTTGAAACAGAGCAGGCCAATAGTACCTGGACCATAAGATCTTGTAAGCCATCACATAGGAAGAGAAATGTCCTCTGTATGCTAGATTGTGGAAGGATTCTAGCAACCTTTTCTTTTGAGACTTATCAACACAACACATGAATACATCATCAAATACCCATGGAATGTATCTTGTGGACCTTAATTTGACTATCCTATTCTCTTTTTGGCTTAAATGTGGGGCACATTCACCATAGGTTAAGAAGAAAACAATATTTGCATATCATTCATCGGTTGTGCTTACAAAAATCACCATGGGCAATTCTGAAGAAGTACCTTCAGTTTCTTCACATTCTATCTCAGAATTGTTTTCTACGATCAATTGGCACATGACTCTTCCTTGTACCAACTTGGTGGGTCTAATGTCTAATTCATATTCTTAGAATTTGGCTATCCAGTTAACCCATTGACTACCCAACTCTTGTTGAGTCAAAATGGACTTAACTACAGTATCAGGAATGAGAACGAGAGTGTGAGAACTCAACACATAATACCTGAAATGTTTCACTACTCTCACCACTGCATAAGCATGCTTTTCAATTTGTGACATCTTCAATTCATGTTCCTTTAGTGGGCAGCTCATGAAAGCAATGGGAGATTTGATTCCTTCTTCGTTCTCCTGCATCAGGATGGCTGGTATTACTCCTTGGGGGACATATGTTTTTGTTAGGATGCCTTTTGGTTTGATGAATGCTAGTGCCACTTTTCAAAGAGAAATGGATGCTGATTTTTCTAGTTACATCAATGAGTTCATTGCAGTTTACCAAGATGATGTGATTGTATTTTCAAGGCAGAGAGGTGATCATTTGCAACACTTGGAGAAGATGTTGATCAAATGTAGGGAGTATGAAATTTCTCTTAATCCAAAGAATTATCATTTTGGCATGCAAAAGGTGAAGTTGATTGGTCACATTGTGTCAAAATATGGTGTTATGATAGACCCTAAGAGAGTGGAAGCAATCAGCAAGGTACCTATCTAAAAAACCAAGAAAGGAATCCATTCTTTCTTTGGTCAGATTAATTTTATTAGAAAGTATGTTTCCAAATTTGCTGAGTTGACTCTTCCAATCACAAGCATGCTAAAGAAGGACCAAGTTATCAGGTGGGAGGAGGCTGTCATTCAAGATTTTGAAGGAATTAAGGATGCACTTAAACATACACATGTTTTAGTAGCCCCAAACTATAAGAGGCCTTTCCAAATCTTTTCCTTTGCTTCTGAGTATACCATTGCTTCTGTTTTGCTGCACAAGGATGAGAATGAGGCTGAGAGGCCTATTTCCTTCTTTAACAAGGCTTTATAAGCTGCTAAGTTAAAATATACAACCATGGAGAAACAAGCATTTTCCTTGGTGAAAGTAACAAAATTTGTTTCCTATGTTCCCCACACCATGGTGAAAGACGTCTTATCTGAGATGAAGATATCAAGTAAAAGATGTAGATGGGTGAACAAACTACAAGAGTATGATATGAATATCTAAACCACAAAATTAGTAAGAGGTTTGGGTCTTGCTAAGCTCATGGCTGAGAGTAACTTAAAAAATGTAGAAGTAAATCAACTAGAGGAAGAAAGGGCAGATCCTCTTGAGAAATTGATAAGTTCTGTCTGGTACAAAGATGTGATCTTCTACCTCAGACACCTATGCTGCCCTAGTCACTTAAGTAAAAATTAGAAAAGAGCCCTCAAGTTGGCCTCTCAAAAATATATCATAATAGACCTTGGGCTGGCTTGGAAGAACCTTGAAGGTGTCCTCCTGAAATGCATATTTGAAGATGAAGCTCTCAAAATAGTTACTGATTTCCATGGGGGAGTTTATGGAGGACACTTTGCTAGAAGAGTAACAACACATAATATTTTGAGGGATGGTTATTGGTGGCCTACTCTTTCTAAAGATGTAACCCAACTGGTTATAAGATGTGATAGTTGCCAACATTTCTCTGGAAGACTAAAAGCTTTAGGCTCCCTTCCTTTGCAACCTATATCAATTGAATCCCCTTTCAAACAATGGGGAATGGACTTCATTGGTGAGATTTCAGATTCTTCTAGTGCTGGTCATAAGTGGATTCTTATAGCCATTGATTATTTTACAAAATGGGTTGAAGCAATCCCATCTAAAAAGGAAACACACCAAGTGGTAGTGGACTTCTTATTGAATCATATCATATGCAGATTCGGAGTTCTAGTTAAGATTGTATCTGATAATGCCATGTGCTTTAGAGCCAAACCTTTAATGGCAATGTGCAATGAATATGGAATCAATCTAACTTATTCTTCAAACTATAGCCCCCAAGGGAATGGACAAGTTGAGTCTAGCAATAAGAATTTGTTGAATATCATTAGAAGAACATTGGAATAAAACAAGAAGAAGTGGGGAGAACAATTGAAATTTGCATTTTGGGCTGATAGGATAACTCCCAAAAGAGCTAATTGTAAAAGCCCATTTGAATTGGTGTATAGAACTCAGGCTTTGCTGCCCTTACACCTGTAATTATCTTCATTTAAATTTTCCCAATAGTTGGAAGATTAAGAGAATGGCCCATATGAATCAAGGATCAATCAGATTATTGAGCTTGATGAGGAGAGAAGAACATCCCATCAAAGGCATATCAGATTTAGAGAGAAATTGAAGAGATTTTTTGATAAGAAGGTCACTCCTAGAGCCTTTAATATTGGAGATCTGGTTTTGCTGTGGGATAGTAAGCATGAAGACAAGGGCAAGCATGGAAAGTTTGATGCATTATGGATGGGACCTTATGCCATTGATATCAGAATTGGTGAACATACCTTTTTTTCTCAAAGATCTAGATGGGGAATTGTTGGAGCTGCTTATTAATGACAGACATTTAAAACATTTCTTTGATTAATCCCCAAATTGAGGTATGCACAAATTTTATAGTTGTATAGTCTTTATTTTGGCTTTATTTTTTGTTGTTTGTGGTGTGTGGTTTGCCCTTTGTTCTTGGCAGCCATTTTCGTTGTTTTCTCTGCTCGTTTTTGATGGGTGGTTCTGGTTTTTTGGGCTGCCTTGTGTTTTAACTCCTTTTCCCAATGGTATTTTGGCACTTGGTCTATGTTTTGTTCTTGTGGCACTCACTAGGAGTGCCCATCCCCAGGAAGGAGCCAATGTTAGTGCCATTTATGAGATTGGATTGTGTGCCCTAATTTTTCATGTCTGATTTTTCTCAGAAATGTTTTATTTCTCAAATTGGTGATCTAAAATTTCTCCCCATGGGTTGAATGTTTCAAAAATTCCCATAAACTTGTTGTTCTGCCCTGGTTTAAAAGAGAAATCCATGTGTACTCATATTTATGCCCTAGGTTTTTCCAATTCGTGGGTTGTCTCGTTTTCCCTTTACCAGATAGTGTAAAAATCGAAATCGATCAAATCTAAATTATATGGGTTAATTTCCCAATCCTAAGGTCGAAAATAATGTCAAAACATGATTCAGTTGATTTAAAATCAAATAATTTTCAATCCTTGTTGAAATTTTTTATTTCTAGGGCATCCTTCAAATTTTTCACGATTTGATGGTCATACGGGTGTCGTTTGCCCATCAAATTTATCATCGCAAGGTAATGGCAATGTGGCGGGTTCCTATTGGCCAAGGGTTGTTGGGAAATGTCTCTAACTTATCATTTTTGAAATTTTGTCAAAAGGAAAATGTTGATCCGTGGCTCTGCCTTCTGCAATGAAGTGCCTACATGGCACATTTTGATTGGCTAGGGGATTGGTTGGTGGCAGGTTTTCCTTAGGAAATTTTTCTTTCATTATGCAAAATTTTGAAAATCAAAATTTTGGCCCGAAGGCCCACAGTGAATAGGGAGAGGACACGTGGCACGGAGAGTGTGCAGATGGGGGAGGGACTTGGAGAATTTTGATGTTTTTGGCTCAAAATGATGAAGTGAATTTTTGGCCCAAAAGCCATCGGCAAATCATCGGTGGACACGTGTCCAGGAAAGGATAGGATGGGGCAGCGGGTTTTGCAATGACTTGGAAGTTTTTAATTTCAAATGGCAAAAATCAAATATTGGGCCGACGCTCCGCAACAAGTCAGGAAGTGACACATGTCCAAGGAAGAAAAATGGAGGCGGAGGTTCGGACCTCGGGGGACAAAGTAATTTTTTTCATTTTTGGCAAAAGGAGCTAAAGTTTAAATGGAAGTGTGCCTCTGTGGAAAATCAGGGAGCGCCACGTGGCAGGGAAGAGATCAGGCTTCCGAGCCCACGGAGGTTTTGTGGAAAAATTTCCTTTTTTCAAAAAGGTGGGAAAATTAATAGAATCAGTCTGTAGTTTTCAATGGGGCCCACATATGGACACGTGGCGGGTCCAGGAGAGAAGTGGGGAAATTTTGCAAAAATTTTCAAAAATTTAAAAAGGTCATAAAAGCATCTTTGGAAGCATGGGCCCGATCCAGTCATGTTTTGACACGCGTCCCGCCTTATCCAAAGGTTAAAAAGGTAATTTTGATCTTATTTCTAGATCTCATCTTCCACGTGGAGGGCGGACTTAAAGTTGATACAAGATCAATGGTTACTATGCATCCATCTATTTTGGCCACCATGGGAACTCCAGGAAACTTGGAATCATGATTTCTTCATCAAATCTTATATGATTTTGTGTTGTCTTGGCCTTATGAGAACATTGGCATCATTTTCATGACCTAATTCTTTGATCTATGGTGTTTTTTACGTAAATTTGGCTCAGGCCCAAGGAAAAACATGAAATGTCAACATCAAAAGTTGTAGAGGTAAAATTGAAAAGGGGAAAAGGTGAAAATGATGAATGAAAGATACTTGCATGCCTGAATGATAAATAATGTGCCCCTGGGGTGGATAATGATCTTACTTTGTGTAATGATTTAACTTTTTGTGCATACCTAGCAACCTGCGAGTTGTTTTTTTGTTTGGTGTCACTGTCATTAAATCATGAGGTTTTTTGTGAAAAAATTGATCCCATAGCATATTCTTTGCTTAGGAAGGAAGACTCCAATGTGGCATGAGGTATATAATGCATTTTGGAGAAATTGTAAAGGGTCAGGAGTTGAAAATTATGGGGAAATTTTGAGAGAAAGCTCATCTTCTGTGAAATCCACTAAAGAACCAGGTTAATGTGTCATGTGTTGGAAATTCATGTATGTGAGTTGGCTACAAGTGTATAGCCATCACACAGCTCTAAGATTGTTCATATAACTCTCCCCTGCTATTGAATCTAACAAGTTTTGAATTAAATCTATGTTTTTCTTTGGGAAATACGGTCTCTGTTATCATTTTTAATGCCTGCAAATATTTTTCATTGTTCTTGTTGCAATATTTCATTGAAAGTCTTTAGAAATCACACAGAATCTCCATTTCTTGTTGATAGTTTAGTGGCATTTGTAGTCTCATGTTTAGAAGAGCCTTCATTTGATAAAGAGATAAACAAATTTAAAATCACTTCACCTTCATTAAATGCAAAGATTGCTTGTAGGTCTTTGGGGGTACCTTAGGCGTGGTTTGATCAAGGATTTTTGTGTTTAATTAAGTTATTTACTTCAAGATTTTGTGGTGAGTTCTCAAAGATTGTGTGAAGAGTGCAACCCGGGCTTCCATTTTTGCCTCTTCTAGTTGAAAGAACATCCTGATTATTTTAGGCATTTCATCTGATAGTTGTTCAAGTATTGTACAGATTTTCAAAGATTTGATCTATCCCAGTTTGTCTTATCAATCCCCCACCAAAAATCACCTAAACAACAAAGATCCTATCATGTAGTATCCCTAATTTGCATTTGTATACCCACAAAAGATCAAAATCCATTTGCAAAAGTATGCATAACAAATCAGGATTTCCAATGTCTCTAGTATCCTTTTCCTTGGTTTGAGAACATACCCATGTTTTGAGAAGTGACAACTTGTGAGAGTTTAGATCTGGGGTGTTGATCATGTTTTCATCAAGGTCTCCATCATATAATTTCAAGCAAAGAGAAGGACATCTTCATCTCCTTCACCATTACAAGGTTACAAAATAGGTCCTCTTACCTTGGTTGCAAGGCACAACCTAAAACAACTAGGACAAGATCAAGTCCTATTGGAGTGTTATCCATTTCTCCACAAACCTGGGTGCCAACTAGACCATATCCCTGGATACCAATGACATACAACATGGTCTAATCTGTCTTTAAGCTTCATGATATATCTATGGTGCTACTCAAACTGAAAAGGAGAACAAATTTGGATACCAACAAGCTCTTCTTTGACTAGAAGAGCAATGCGAGGATTCATTTTCCGTAGCTTTTGTTTGATGGGTTTAGCATCAGGAATGGTTACAGTATTGTGGACCATGATTTTTGGGTTAATACCAAGCATATCAGCATTAGACCAATAAAATGCGTTGCTATGGTCCCGAAGGAAAGAGGTGAAGGCTTCTTGTTCAGTAGTGTCTAAGGATTGGCCTATCTTTAGAATGTGTGGATCATCCTAAGTGTTAATGTTGATTTCTATGGTCGATTCATTCAACATGGTTTGCGTCTTAGAAGGTAAAAATCAATGAATATAGGAATATTCCGCACTATTGTCACCCTCAAATTTTTCCTAATTTTTCAAGTCAAGTTTCAAAAATTTTAAGTTGGTGCCTTTAAGAGATGTTTGAGCAGAGTAAGAAGTCTAAAGAGATAGAAAAATTCATGCTTTGAAGAAGTTGGTGCTCATTTGAAATCTTTCCCTGTTAATTTAAAATCTTGTAGTCTGCATGGTTTGATAAAATTTCTATCTTCCCGTCTGGATGCTTGAAAATTGTTTCCTCCATTCAAATGAAATTTCCAAATCCATTTTCTATGTCTGTGGATCGCATCGAACCTGGTATTGTTTATAGTTATTTTTTACATGAGGAACATTTTTTTTCTCAGGCGTGAAGGGTGGAGTTTTTTCCCCTCCTATGTATTTTTTTCTACAGTCGTGAATGACGGGCATATCTTCCTTGTCAATTTTTGTTCCGATGTCAACAGATACATGGGCATCACTGATTGGATGTGGTGTGGCGGGTTGTATCTTATGAACTTGTCACCTTGTTACTTTGGAAAAAAGTGTCAAATTGGCCCCGTGGCCCGAAGGATCCTGATTGGCTAAATCAAGCGGTGGCAGAAAGGTGGGTCCCTTTTTTGTTTTGAGACACTATGGCAAAAAGGGGTAAAATTGTAAAATTGAAGCGCAACCCCGCTGGCACCCAGGTGAAGCCATGTGTTAATGCCCATGTTGAAAAGTCAAAAGAAGAAAGGTGAAGCGTCGGGGAACTTTGAAGAGTTTGGCTTTGTTTCGGCAAAAGGAGTAAAGTTATAAAGTAAGCCGCGGCCCCGCTCATGCCAAAGGAAAAGTAAAATGTTAAGCCTACGTCAAAATTCAAAGTGGGAAGGTGGATCATCAGAGCACTTTTCAAAATTTATCTTTGTTTCCAAAAGAATTAAAATTATAAAGTGAGTCATGACTCCATTACCACTTAGGTAAAGCCATGTGTTAGACCTATATCAAAAGTGAAGTTGTAGGCCTGCGAGGCTGCGGGAGGTTTTTTATAATTTTATGTTTTTTGTAAAAGACATTGTTGGGTTTCATATTAGAACTTTGAATGAAACCACATTCAGGGGACAACCAAGTCCCTCCTCTTTAATGAGAGAGGTTCCTGTACGACGGAAAAGTGACAAGCGAGCTTGGGAATCTACAAGTAACTCTTCCTCACACCTGACCTCCCAAGGTCGTGCCGAGACAGCCGGTGGGGATGGAATATGCGTGGGATGCAGATAAATTAGTTAGGAAATCTAATGTCTTTGACACGCACTAGTGGAAATTACGAATCTAAGGAAAAGAAGGCCCTCCTAACTTGAACTGGTGTGATAGATCGATCAGCAAGGATGACTGCTGGAAGGCTCCAATCAATATCGAGCTCTGGCGTGATTCGGTCTATAGGTTGTGGAATACATGAAAAATGTCCTAGGATAGTTTCATGTATGTCTCACGATAGGGTCATAGGATGGATGATAAATATAATTGACTCTATGGGTGATTCTATGGCTTATTCCAGAACTCCTTAGCTTTGTTAGCTGTTATGTCTAACCAGGATAACTGTTTGATGATGATAGGTGGAAGTGGAGTAGATCTGAATATTAGTGTACGTAAGCCAACATCTATGTATGATTCACCTATGGATTCATTGGGATGTGGGATTTGTGGGTCACAACCGTAGATTTGTATTTGTTGTGGTCATGATATGGTCATGTGCGGAATCAATCCCTAATCCCTAGTATCCAATAGTCATATGCCTTTTCAGCTTCTATATTTAGAATCAATAACTATGTGATCTTCTCAGAATATCTTACAAGTGTTCGTGTAACCTAAATTCTTAAGCTGGTATCTATATCTATGAGAGTGTCTCCTGTATCTGGCTGTGGGACCAAAGGATCACAACCAAATTTCTACTCTCTTTCAAACCCTTCTACAGTCATGTGGATATTAATCTAGGGTAATCTGTAGTTTGGTTGATTTGACCAAAATGTGTGTGCTTGGTCATCTTCTTTGTTTAACCCGTGCAGTTGGAAACTGATTTGTTGTAAGTTTACCATTGTTTGGAAGACTTGGATCCTGAGATTCTAATCTATATCAGTTATGGTTGTGACAAGATTGGGTTGGGGCACGATTGGCTTGAATACGTATTCCCTGGGCTCTCTAGGTCCCGTGATTGTCATACAAAAGCAACAATGTAAATTAACTGTAGCAAAGTGAAATTTAACTACTTTAAGTATATCTATAGCATATATGATTTCTCTATTTTTGTATTTTCTGATGAACTATTTGAATGATTTTAAAAGATTAACTTTTTAACATATCTAGAATTGACATCAAAATAAAAAACTAAAACAAACAAGATAACCGAGTATAGTTATTTGTCTATGGAACTGTGGATCTATTCTAAATAATTAAATACTTGATCTAGTCTTTTTGCAAGACTCTCAATCCTACCTTAGAAGTGAGGAATGAATCATAGTCTCTCAGAAACTATCAATCCCCACAGCTTCCCTGGCAATATCGAAAGTAAAATTGACTGAAATAAAGTGATTAACTACTCTATTTGATATGTTTCTAATTTAGAACTTTGAAAGCTAGAACCTGGATTCTGCAGAACAGTGGAAAATTCGATGGTGTGTGTGGCTACGTCCCCTCAGTGTGATCTCCTTGTTCCTTCATTTTCATGTGGATCCAGAAAAGCGTGTGATGCTAGCATCAATAGAAATAGATATTGGGACAAAGGCAGCTCAAGATACAGACTGAATACAATGCAAGTAGGAGAGGGATATTGCAAGAGTACAAAGCTTGGCTTATGCAATTCCTAGCGGGATTTATTATGAGTCATGCCACATAAAACGTCCAGAACCTGAAACTATCCTGTTTGAAGAACAAAACCTGCAACTTTAATGGCTTCCTATTGAAAATGAACTATTCTACTCCAATGGATTGGGTGAAATATCAGCAACATTTGCACAAGATAGATATGTGGCTTACTAACAGCAAAACAATGCTAACTAATCATGCAATGAAAGAAACTAAGAATTCTAAGAAAAATGAAAGACTAATCTATTGCAATGAGAAATTCAGAGGCAAATTTGAGGGGCCATTTGGTTGAGCACAAGCCAACTATTTATAGCATTTGGATTTACCCAAGGTAAAAACCAAATAGAACTCTTAAACTATAAACAATGGCAAAACACTATACCAGGGAACCAGAATCATTAATGCAAGCTTATGGCGGTGAAAAAAGATAGTGAATCATTGAATTTTACGTGAGTTGTGTTAAAAGAGCTTTCTAGAAAATGCGTAAACGACCGCTGCCTAGGCAGGGCGGTGGTTTCGTCACTGTAGAGCAAAAGGTCAAGAAAAGAGGGGAAAAGGGAAAAACAAAGCACACAGGGGCTAAGTGGGGCATGTGGGATGTTAACGCACACTTGGAGAGATTTTCTGGATCCCGAACACCTTGCGAGGAGACTTGTATCATCATTGGGGTACCTGTTACATTGTTCTGGCAGTACAATACCTTACAATTTTGGGTACATACATATTTCCCCCTCAGAGAAGCATTTTAGCCATGAAGAGGCATAAAACAGTGGGTCTGAGTATGGCAGTCCCGAAATGGGAAATTAGAAGTTATACCTGATACGTCCATGTGTTGAAATGACGCTGTCCAAAATTCCTGTCACCTGCAAAACTGAAAAGAGAATTCAAGTGCAGATAGACACAATAATTTGGAAAATAAATGCTAAAATAATAGGAAATGAGAACGTACCATTCGTGCGGGGATAAAAACTTACCTCCGTCGGTGCTCCAAACCTGTAAAAAAAAACATTTTAAAATAAGTTAGGTTTGCTATATATATGAAAGTGGGCCCATTTTCCTATTCATTTACGTGAGTTGATTTGATTGATTCTGAGCTCTGGAACCCATGGTGACGGTTTCTTGCACGAGTAGAGTCAAAACATTCGTGATGGGATAGTGATCATTCCTCCGCGAGTGGAACATCGACCCGCGAGATCACATGTTAGTTTTCTTCAATTTATCCTTTTTACCCCCTTAATTTTAAAATGCTAAAATCTTTGTTGTGGGGGGGTTATTTTTGAAAATGCTAGGTTTAAAAGGTCCATCTAGGGGGGCCACCTACTAGGTAGGCTTTGTTTTTAGCTAAAACTGTCCTTTTTTTACGTTTTTAGGATTTTTAAATTATAAAACCCGCGTGGGTTTTCGGCACACGACCGCCGCCCTACCCATGGCGGCGGTTACAAAACCGCCTCTCTGCTCATGGCGGCGGTTTTGCACAGAATGCCAAAAGAACATCTGTTTGAGATTGTTTTTACATTTTTAGTATTTCCACGTGTTTTCATGATTTTTCCAATGTTATTCAGATGCTAAATTTCTCTATTTTGTGTGTTTTTGGGTGTATGTAAGTGAGAGAGGAGTATATCCGGTCGAGCCGAGAGAGGGAGTGTGACTGGCTCCCAGGAGTACTATATGCCCTTTCACAGTATGAGGAGGACACTCTTCAAAGGGCCGGGATACTACATATCTCATGCATTCCACATGTTGCACCATCCAGTCACATTCTTTGTGACCTATTCTCCTATTGGGATGCTAATCGGAACACCTTCCGATTACCAGGGGTCTAAGGTGAGTGGACCATCACATTAGAGGATGTTTACTGCATTCTGGGGGTCCTAATCATTGGGAGACATCTGACCCTTGAGACAGCAGGCTCACGGGCCCAGATAGCACAGTGGGCCACTTACATGGGAGATGCAGTTATCTCCATGGGTTCGAAGAAGGGAGTCATAGTTCGATCCATTCCTAGTTTTCCCATCCCCTTGCTTTTCCAGGCCATTATGGGGATCCTTGCCTTGAGACTGATCGGGGACAAGGGAGGAGACACACTGTTATACTACTGGTCCCCCATCATTGCACAGATAGAGGGACATGGCTGGATATATGCTTGGGAGTAGATATTCTTGGGACTACCTACCATAATTTATACAAGGTAGTCCATTTACAGGGGTAGTCCTTGAGCCACCCGACCCTGGTCATGAGTTGGGTTTACGAGAACTTCATTCCTTATGGTAGAGGTGTAGAGGTGATATATCCCGGAGCTGTGAGGGCAGCTAGATGGATAGATATGTCGGTGCTCTGAGCACCTCATTAGCTGGTTGCTTCTCTGACTACTGCTGACATGGAGGCCACACCATATCAAACCATGGTAGGTATATGGGGCGAGGAGGCTCTAACTTTGATCTCCTGCTCCACCACAGGGCAACTTATTGATAGAGTGGGGCGAGTGGAGATACACCCCTTTGGCCGAGTTCCTCGGCAGTTTGGCCTACCCTACATGGGCATGCTTCCCCCAGTAGCTGCTTAGTATACAGGTCAGTCCGAGAGGCCAGAGGGGGTCCTAGAGGCTAGGGTTTGACAGTTGTTACTCCTGGCGTCCCTATTGCAGCCAGGAGGGTAGTATGTGCTTGAATGAGAGCCAGTACGCCTCAGGAACCTTTTCTTCGGATTTCCGCGGGTCCTACCCATAGCAGCGATGACCCCATTGACATAGACTTCGAGTCTGAGGAGTTTACAGGGGGAGAGACAGAGGAGGAAACTGATCCTGAGTGGCATGATACTCAAGATATCATGCAAGAAAAGAGGGCCAAGCAGAGTGCAGAGAGGGTGACTCTGGTTTCAAAGGAGCCACTCTCCCAGGGCCATGGTAGGGAGGATGAGTCCATTGTAGGGCACTACATTGCTCCAGTCACAGGAGTAGTACCTCAGTTAGCGGTGACATCCGTGGCAGGTGCTAACCCTGGAGATCCATCCTGGAGGCCTGGTGATCCGAGTAAGTTACCACCCTTATCTTTAATGTTTGTTTTTAATTAGGATTTCCTTATAATTATTATCTCTCCTTTTGTTTTCTCTTGTGTTTTATCTCTTGTTTTTTTTCTAATTTGTTTTCTCTTTTGTTTGCAGAGACCACCGATGAGTGGCGGGACTTGATTCACAGGGTATGCACCGATACCCTGATGATCCCCATGGAGAGGACCCATGCGCAGAGTTGTTTGTGGATGTTGGGGAGCCCTCAGAAGCTAGTAGACATACTGACATCTTTTCCCCAGTCTGGCATGTGGCCAAGATGGTATTGAATCTTTGCACAGAGCTAGCAGGGTATAGGACAGCCGAGTGCTTGATTAGGAGTCATTCTCGTGGCGAGGCTGCGACTTCCCCTCGGGATCTTGAGCCCTCTGTGCACTCAGAGCACTGGCATAGCCGGAGTCCTAGGCATGGGCGTGCACCTTCAGAGGGGTCTCGTAGGGATTGAGAAGCCACTTAGCTCTCCTAGATTTTGTATGATATATTCTTTTGTATATCCCAGGATTTTTGATCGTTTTGACCATGCTTAGCGCATGATGGCATTATACAGAAACTTTGATCATTTATATATATATATATATATATATATATATATATATATATATATATATATATATATATATATATATATATATATTCTTTTTGTATCAAACCCTTAGCATTTATGGATTTGTTTCCTTTCCAGTTTCCTCATGTAAATTATGATGTTATGCTTGTATGCCTTTATAATTTATGCAATGGAGAACAAATGATGCAACTGTTTACTTTCCTTTTGTATTTCATGATGCTGATATATGGTAATGTAGATATAATGTGATGTTGAATCTCAGTTTCTGTAAGCAATTTTGGATACTTCATATTTGTTTTGGCAAAGTGGTGAAGATAAGCTACTATGATGAACAGATAAACTTGCCCCTACTCCTAATTCCACGCAACTAGTAAGATGCAAGGGCTCATCACCGAGAGTCGAGAAGGGCACAAGTTATGAAATGTGTTGAAATGATATTGATGAAAGATAGAAAAATCTTTGGCAGAACCAAATTAGGATACCACAAGCCTACTCCACTCAAGTGAATTCATAGTTTTGGATGCAACTTGCTTTGCGGTTTATCTAGACTTAGATCCGTAGATGGCCACATAGTAGACAAAATCTGGGTTATTAGGCTTTTAACTCTTTTGGAATCTTGAACATCTGATTCATTTATTTTTGACTCAAGATTTTAAGATTTGAATTGTTTGTCTACGACCTTTTACGTTTGTTTGTCAAGAGGACCCCCTACACTTTGCCTCATGCTACTAGTAAGAAGCATGGGTTTATCACCGTGGGTAAGGTGTAGGTGAGTAAGGGCATTTCCATCCTTTCCCAACCCTATGTCACTAGTAAGAGACACAAGCTCATCACCGAAGGTTGGTGGGGGCAAGGAAATGTGTAAATTTAAAATTTTCTGTTTGATTCTATATTTGACTTGTTTATTTGAGCAAAATGTCAGTGTGTTCTTATTTACAAAGAGATATATATATGGGATGGATGTGAAACCGTGAAGCTTCTAGAACAGAGCATAGGCAAGACACCTATCCTAAGAAGAAACCAAAAGTGAGAATAAACCCGTAGATCTTGGCATGGTTACCGTTAAGACCTTGTCATATCTAGCTTTATTTGATGAAATGATTACGAGATAGTTTGATGATATCATGGAGATGGAGAAGTATGATTAGAGTGTTTATGCCAACAAAATCATGAGTTTGTAATGAATTTCTTTAAGAACAAAATTCCTTGACCATAATTTTTGTATGAAACAAGTGGAAAAAATGATCCTAATCTATATGAAGATGCAATGTAGATATAATTATAAATAGTGCTAGTTTCTTACACATAGAATCGTTTGAGGTGTAAGGAATTGACTGTTTCACCAAATTCCTCACCTTCTAGCTTACATAAGAGGTATGCACCATTTCCATAGTCCTTCATGACTCGGTATGGGCCCAACCATTTGGGCCGGCACTTCCTTCCTTCGCCAGTCTTTTTGTCAATCTGACTGTCTAGCCTTAGAACTATATCACCTTCATATATGTCGCGTTCATAGATTTTCTTGTTATACTGCCGGCACAGCTGGTTAGCATAGACTCTGTGCCGTTGTTCAGCATCTAACCTAGCTTCATCTAGGATTTCTAGTTGGGAAATATGTGCTTCTCTATAAGCGTCTTCATCCAGGATCCCTTATAATGAAATGTGGAGACTGGGTATTTCAACCTCAAGTGGGAGAACTGCTTCTGCCCCAAATACTAGCGAGAAAGGAGTTGCCCCTGTTGGTGTTCTTGTTGAGGTTCGGTGGGCCCATAAGGCCGGATATAACTTCAAGTGCCAAATCTCGTTTGTTTTCTTTCACCGTTTTAAGGAGAATGGATTTTAATGTTTTGTTCGTCTCCTTAGCCTGTCCATTGGCTTGAGGGTAATATAATGAAGCAGTATGATGACTTATTTAAAATTTATTACACAATTCACGAACTTCGTCATTCTTAAAAGAAGTTCCATTATTTGAGATAATGACTTGCGGGATACCATACCTACAAATGATTTGGTTCAAGATGAACTTGGCGATTACAGAACCCGGTACAGTAGTAAGAGGCATAGCCTCTACCCACTCGGTAAAATATTTGGTGGCTATGATTATAAAATTATGGCTGTCTATAGACGAGGGAGAGAATTTCCCTATTAAATCTAGGCCCCACGTAGAAAAGGGCCATGGAGTAGCAATCGGTTGTAGAGCTTGTGCCGGTATGTGGATCTCATGGGATAACTCTTGGCATTTATGACACCTTCATACAAACTCTACTACGTCGTGTTCTAGAGTGGGCCAGAAATAGCCCATTCGATGTATTTTACGGGTGGTGGCATGGCCGCCAAAGTGGCCTCCACACATTCCACTGTGAGATTCATGGAGAATCTTCTTGGATTCTTCTGTGTCGACACATCTTAGAAGCATTCCATCAAACACTTTTCGATAGAGCACTTTCTCTATAATGACGTATTTTGCTACGATAATGCGTAACCACCTTATTTGTTATAGAGTAGCACTTTCTGGATACGTGTGGTCCATGATATAATTAATGATATCAGTGTACCAAGGACACTCAGAGATAGGAGGTCTGGTTTCAATGTAGTATACGCACTCATCTGGAAAGTCCAGATCTACTATATCACCTCCGTCTAATGGGTTATCAGCTAACCAATCCGTGATCTACTATGTCTTAATCGTTTTATTGCAAAGACTATGGTGAGGCATTCTCATTCTACTTGTGTGTAACATGTTTCATAGTCAAGAAATGTCCGGCTAATGAAATAAATCACACGTTCTCTCTTGTCATCATCTTCTTGAGCCAGCATATAGGCTAGCAAGAGATTGGTGGCTCACGAATATAAAATTAATGGGTGATCTGGCTTAGGTGGCATTAGCATAGGTGGTGATAACAAGAAATGCTTAACTGTGTTGAAAGCTTCATTGGAGTCTTCGGTCCAATCAATGCTATAGTCTTTCTTGAGTAGATTGTTGATTGGATGAATGGCGAAACTTAAGTCTGGGATGAATCTTCAGATTGTACCAAGATTTCTGAGAAATGACCTGATTCCAGATTCATCCGAAGGTGGGACCATTTCGAGGACAACCTGAATTTTGGTTGGGTCAGCATCGATCCTACGTGATGATATAATGTAACCTAGGAGCTTTCCTCTTGTTACACCAAAGACACATTTTTCTGGATTTAGTGTGACTTCGTATTCTATCAAATGTGAAAGAATGATGTGAAGTACTTCCGAATGGTCACAACGCTTCTTGGCCTTAGCCAACAAGTCATCTACGTAGGATTCCACAATTTTATGAATAAGATCATGAAATATATACGTCATAGCCCGCTGGTATGTAGCACCAGCGTTCTTGAGACCGAATGGCATAACAACATAGCAATAGGTTCCTCAAGGAGTTATAAATGTGGTTTTAGCTTGATCTTGTTCAGATATTCTGATTTGATTATATCCCGAGAATCCATCCATGAGAGACAAAAGTTCAAATCCAACTGTTGCATCAACAATGAAATCAATGGATGGCAACGGGAAGTCGTCTTTAGGACATGCTTTGTTAATGTCTCAAAAATCTATGCAGATGCATATCTTCCCATTATTTTTGAGAATGGGAATGATATTAGATACCCATTGAGAGTAATCGACTGGTTTGATGAATCCTACTTGGAGGAGCTTTATTACTTCTTCTTTCACCATGAGAGATACCTTATGTTTCATTGGTCTCGATTTTTGTTTAATTGGTTTTGCATCTGATTTAGTGACAAGGTTGTGAACTGCAATGTGTGGTGCAACTCCTGTCATTTCCTTATAATTAAATGTAAAATCCTTCTGATGTTCCTTGAGGATTCAAGTGTGTATTTCTACTTCTGATGGAGTTAACGAGGATCCTAGCTTTAAGATCTTTGGTTCATCCTCTGTTCCAATGTTAATATCAATTGTTTCTTCGATCAAAGAGGCATTACCTTCTTCAAACTCAGGCGGGGCTGGAAGTAAATCTGAATCGTCTCCATTCTCGACTGAGTATATGCTGAGTTCCTTTTGTGGGGGAAACTCTATCATGGGATTCCCATAATAGGAAGATGAATGCGGGATTAAAGATAAATCTACTGCATGATGGGAAAGATGTAATGCCACATATGTGTTTAAGTAATCAAGAGTGGTTGTATCACTATCGGCGTGGTCTAGGATAGTAGATTTGTTCTCATCCTTGCTTGTTATCAGAGAATTTGACAGTAATTTTTTTTACCAATGGTTCGGTACGAAGGGACACCATGAAATGGGTATCTTGGAATTCATTGTTTGGAGTGAAGCGTGATGCCGAGGCTGCTATAGAATTGGCGAGAAGATTTTGTTCTCGTGGGATTGCTTCAATTGATATGAAGTCAAACTCTTTGCTTAAATCTAATACAGCTGTCTTGTAAAGTTGTAAGTGCTCAGCTTTGGTTTTGTATATCTCAAATACTTGATTTGCTACCAATTGTGAGTCTCCTAACACTCTGCTATTACCAACACTGACTCTCTTAACTAGGATGAGGCCAAGGAGGAGGGCTTCGTACTCAACGCCGTTATTTGTGCATTCAAAATTTAGTTTGAAGGCAAATGGTAGAACTCTTCCCTCGGGAGAAGTAAGGATTATACCTGCCCCAGCTCCATAATGACATCTAGCTCCATCAAAATGGAGAGTCTAATATTTAGCTGGGAGTATGGATGTTGGGATATTTGTTGTGTTAACATCTTCTACCTCTACCATGCAGAGATCTACCGCTGGGAGAGAACCGACACCTAGGGTGCACCCCATGCCTACAGAATCAAATGGTAGGAACATTGGTAGATCTTGTTCTAATAATTCAATAATTTTTGCAGTAGTTACTAATGATACTATTTCTATAGTGTTAGCCTCATTTTTGGGGGCTGGGGTTGCCTTGGCTAGGCTCATAGTTTCAAGATCTGTCGTAGGTACCAACTTTTCTTCTGGTTTTGCGTTGGTAGGTTTATTAAGTTGGTTTGTTGGGAGTTCAAACTCTGAGTGCACGCTTGGTCTTTTCTTTAAGTCAACTAAGTGTACATCGAATGGTTTTAGATCACCTTTGGCTACGAATATCTTTCCTAAAGGTAAAAACCTTATTTCTTGAAATAGCGTAGAAGGGATTGCCTTCATGTGGTGTATCCATGGATAGCCAAGGATCATATTATAGTTAGTTTCCCGATATATAATATAAAACTCAGTCAGGATGGTTTTGGGTCCTAAGGTGACCGATAGTATTATAGTTCTAATGGGAGTGGCTTAAAGGCTGTCATAGCCTCTTAGCGTATTTCGGGTTGTGGAATAATTTGTTTCTCCATACTCTAGATTTTAAAGGAAAGAGAAGGGGACTATGTTGACCGCTGCCCCATTTTCTACCATTGCACGCTTTACATAGTTGTTATAAACCCATACTTACAAATGTAAGGTTGGATCACCTCGGCGTGTGATCTCAGCATCTGTTGGTATTTTTTTTATTTCAAATATGAATTCGACATCTTTATCCGCCTGCCCCGGAGGATGAACATCAAAGTCTATGTGATTTACCTGTGTTTCAGGAGGTGGGGTGATGTTAACTAAATGACCTAAACCTAATGCCTCTAAAAGAGCGGCCCTGTGGGTAGGAGAGTTCTTTAGTAAGTCTAAAAATGAAATGTGCGAGAAGGTTTTTGTTAGGTCATTAATTAAATTACAGGCACCCACAGGTTTTGCTGCTATTTGTTGGATGTTATCTATTTCTAGTGGGCTGCTTGGATTTAGTTGAGAGGAATACTCTCATGTCCTTGTTACAGCTTCTATGGGTAGTTCAACGTCCAACTCTACTAAACCGACTATCTTGGGTCGTGGCTGACTTCCTAATTGTGGCACAACTAATGGATTTAGTGAAGTTGAAGCTTCATGATCATTGTTTCCTGTCGTTATGCTCTTGTTTGTCCCAGTTAGATTTAGCCTATTGTTATTGTGATTTGGGAGCGGATCATTGAAGATCTTGAGGGGTGCGTTTTGAGGGGAAACCGCCCCTGCAAAATTATTTGATGTTGGTGACATAGGATCTGCCAAAAACATATCTATGAAAAGTTGTCTTTGTTCTTCTAGAAAGTGTTGCATGAATTTATTGTAGTCATGACACGTTCTAGTGTCATGGCCCTGAATTTTGTGGAAACCACAATACAAATTAGGATTGTAATTCCTAGTTTGTTGGTTTGGTGCATATTGTGGCCCAAAATTTTGACCAAACCGTTGCCTATTAAAGTTTTACATTTGCTGTTTTTGATTTTGATTTTGATTTTGATAACCAGTTGAGCTTTGGCTTGAACCTTGTGTAAGGTTTTTCCATCGTTTTTGTTGTTGTTGTTGCTGTGGATGATTAAAATCCACTGCATTGATTTTCGAGGTAAAGTTGTTGTTTCGTTGGTTGTTTATTTGTGATGGAGTATTGACAACATTTACCTTCTTAGGCTGATCGATTACTCCATCCGTTGTTACACAGTGATTTTTATTAAGGATTTTAGGTATTTGATTGACATTCGTGGTAGTAGGATAAGTTGTAGTGTTCTAGTTAGAGGTGATTAACCTCCCGTTTGCTCCATATATTTTGTGACCACTATCAATTTCTGCTTGATCTATTCGGAGAGCGCTCTCAAGTACTTCATCGTAAGTTCTTAATAGGAACTTTTGGACTTCTTCCTTCACCCTATCTGCTAAGAGAATGAAGGAATAAATCACATAGTTCCATCTGATCCATGTTTGGAGAACTTGCCGAAGAATAAAGAAATGTACGCCACCTTTGGATGAAATGGGCGACAGATTCATTGTGTTCTTGCTTAATGTGTAAGAATTCCCTGATTCCTTTCCTTAATAGTTTGTTCATGTCAAAGGCTTTGATAAACTCTGACACGAGCTACTTGAATGAATGGATGGAAGCCTCAGGTACTCTATAATACCAATCGAGAGCGATGCCTTCCAAAGTTTTGGGGAATATTTTAGCAACAACCCCGTCCCATGGGAGTAGTTTTCGAATGGCTGTAGCGTAAGCCTTGATATGGGAATTTGGATCTCCCTCACCTTTGTATTTGGGTAAATCGGGAAGAGGTCTTGGAAGCATGATGCTTCGTATGGTGAAATCTAGGGGCTCTTTCAAGTATTCTGAATATGTCCCTATCGCATAGGTTTCGACCATTGATGGTGCCCATTGAGGGAGTGGTGGTGGAATGGGTTGTTGACATGGCATAGCGTACATGTTGGTGGGGGATTAAGGAAACCACTGTGTTTGAGGAACCATGCCGGGAGAGGAGAACATATCCCCTTGTGGTGATTTGGAGTACATGTTTAAGTATAAAGGGGTATTGTCCAAAAATGGATTACTTTGTACTAGATCGGGAGGAGTGGTGTTAGAAATGGCAGCTCTTGTTGGGGTTTGTTGTGAATACTGAGGAGTCATACCTAATGTGCCTACTCTTGTGAAGAGGTATACTTGGCTAGGGTGGTGTGGAGGATTGGAACTTACTGCTTGCATGAATTGAGAATTTTGACTTGCTTGGGCAAGTTCTAACCCTCTAACTTTTTCTACTAGAGTTGAAATGACTTCATTTGGTGAATTCAGGATACTTTGCCTTGGCGGCATTTGTTGTATATCATGGTGTTGTATAGGCATGTGATATCCTGCTATGAACTAATTGTTGCCTTGCCAAGTTTCTCCGAGGGCATTTTCTATATGTAGTGGCATAGAGGTATTTTCGTGAAAAAAGACCTCGGGTTGTGTTTGCAGACCTCCTATAGGTGGGTACATACTCCGAGAACGTTGTTCATTCCTAGCATAATGTATCGAATGTTCATCATTCAAACCCAGATATGAGTCTGATTGTCTACTAATTTGTGGTCTAAGTAATACCTGAGGAGACAAACCTAATTCTCCTGTGAGCGTCATATTGTTTGAGTCTGAAGGCTCTATTTGTCGTGTTTGAGTGAAATGATCCAACTCCTCTATTCGGAGGGATGAGGTATATCTAATCCTCAGAGTTTATGTTGACAACTGGTTAGTTGAGTAGTTATCACCCCATACTGAGAGCGAGGGTGATGATTGTCTATTTTGTTGGGCGTAGTATGCCTCAAGACCCAAGAGGGGTCTGCCGTATGCATCGAATCCCGACATATTCAGGGGGTATATGAATACCCGCAAAATAATGGGAAGGAACGAAGGTGATGGTGAAAGCTCATGAGGTAATAAAGATGAAAGAGTCATTTATTTCAAAAGAACTAGTAGAAATCTGACTCCAGACCAGAAAGTAGAAAGCTTCACGTCGGGTTCACCAATTTTGTATGACGGAAAAGTGACAAGCGAGCTTGGGAATCTACAAGTAACTCTTCCTCACACCCAACTTCCCAAGGTCGTGCCGAGACAGTCGGTGGGGATGGAATATGCGTGGGATGTAGACAAACTAGTTAGGCAATCTAATGTCTTCGACATGCACTAGTGGAAATTGTGAATCTAAGGAAAAGAAGGCCCTCCTAACTTGAACTGGTGTGATAGATTGATCAGAAAGGATGACTGCTCGAAGGCTCCAATCAATATCGATATCTAGTGTGATTCAGTCTATAGGTTGTGGAATACATGGAAAATGTCCTGGGATAGTTTC
Source organism: Taxus chinensis (assembly GCA_019776745.2). Lineage (NCBI taxonomy): Eukaryota > Viridiplantae > Streptophyta > Pinopsida > Cupressales > Taxaceae > Taxus > Taxus chinensis. Next base: position 16,282,645 of record CM034153.1, read on the forward strand.
GTGTATGTCTCCTGATAGGGTCATAAGATGGATGTTAAATATAATTGACTCTATGGGTGAGTCTCTGGCTTAGTCCATAACTCCTTAGCTTTGTTATCTGTTATGTCTAACTAGGATAACTGTTCGATGATGATGGGTGGAAGTGGAGTAGATCTGAATACTAGTGTACATAAGCTAGAATCTATGTGTGATTCACTTATGGATTCATTGGGCTGTGGGATTTGTGGGTCACAACCATAGATTTGTATTTGTTGTGGTCCTACTATGGTCATGTGTGGAATCAATCCCTAATCCCTAGTATCCAATAGTCATATGCCTTTTCAGCTTCTATATTTAGAATCAATAACTGTGTGATCTTCTCAGAATATCTTATAGGAATTCGTGCAACCTGAATTCTTAAGTTGGTATCTATATCTATGAGAGTGTCTCCTACGTCTGGATGTGGGACCAAAGGATCACAACCAAAGGTCTGCTCTTTTTCAAACCCTTCTACAGTCATGTGGATATGATTCTAGGGTAATATGTAGTTTGGTTAATTTGACCAAAATGTGTGTGCTTGGTCGTCTTCTATGTTTAACCTGTGCTGTTGGAAACTGATTTGTTGTAAGTTTACCATTGTTTGGAAGACTTGGATCCTGAGATTCTGATCTATATCAGTTATGGCTGTGACAAGATTGGGTTGGGGCACGATTGGCTTGAATATGTATTCCCTAGGCTCTCTAGGTCCCGTGATTGTCATACAAAAGCAACAATGTAAATTAACTGTAGCAAAGTGTAGTTTAACTACTTTAAGTATATCTATAGCATAATTGATTTCTCTATTTTTGTATTTTTTGATGAACTATTCGAATGAATTTAAAAGAGTAACTTTTTAACATATCTAGAATTGACAGAAAAAAAACAAATTAAAACAAACAAGATAACTGAGTATAGCTATTTGTCTGTGCAACTGTGGATCTATTCTAAATAATGAAATACTCGATCTAGTCTATTTGCAAGACTCTCGATCTTAACTCAGAAGTGAGGAATGAATCATAGTCTCTCAGAAACTATCAATCCCCACAGCTTCCCTAGCAATATCGAAAGTAAAATTGACTGAAATAAAGTGATTAAATACTCTATTTGATATGTTTCTAATTTAGAACTTTGAAAGTTAGAACCTGGATTCTACATAACAGTGGCGAATCCGATGGTGTGTGTGGCTATGTCCCCTTAGTGTGATCTCCTCGTTCCTTCATGTTCACGTGGATCCAGAAAAGTGTGTGATGCTAGCATCAACAAAAATAGATATTGGGAGAAAAGTAGCTCAAGATACAGACTGAATACAATGCGAGTAGGAGAGGGATATTGCAAGAGTACAAAGCTTGGCTTATGTAATTCCTAGCGGGATTTATTGCGAGTCATGCAACATAAAACGTCCAGAACTTGAAACTATCCTATTTGAAGAACAAAACATGCAACTTTAATGGCTTCCTATTGAAAATGAACTATTCTACTCCAATGGATTGGGTGAAGTATCAACAACATTTGCACAAGATAGATATGTGGCTTACTAACAGCAAAACAATGCTAACTAATCATGCAATGAAAGAAACTAAGAATTCTCAGAAAAATGAAAGACTAATCTATTGCAATGAGAAATTCAGAGGCAAATTTGAGGGGCCCTTTGGTTGAGCACAAGCCAACTATTTATAGCATTTGGATTTACCCAAGGTAAAAACAAAATAGAACTCTTAAACTATAAACAATGGCAAAACACTATACCAGGGAACTAGAATCATTAATGCAAGCTTATGGTGGTGAAAAAATCTGGTGAATCATTGAATTTTACGTGATTTGTGTTAAAAGAGATTTCTAGAAAATGCGTAAAGGACCGTTGCCCTGAGCAGGGCGGTGGTTATAGGACTTCCGCCCTATTCAAGGCGGCGGTCACGAGACCGCCGCCCAGGCAAGGTGGCGGTTTCATCACTAAAGAGCAAAAGGTAAAGAAAAGAGGGGAAAAGGGAAAAAAAAAGCACGCAGGGGCTAAGCGGGGCATGTGGGATGTTAACGCACACTTGGAGAGCTTTTCCAGATTCTGAATACCTTACGAGGAGACCTGTATCATCAATGGGGTACCTGTTACATTGTTCCGACAGTACAGTACCTTACAATTTTGGGTACGTACAGTTCCCTTATTAAAAGCAGAATAAAAACCTATGTACAAATGCACAATCTTCCATTCAATGGTGGTTTCCTGATATGCTGAAATGTATTTTAATCCTGGAAAGTTATCAATACATGATGATAGAAGACTTTGAAGAGAGGAGGGAGGCAGAAGAAGATAATACTTTCAGGGAAAAGAGATGGCAGAGAAAACAATTATATGTATTGTGCAAATGAGATACATAATATGTGGCACCCATTAAAACAACCCACTTGAGACCCAAGAAACAACCTAGGATTAGTTAGGAAAATTATGGAATAATTTTTTTTTGTTTAAAGGAGTCTACTACCAGGTTACAAGGCAACAACTACCACTAACAAATTCTGGAACAATTCAAATTCACTAGAACATAATTTTCTTTCATTAATAATTATCAGAGGTCACAAGGTCCAAAATTTAGGCTTAGAAGGTTCCATAAGGTTAAGAGGGTATTTCCTCACCATACCCACTCTCTAACAGGCTTAGAGATTCAACTTGATTTTTCTCAAACTTAACACATTCAAAAATTCCCTAAATCATTCCCATTGGATAGAAACTTTCCTCACCTTTCCAATGATATAAATAAGTCCTCCTAACTCATAAAACTCAAGTTATGGGGCAATGGGCCTTGGGGTGAAATTTTCCCGCAAGAGTGGGCCCGTGGGCCCAGGGATGAAAAATTGCCCAAAAGGGCGAGTTGGCGGGTCGTGGGAAGACTTTACAAATTTTTCCCACGCGCGGGGGGGGGGGGGGGAATCCAATTTACACCCGCGCTCCGGTGGGACTGCCAGGGATACGTGTTGAGCTCCAAGCCAAAACAAGAAAAAAAATGAGGGAAAGGCGGGGCGGAAGAGATGTTTGGGGAATTTTTCCAAAGGGGGAGATAAGGGGTGAGTTACACGTGCGATCCCGTGCGTCCGCGGAAGGGATTTCTCCAAGGCAAGGGCGGGAGTGCGGGGCTGCGGAGGTTTTTTACAAAAAAATTCCAAAAAAAAAAATTTCTCAAGAGAGATAAAGTTTCAAGAGTTCCGCCCCTCCACTGTGCCACATGGCAGTACCTGAATGGATGCAGGATTGCGGACCTGCGAAGGAAAATAATAAAATTTTCTAATTTTTTTTAAAAAGTTCCAAGGAAGAAAATTTGTGCCACACCTCCACCGATGCCTCGTGAGGTCATGTGGCAGCATCTTATTGGCTACGGGCCAGTGGGGAGGTGGGGAAAATGTTAAAAATTTTCCCAAAAAAATTATTAAGTCCCAAGGGAAAAAATTGGGACGCGGGCCCGCCAAGGAAAATTTTCCCAAAATTTTAATGCAAGTGAAGAAAACTTTAGAAGGCCATAAATTTTGATAGAAAGCTCAATTTTGGGAAAATGAGGACTTTATGGAAATATCTTGATTCCCTCTCTGCACAGGAATCATAAATTTTAGATTTTGGTAAATTTTAAGGGGTAAATTTTAAGAAAACGGCCTGCAGGATTTTTAAAAGAAAACTGGTAAATTTTAACTTATAAATTTAGTTCAATTTGATCTTCTCCTTCACTCAACATGCCAAACAGACATGGAGAATTAATCTAAGAAGGATTTTAGATGCATTTGAAGGGTAATTTTTCTTGATTGATTTCCAATTTCAATTTTCCAATAATTAACAGAAAAAAAAGACTGAAAAGTTTGGGCCCAATTTTTGCAATGTTTTAAAATATTTCCTTAAGTGTTTTTTGTCAAATTGAGTTCATTGATATCATAGCATATTAAATTTTAATTTTTCAATGTTGATTGTTATTTTTAAGTTCGAACTGTGCATTTTAAATAAATTATTTGCTAGTTTTAAATTTACAACAAAGATCAATTTCTAAAGGATCTGTTTATCAATTTCATCATTCAAGTATGAAAATTCATTTATGTTCAAATCTAATACATTTATTTGATTTACACAAACCATATAATAGCTAAAATGAAAAGTATGATTTCCAATTTTGTCATATTTTCAAAAGGACAAAGTAATGTAATTCCTTCATACGTATTTCCTTCTTTCCAAACAAAGATTTTAATAACATTTAAAGATCAGATTTCGATGCAACAATAAAAATGAAGAAAGGTATTACAATCCTTTATTGATTCCAAATATAATTTTACATCTTTCAATTCCTTGAATGTAAATAACAGTTTACATTTCCTTCACATTCTTTCAAAGAAAAAACAGAGTCTGTCTCTTTTCATTTCACTTTACAAATTTCATAATCCATACAACATCTTTCCATTTCCAAAACATTTACAATTTCATCCACTTCAAAGTGGGAAAGGTTACACAAGAATTTATTTCATAAGGGACTGTCAAATTGTCTTTCTCCTCTTCTCCAGAACAGCAACAAGCAAATTTCCCTTTTCTTCTAATTTGATCACAACAAAAGTGGGGGAAAGGCAACGCTCTCCACCCAACCAAGACATCTAATGAAAATGAGAATCCATCCTTCTTCATTGGCCCCCGAGCCCCAACCACAATGCAATAAGAAATGTATTTCAACTCATGCCAAAAACAGGCTTCTAAAAAGACATACACACAACATTATTTCAACATGCATAGTTCAATTTAAAAACACATTTCAACACAAAACAATAGTTTACAACTGCATTGAAACATTAATATATAACTCAGGCTTCATCGTGCAAGCCAAAGGAGCAAGATCTATGGGGGAAGCTGCTTATTCCTCCCAATGGGAATTGGGCATCCACCTATAACAAACCACCAATATAATTCATCACACATATCCTTATGGCCCCCCACAATCCCTCCTTATGCCCCCCACAAAGTAAGAAATGCAAGCTATTTCTTTTCCATGGTGGATACCAATCCCAAACTCCCTTCACAATAATTTTGATGCCACTGACATTCCCTTATGCCCCCCCACATGGATTCCACATATCCTTCTCCTACACCATTCTTATGGTAGGCTACCCAAACAACCAATAAACACACAAAACATTCACCATTCACACAAACACAAAAAAAAAATAACAGCATAAATGAAGAGCTAAGCTCCTACCTCTCCATGGTAGCTTTTTTCCAAAACAACAAGCTTTCAATATCAAAATACATTCCCAAAATCAGCAACCAACAAGCACGCAAAGTTCTCCAATCTCCTTCCAAAAGAAAGAGCTCCAATCAAGAAAATTCGCCTCAAGGAAGCATGCAAAATGTTTCAACAACCCAAAACCAAGCAAAGAGTTTGAATTATATAGAAGAGGGAAGAGGAGAGGATGAGGTGGATCCATGTAGGATGCCACATAACACATCCTCAACCCCAACACAAAGTCAAATCTCAACCTCCAAAGCACAATAAAGAGGTGGGTGAAAATATGACAAATAAACTTACACACTCCCAAAAAGCCCACACCCCAAAGGACTGAATTTAATAAAATGTAAGAAGAGTGTAATTAAAACTTACAACTTTTCTTCCCAAAATGCATTATAAAATTTTAAATTTAACCCTCTAACCATAGGTATGGTTGTTAAATGAAATTAAGAGGTATGGGACAAGTTTTACTTGTCCCACAAGCCTCCAAAGACAAATTCGAATTTCCAAAGAGGTGGAGTGTTTCATACTCCAAAATCTGACTTACACAACTCTTACACATACTTACACATCACTTACCACATTTAATACAAAAACCAACAACTTCTATAATTACTTTCTTATGTCTCAATTTATTAATTAACTTTTAACCATATGTTTTCTCACATTAATCTACCACAATTTAATTAAATAAAAGAAAGGGACACATCACTAATAAAATACATACAAACAATAATAAAAAGGAACCACATGAACAAATGCAAAAAACCCAATGGTCATATTTAAAGGTGACCCCCCATGGGAATCCCTAACAACAATCAAACACAAACAAAACAAAACAAGTTTCCATGGTGACCTTGTTGAATTCATTTAGAATTCCAATGTGGTTGGTCTCCAATCCCCCAATATTTTTTGTGATATTTTAACCTGCAAAACAAAAATAGCTCATTTGGCCTTGTGGCCATATAATAACATCCAACATGATATAAATATAATGACAAAATCATCTATACATATGAATCACAACAACATCAAGGAAATCAACAATATCACTTACAATTATATCAACAATTATATCATCATCATATAATGTCCATTTTTTGGGTCTACTCACAATATCCAAAAATCACATGTCCGAACAACATTCATAATATATCCATGTCAAATAGTATATCATCATCCACATATGAAGTGGTCTTTAATAATCATCATGCATCATAACTGAATCAAGATCAACAATAATCCATGGTCCAACATCTAACATCATACTAACTTAAAACTATAATAATGTACATAATGTAATCAATAGTATCAAGATCAGTATCAAAAGGTGTCAAAGGGAAGTGGGCACTACATCCCCCTCCCCTTAGTCTCGACTTCCTCCTAGAATTCACTAGAACAAATGTTGAAACTGGACTTGTAATAAGGTAGCATCCTCCGATGTAGTTGCAGTCTCATCATATCTATCCCACTACACCCGAACCTGATCAACCTCTCTGCCTTGAAGGCCTATGGTCCTATGATCTAGGATGCGAAAGGGCTCCACCATCACCTGCCCCTGATCTTTCACCTATAATTATGTCTAATCTAACACATGAGAAGGATTTGTAATATATCTCCTAAGAACTAAAACATGAAACACATCATGTATGCGAGACAAGCTAGGTGGTAATGCTAGATAGTAGGCCAATGGGCCAATACGTTCTAAGATCTCGTAAGGACCAACAAATATAGTAGCTAACTTAAAACCTTTTTTTGTAACGGATATGGCTCTTGTGTGTCTTGAAACAAAGGAACATGCCTTCATGCCCACATCAAAACTACGGTCGATCCTATGCTAATCTGCGTAATTATTCTGCATGTCCTGTGCCTCTTGTAGTCTCTTTCTGATCAATACCACCTACTGCTCCATGTCCTATAGAAGAGCTAGTCTAAGAGAAACCATGTCCTCTAGCCTATCCCAGCTAAGAGGTGTCCTACACTTTCTGTCATACAAAGCCTGAAAATGATCCACACCTATAGAACTTTGGAAACTTTTTTTCTAGGTAAACTCTAGTAAGTATAGGTACTCCTCCCATCTAGATTGTTGATCCATCACATACATCCTAAGCATTTACTCTAAAATCTGATTCACCCACACAATTTTTCCATCTATCTCAGGGTGATATGTTGTACTGAAGTTGATTCTCGTCCCAAGGGCATACTGCATGGTAGACTAGAAATGGGAAGTGTACAAAGGACCGTGGTCACAAATTATTTTCTGTGGAATCTCGTGTAACCTGAAAATCTCATCCAAATATACCCATGCTACAACTCTAGCTATATAAGTGGTCTTCACCGGAGAAAAGTGAGCCATTTTTGTCAATTTATCAACTGTGACCATAATGGCATCGTGGTGATATCTCAACATTGATATCCCAAGAATGAAGTCCATGGAAATGGTGTTCCACTTCCATTCCAGTATAGCATGAGGAAAAAGAAGACCAGCTGGATGTTGATGTTCATCCTTAACTCTCTAGAACTATAAACATCATGACACGAACTGAGCCACATCCCTATGAAGTCCTCTCCAATGATATAGTTATCTCAAGTTGACATGCATCTTCTTCACCCCAGGATGGGCTGAATAGGGTACATGATGTGCCTCTACCAAGATGTCCTAACTCAAGCCTCCATCTCTGGGAACATAAATCCAACCTCTGTGCCTGAGAATACCATCTGCCTATAAATGAGAAACCATCAAACTTTTACCCTCAAGGGGTCTTCTTAGACTTGATATCTTCTCGAACTGCATAGTGTAGAACGTGTTAAGAGGAAGCTTGTTGAAGAACCCTACTCCGCAAGTTTGTGCTCACTGAATTGGTCTGTAGCCACATGTCTTTTTCTACTAAGAGCATCTTCTTCCACATTCTCCTTCCCCTTCACATGCCCTATCTCCATAGCATACTCACAAAGAAACTCCATCCAACACTACTAACGAGAATTGAGATTAGGTTGCATGAAGAGGTGAAGAAGACTCAAGTGATCTTTCCCGAGTGTGAATCTTCCAATCAAGAAGATAAAGTGTCTCCATTGAGCCAAGGCATGTAAAACTACCGTAAGCTCAAGATCATGTCATGAGTCGAATAATTAAGGTTGTAATCTTTGAGTTTGTGAGACTCGAAGAGCCACTACTCTACCCTCCTGCATCAACACACCTCCAAGCTCATGCTAAGGAAGCATTTGTACAAACAAATAACTCACCCTGTGAGAATCCAACACTATAAGAATAGGTGTTGTAGTGAGACATTCTTTTAATTTCCTGAAGGATTTCCCACATCTATCTGACCAATACAAACTTCTTCGCTTTCCTTTGAAGGGAAGTGATAGGTTGTGCAATCTGAGAGAAGTACTGAACAAATATTTGGTAATAACTTGCTAATCCCATGAAGTTGCGCACCTCAATCACCATAGTAGGTGTTGGTCAATCAATAATGGTTCTAATCTTAGAGGGATTAACTGGTAATACCTTCCCTATAAATAATGTGACCTAAATATTGTACCTCTGTCTGAAAGAATGCACACTTCTCCAAGTTCTCATAAATTTGTTGCTCCCAAAGACAATGAAGAACCTAATAAAGGTGCCCCTCGTGGTCCTCATACGTACATTAGTAAATCAAAATTTCATCGAGGAATATGAGCACAAAGCAATCTAAAAAGGTCTTGAATACCCCCCCCCCCATTCATCAAACTCATAAATACTGCAGGGGCATTAGTCAAACAAAAAGGTACCTTTGTGAACTCATAGTGGCAATATCTCGTTCGAAAAGCAGTCTTATGAATGTCCTCCTCCAAAATCCTCATCTGATGGTAACCTAACTTAAGATCAATCTTAGAGAAAACTGTGGCTCCCTTCATCTGATCAAACAAATCATCAATATGTGGAAGGGGAGAACAAATTCTTGTTCTATTGCATTATTCAGTTGGTGGAAATAAATACATAACTGCAAGGATACATCCTTCTTCTTCACAAAAATCACTGGTGTGCCCTAAGGGGATACACTAGGGACAAATAAGGCCTTTCTCCAAAAATGCCCTCAAGTTGTAACTTGAGGTCATAGAGCTCTAGTGTTGTCATCTGATAAGGTGCTCATGAGATAGGATCTACTCCTGGAACTATATCTATATGAAAATCAATCTCATGTGGGAGGTGGTAACCCTTGGGAGCTCCCCTAGGAAAAAATCTGCACACTCTCTCAAAATGGGATGATCATTTATTAATGGTCCACTAGACCCATCCTTTGATCTGTCACTAACGGTAACATCATACATCTGACAACTTCACGCACCCATGACTTAAGCTACATGGCAAAGATGGTGCGAATAGAAACGGGCCCTCCTGATGCCTATTATCACTGAACTCTACTACTAGATCATCTACACAAGATATAGTCTTGTGGTAGCAATCGATCCTAGTCCTGTGTGTACAGATAACAAATCCATACCCAAAATGACTCCATACAAGCCCAAACAAAGGATATGGATATCCCAGGTAGTGATGAAAGGGCCCAAATCCACTACACACTCTTTAACTAAGGATTTTACAGATATCTTGGCTCCAAAAGCCATGTTGACATCCCAACTATGACCTTGCCTATACTTCCACTAGCCTGCATCACTCTACTAAAGATGGTGCAATGGAAGAGTCAGGAAGAACTAAGAAACAAACAATATAGAGGTAGGAATACCACTAATGCTACTATGTAGTGTCAATAAATGTGCTCTAATGCTCTACCTGAGTGGTTCTCAACCACTGCATAAAGCCTATGGCTGCGTCCCATGTCACCAACTAGTCGGCTCTTAGATCTGTTGTCTTACCCTTATTGTTAGGGTTCTATGGGAAGTTTCTCCAAAAAATGTCCCAGTAACTCCACAATAAAAACATCCTCCTGATTCTCCCCAATGAGTAGCACCTCCAATAGGTGCCCTGGAAGTCTATGGTGTGGATCCTGATGATCTGATTGTAGTATGTTGTGGCCTATACCAGCAAGCTCCCGCTGACTGATCTCTAGGTCCACCCTATGTCCTTATGGGACCCCTAGGAGGAGGCCCCATATTTCGATACCTCTTTATCCATTAGCTCTCTATGGAGGTCTATAAGGTGGGTGAGACTGATAATGCTACTACTGTTGTTATGGTCTAAAGGATGAATATCTGAAGAACTCTGTCCACCACCATGAAGAGGTACTGACCCCCTCAATATAATGTCATGCATCTGCTATATGTGGCTCCATACTCGGTCTTTAGCATGTTGGGTCTTCCCCCCGAGTCTCCTCTGCTATATAGGCCTTCTCGATGGCATGAGGTAATTTCTGTAGGTAGTGGATCTGCAAACCGCACCTCCAATCTATAGATTCAAGCCCCAGATGAACCTTTGAATCCGCAACTACTCATCCTGCATGTACTAAACATACTGGAGTAGATCCAAAAATCTACTCTCATACTCTGCTACTGAAAGATATTCCTATCGGAGGTCATGGAACTCATCGATCCATTGTTGTATGAACCTCTGTGATAAATATCTACTCCAGAAATCTCTCCTCAAAGATCTCCCAGAGTCACTGATCTCATAATCAACATGGAGCTTCTTACTCCTCTTTTCTCCACCATACTCTTGCTCCATCCCTCATTAGATGGATCGCAACACGAGATTTCACGTTGCTAGAATAAGGAAAAAGCTTGAAGCGACCACTCGAGCTCACTAGCCAAGCCTCTACCTAAAATCCACCCATGTCACCAAAATAATGTGAGGGTCAAAGTTTCATGATCTCCCTGATGTGATCTACAGCTGTGGTTTGACAGCCTTTAGGTCTCTCTACATGCTCATCCCTAAGCCTAGGGCTCTGAGACCTCTCTCTACACTCTGAAACTTGGTCACCCTGTCCCCTCTATGGTGACTCTACCCTGGTTGACTCTGCATGGGATTTCTCTCCTCCATGCTCCTCGTTGGGTCGAGGAGATGTTTGAACATCAATACAAGTCTCCCTACTCATATCTGGTTGCAATCCCTCCTCCTAATCCTCCACGTAGAGTAGCATTAACATCCTGAAGAGTCTACAAAATCTAGGGTAGGATGACTACTACACCCTGATCTAGTGGTGGTAAGTCTGGGTCCATGTGAAACATTCCCCTCATCTCGTTTGTGCCTCCTACATAGGAAAAAGGTGAGAGTTAGTTCATTTTTCTAATTTTTATTCAGTTTTCTATGTTTATTAAAATATTGCAATTTCTAAGCTAAGTTGTTTTCTAGATTTAAAAAAATGTGCTAGGTTTAAGTTTCATGTCCCAAGTTTTCGATTGTGCCTAATTGTCCTAGATTTTGAACCACTACTCTGATACCAAGTGTAATGCCCGCTAAAATAACCCATTTGAGACTTAAGAAACAACCTAGGATTAGTTAGGAAAATTATGGAATAATTTTGTTTTGTTTAGGGAGTAGTCTATAGCCAGGTTACAAGGTAACAGCTTCCACTAACAAGTTCCAGAACAATTATAATCTACTAGAACATACTTTTCTTTTATTAACAATTATTAGAGGTCACAAGGTCCAAAATTTAGGGTTAGAAGTTTCCACTAAGGTTCAGAGGGTAATTCCTCACCATACCCACTCTCTAACAAGATTATAGTTTCAACTTTATTTTTCTCATACTTAACACATTCAAAAAATTTCCCTAAATCATTCCCATTGGATAGGAAATTTTCTCACCTTTCCAATGATATAAAGAAGTCCTCCTAACTCCTTATAAAACTCAAGTTATGGGCCGGCGGGCCTTGGGGTGAAAATTTTCCCCCAAGAGCGGGCCTGTGGGCCCAGGGATGAAAAATTTCCCAAAAGGGTGAGTTGGCGGGTCACGGGGAGACTTTGAAAAAAAAAAATTTAAATTTTTCCTGCAGCAGGGGTGGAAAACAATTTTCACCCGCACCCGCCATAGTCATGCTAGGGGACACGTGTCGAGCTCCAAGCCAAAGTGGGAAAAAAAATGAGGGAAGGGTGGGGTGGCGGAGATGTTTGAGGAATATCACCAAAGCTGGAGATAAGGGGTAAGTTGCATGCGCGGGCCCGTGTGTCTGCGGAAGGGAGTTCTCCAAAGCAAGGGTGGGAGTGTGGGGCCGTAGAGGTTTTTGCAAAAAAATTCCAAAAAACTAAAATTTTTCAAAAAGGATAAAGTTGCGTGGGTTGCCCCCTCCGCTGTCACCCCCATGGTGCCATGTGGCAGCCTTTCATTGGCTGCAGGTCGATACAGGCCAATGGAGAAAACTAATAAAATTTTCCAAAAATTTTAAAAAGGTTCCAAGGAAGAAAATTTATGTCGTGCCTCGTCCGTTGCCTTGTGAGGCCACGTGGTAGCCTCTGATTGGCTGTGCGGACGTAGTGGGGTGGCAGGGAAAATTTTAAAAAATTTCCAAAAAATTTTATTAAGTTTTAGGGAAAAATTTGGGCCGCGGGCCCGCCAAGGAAATTTTTTTCCCAAAATTTAATGCCAGTGAAGGAAAACTTCAGAAGGCCATAACTTTTGATAGAAAGCTCAATTTTGGGAAAATGAGGACTTTATGGAAAGATCTTGACGCCCTCTTTGCACAGAAATCATAAATTTTAGATTTTGATAAATTTTAAGGGGTCAATTTTAAGAAAACGGCCTGCAGGCTTTTTAAAAGCAAACTGGTAAATTTTAACTTATAAATTTTGTTCAATTTGATCTTCTCCTTCACTCAACATGCCAAACAGACATGGAGAATTATTATAAGAAGGATTTAGGATGCATTTGGAAGGTAATTTTCTTGATTGATTTCCATTTCAAATTTTCCAACAATTGACAGAAAAAAAGACTGTGAAAAGTTTGGGCCTGATTTTTGCAATGTTTTAAATTATTTCCTTAAGTGTTTTTTGTCAAATTGAGTTCATTGATATCATAGCATGCTAAATTTTAATGTTTCAATGTTGATTATTATTTGCAGATTCAAACTTTTCATTTTATATAAATTATTTGCCAGTTTTAAATTTTGAACAGAGATCAATTTCTAAAGGATCTGTTTATCAATTTCATCATTCAAGTATGTAAATTAATTTCTATTCAAATATAATACATTTATTTGATTTACACAAACCATATAATAGCTAAAATGATAAAGTCTGGTTTCCAATTTTGTCATATTTTCAAAAGGAAAAAGTAATGCAATTCCTTCATACGTATTCCTTTCTTTCCAAACAGAGATTTTCATAACATTTAGAAATCAGATTTCAATATAACAATGCAATTTGAAGAAAGGTATTGCAATCCTTCCATTGATTCCAAATACAATTTTACAATCTTTCTTTTATTCCTTCCCAATGTAAATCAACAGATTACATTTCAATTCACTTTCTTTCAAATGTACAAAACAGAGTATATATCTCTTTCACATTTCAAATTTACAACTTTCATAATCAATACAAAACATCTTTCCATTACAAAACATTTACAATTTCATCCACTTCAAAGTGGGAAAGGTTACAAAAGAATTTATTTCACAAGGGACTGTCAAACTGTCTTTCTCCTCTGCTCCAGAACAACAACATGCAAAGTTCCCTTTTCTTCCAATTTGATCACAACAAAAGTGGGGGAAAGGCAACACTCTCCACCCAACCAAGACATCCAATGAAAGGAGAATCCATCCTTCATCATTGGCCCCCGAGCCCCAACCACAATGCAATAAGAAAGTGCATTTCAAACTCATGACAACAACAAGCTTCCACAAAACATACACACAACATTCTTTCAACATGCACATTTCAAATTAAAAACATAGTTCAAACAAAACAACAGTTTACAACTGCATTGAAACATTAAGATAGAACTCAGGATTCATCATACAAGCCAAAGGAGCAAGAGCTATGGGGGAAGCTGCTTATGCCTCCTAATGGGAATTGGGCATCCACCTATAACAAACTGCCAATATAATTCATCACACATATCCTTATGCCCCCACACAATCCCTCCTTATTGCCCCCCACAAATTTCCTTATAAGCCCTCCACAAAGTAAGAAATGCAAGCTATTTATTTTCCATGGTGGATGCCAATCCCAAACTCCCTCCACAAATTTTTGATGCCACTGGCATTCCCTTATGCCCCCCCCACATAGATTTCCCATAGCGTTCTTCTACACTATTCCTATGGCAGTCTACCCAAACAGCCAATAACCACACAAAACATTCACCATTCACACAAAGCACAAAAAAGAAATAACAACATAAAATGAAAATCTAAGCTCCTACCTCTCCATGGTAGATTTGTTCCAAAACAGCAAGCTTTCAAATTCAAAATACAGTCCCAAAATCAGCAACCAACAAGCATGCAAAGTTTCCAATTTCCTTCCAAAAGCAAGAGCTCCAATCAACAAGAAAATTCACCCCAAGGAAGCATGCAAAATGTTTCAACAACCCAAAACCAAGGCAATGAGTTCAAATTTTATAGAAGAGGGAAGAGTGAGAGGATGATGTGATCCATGCAGGATGCCACATCACACATCCTCAACTCCAACACAAAAGTCTCAAATTCATTCTCCAAAGCACAATAAAGAGGTGGGTGAATAATATGACAAATTACTTGCACACTCCAAAAAGCCCACACCCCAAAGGACTGAATTAATAAAATGTAAGAAGAGTGCAATTAAAACTGATGCAATAATTGACTTATAAAAATGCATTAAAAAGGTCTAAATGTCAACCCTCCAACCATAGGTATGGTTGATAAATAAAATTAAGAGGTATGGGACAAGTTTTACTTGTCCCACAAGCCTCCACCTGTCAAGGACAAATTCGAATTTCCAAAGAGGTGGAGTGTTTCATACTCCAAATCTGACTTACACAACTCTTACACATACTTACACATCAACCTTACTTACACTCATTTAATAACAAAGGGCCAACAACTTCTATAATTACTTTCTTATGTCCCAATTTAATTAATTAAATTTTAACCATATTTTTTCTCACATTAATCTACCACAATTTAATTAAATAAAAGAAAGGGATACATCACTAATAAAATACATACAAACAATAATAAAAAGGAACCACATGCTTTAAAATGCACAAAACCCAATGGTCACAATTAAAGGTGATCCCCCCATGGGAATCCCTAACAACAATCAAACACAAACACAAAAAAACAAGTTTCCATGGTGACCTTGTTGAATTCATCTAGAATTCCAATATGGTTGGTCTCCAATCCCCCGATGTTTGTTGTGATATTTTAACCTATAAAACACAAATACCTCCTTTGGCCTCATGGCCATATCAGAACATCCAACATGATATAAATATAATCACAAAATCATCTATACATATGAATCACAACAACATCAAGGCAATCAACAATATCACTTAAAATTTATATCAACAACTATATCATCATCATAAAATTTCCATTTTCTAAGTCTACTCACAACATCTAAAAATCACATGATCCGAACAACATTCATAATATATCTATGTCAACTAGTATATCATCATCCACATATGAAGTGGTCTCTAATAATCATCATGCATCATAACGGAAATCAATGATCAACAATAATCCATGGTCCAACATATAACATCATACTAAATCAAAACCATAATAATGTCCATAATGTAATCAATTCTATCTATATCATTGTCAAAGGAGGTGGCATATTTGAAGGGTTGGTCATTCTTCTTTCATAGCCCCCCTCTCTCGTTTCTTTCTTAGGATAGAATTCGTGGAGTCTAAGCTTCCTCTAGATTGTACAAACTATAATGGCAAAGTTTTCTTGCACTCTTTCCCACTAGATGATGTCACATGTGTGAACTCATGGAGGCAATAGAAATCATAAGAAAAAAGGAAATGCATTTGTATTCATCTTCGTGCTTATTCGAAATTATCGTCTCTTCTTGCCTAATTATTATTGTAACCCATATAATGTGAATACTTATGAATGTCTCATGATATAGATTTTGGGAGACTGTGTTACAACTGGGTTGAGAGTGGAAGTTCTATGTGACAATTTATTTTTGGTCTGTGATGCATCTGTCACATCCTCTCCATTGCTCACCTCTCTGAAAATTTCAGGCATATGATATTAATGATCGGAAAAACTTTCCTTTTCTTGTGTATCACCGCTTTAGTGTAGGTTATGTTTACCATTGAATTTCATCTCTCTCTCTCCCTGTCTTCTTGGAAGGTTAGATTAGGCTTCAGATAGTTTGGGCCACCTGCACGTGGGAGTATCTTGATGGCAAGTAGTTTAGGAAGAAGAATCCGACTTTCTTGCATTCTTTACCATCTTGAAGTCCGCAAGTCCCACAGCTTGAGATATGGTCCAGATTTTATACAGATAACACTTGATGCCCCAGCTAAGATCCGAGGCCAATTCAGGGATGCTATGACTTTTGCATTAACAATATCCATATAACCCAATGGAGGGTTGACGCTCATGGGTAGTATACTCATACTTCTGGACCATGCTCCATCCTAAAATTGGAGGGGAAAATAATCAAGACGAATCCAAACTAGCTTTACATAAATATTAGAACTTACAAACGGCCAACTTCGTAATTCATAATTGACTTTAAGAACAATGGCGAGTTATCGCTAATTGTATAATGACCCTGATAATATTCACTAAAAAATAACCAAAAAATTCCAATCATTAAATCTCGTGGCAATGAGTCTCTATGACAACCTATATGCATTTGATCTCACGTTTGTGTAGTTAACTAAGGGTTTTGGGATGCACAGTTATTTCAACCTATGGTATGTGTGGTGGACTAGCATAAGTTTGAGAACTACCCCCAGGCTTTAAATATAGTCGAGGTGTACAAAAATATAGTAAACATGTATAAAAATTAATCAACCTTCCATACTTAGCTGATGTGAGACTTTTTATGCCTTCATTTTAGTACCTAGGACATGCGGAAATGTGTATGCTTATTTGAGGATATGCTTCCCTTGGACCCTGCCCCTGAGAAGTTGCACATGCTTTTGGTTAATGCAGGAAGGCTTTCGTTGAACATTGAAACATGGCCAAACTACATCCAATCACCAAGATGCTTCATGTACTACCCATGGATCTTGCGAAAATCAGGTGTAACGGGAGTAAAATACGCCTAATCATTCCCGACTGTGGGAAGAAAACTAAAAAGAAGGAAAGGAACTTCACCATTACACCAAAAAACTTTCAAATTGTTCTCCATGAATGGGAAAAATACAAATCTAATGACAGGCTCGATGTGATTCAATACTCTAAGCTATTTCAGACTACGGAAAAATTTCATAAAACTTGAGTTCAAAAGAGGGGAATTTTGAGGGCCGACAACAGATGGCTCAATTTCTAGGGATGACTTGGCTTGGAACAAAGACACAAGGCAAGATCAATAACTGCACGGAATAACTCTAGGGGAAAGAGGACCTGAGTGCTTTATCCATTATGACAAAGGAGTTCAAGCTCACAAACCAATACAAGGAAACACACACAAGATGGGAAAAGAAACAAAAACAAACTAAAAGGGAAGAACAAAAATGAAACACAAAGGAATGTTCTCAAAACCAAAACAATGTACATAATATACAGAAGGAACTACCTAGTCACCTAGGACTTCAAACAACTTTAGATACTGCCCACTATAAGGAAGTCGGAGAGGAGAACCATCCACGTAATCCAGATAAAAAGAGTTCTCTCTGGGAGAAAAATGTCTAATTCTAAAAGGACCAAACCAAAGAGTCTTTCAAACTTACCATGACTTCCTCGTCGCTGAAGTCCTATTGTCCCAAAGCAGCACAATTTCTCCCACTTGGAAAACTCTGGGTTTGGTTTCTTGTCAAACAAAGCCTTCATTTTAAACTGATGAGAGTCCTATCCTATCCATAGCACTTGCAATCTGTCTTTATCAATCTTCTAAAGGTACAAAATTATCTTATCCAAAGACTACTGAAACTTGAATCTTGAGATGGAATTTTCATCAAATGCAAGGCTAGAAATTCCACTATGATGACTGGAAGTTGAGCTTCTACACCATACACCACTTGGAAAGCCTATGACATTACCAATTACTCTCTTGGGTGTAATTATATTAGGCCAGAAATTGCATCATATAAGATTCTTATGCCAATTCCTCTAAGGGAACCATTTACAAGCTTTCTAACTATGTTCACCAAGTTCTTATTTACTTGTTGATTATGCCATGTCCATTCCCTTGGGGGTAGTAATCTGAAGAATTAGCAAGTGAGATCTCATACCCATAGCAAAAGTCCATCATCTCAGTAGAAGAAAGGTTGGAAGCATTATCCAGTCACAATTTTGTTTGCGGATTCCAAACCTATTTCAATATGTTATGAATTTAATGAAGTTGTAAACTACCTCAGTATGGGTAGTGCTCTTGACTAGGACTTGATTCCAACCACATGGTGAAGTAATGACTGTGGTAGTCAACACATGGGTATGTCTAACAGATGGAAGATTGGATATGAGGCTCCAATGAAATCTAACTCCCCATTTTTGAAATGGCTCTTCAATCACTACAAAAGGATTAAAGATCCAAAAGCAACCAACTTAGGTCTTCCAAAAAATGTTTGGCATGGTTCACATTTCCCAACCCATTTTGATGCATTTATCAATAGAGTGGGAAAATAATAACCAGTAGGAAGTATATTATGAGCTGTTATAAGTAGAGGAGAAATGACCTCCACAAGCCTGGTCATGAAAAGTAGAGAAAAACTTCTTTTGTTGTCTCCTTGCCTACACACTTCAAAAATCTTCCATCTATTGATGAGTGCATTGTTTGGCTCATTAATATCATTTCTTCAGGCTGAGAAATACTCTTTTTGCATATGAATTAGTATATGGGGATGTTTTGTGTAGTCATATCTTAGTAGGTTTGATGCATTTTCCTTGCTATTAGTTTATGAAAACCGATTATCCCATGAACTAATCCTACTAACTGTCTTTATGAGATCAAATGTGATGATGTGTAGGGACAATTCCTAGGGAATGATGTAAGTTGCTGGTGGTCACAAGAAGCCTGAGTTCGAAGCATGCAGCTGAAGACTGTTTCCATCAAGATTGACCTATTAGCCTAGGCAATTGACCTAACGGCCTGTAGGAATCCTATGTGTTTGCTAATTAGACTGGATTTGATGGACAGTGTTTAATGCAACACCTGATATGGCGGATCTTATAACCAATATTATCTATATGAAGACTTTGACAACTACAAAATCATTGAGTTCTCTATCATGGTGTACTTCAGCTCATGAAGATTATTTAGACATAACTCATTCAATGCAATTGTTTTTGAGCTCACGATATTCAACATTCATTTCTAGGCTAACACAACAACTAGGGCATTTTTAGAATGGCATAACAATAGATGAATGAAATCTTTGCTGAGGAAGAGCAAGGGCCCACTCGACCGAGGAAATATGGAGGTTACTTTGAAATACCCTGTTTAATGTCCTCAAATGATTTCTTTCCTTCTGAGGACGAACCAAAAATTTTACTCTAATTGCATCATGCGGGAAATGCTCATAGTAAGTTTTACAAAATCGGGGATGAATCTCCTTAGGACTATCTGATCTTACCAAAGAAATAATGGATTGCTTTCTTACTTGATGAGAAGAGGAATTTGTTAGATGGCCTGAAATCTAGTTCATGAAACAATATTGATCCCTTCCTTTGAAATAATGTGCTAGTTAATCAGCTTATGGTCTAATTTGTGACACAATTAACATATGTGTATCTTATGGTTTACGGTCGAATATTACATGCTCTCTAAACTTCCTTGGATTATACATAGTTTTAAGGTGTTATAAGTAGATTTTTTATTTAATTTCCGTAGATTTTACACTGTCAAGTCATCCGTAGAATAGTCATTAACACTAAGCATTTCCCTTTACAAACTACAAAAAGCAGTAGTCTATTGGCCCTCCTGGAAAGTAGCTCCATTGCATTGATGAGACCAAATGTCATAGCCTCTTGTATGAAAAGGTTACACTGATAAAGAGTTGTAAAGGTCAGTCTAAATGATTGGAAGAATATAACAGTATTCATCATCTATGCCTTGATTATACCTCAAGCATTTCCATCATAGCACATATTGTGTAGCATCTCTGAGATTGATGGACAACTTACAATACTTAGTCCACTCAAGTGGGGAGAGGGTACATTGTCCATAGGTCAGAAAGTGAGAAATGTCAGCCTACCATTTAGATCTGTCTAGATGAGTCAATACACAGATCTGGATCATCACCATTCTTCTTCTTGACAGGCACTATATTAGCAGCTCCACATCAACAATGAGTGGATGGGGAAGATGAGCCCTTAGCCTTCAGAAGATTTTGCTATTTCTTGGAAAATTGATATGAAGATCTATACTCTTAGACCTTATGCTTGCCAATTCACTTCTGTTTGAAGGGTTATAAATCCCAGGCTTAAGTAGGAATGGAAATGTTTGCATTGTATTTAGGCACTGAAAATCCTTACAGAATCATCATTAAGGGACTAAAAGCTAGAACTACTTGACAACTTTGACCTCTTCAACAAGTATGCTTCACCACCTTGTTTTTCTCTTCCTAACTACAACATTTTCCAATGTTGACCATTTTGGGATCATCAAGACTCCAAATATGGGATTTTCTCAATCTTTAGCATTATTGTTGGGCTAACACATCAGCTTGGGAAACTTTAGAGTTCATATATCTATGATGTTTATCAATGAAATATTTGCTAAACTCACCAGCCCTTCTAGGAATTTCGTTGTCCTTTCTGTTTGATGCATCCATCTTGATCCATCTCTTCTTTGACACCTTCTTCATTTTATGACACACACTCTTTAGGTATATTATCACTTCCTTCAAAGTACAGTTGATCAAATTTGTCTCTGAGATCCAAGAAAGAAATCAAATGTTGTTCATCATTGAAAAATTCCCAATTATTTGCATTGTCAGGCACACTGGATCTATAGATCAATTCAATGCTGAATTTTTCTTGAGGGAAATCAGGGTGAGGAATCAACAAGGACCCTGAAAAAGCTAGAGAGTTAGTCCTAGTGTTCCTTTCCCTTGGCACATCTTCAATGGAAGAATCATCAAGGAATTTAATGGAATCCCAGACTAGATTCCTATAGTGTTTCAACCTTCTACTCTTTACCTGATAAAGGTCTCTAACTTGTTTTACAATTATCTCAGCATCTCCATGAGAAAGAAGGTTCTTCACTCCCATTTCCTTCACCAAGCTCAACTGAATAATAAAGGCCTCATACTCGGCAATATTGTTGTTATTTTCGAATTAAAATTTGAAAGATAAAGGATGAACCTTACCCCAAATATATACAAGCACTAGACCAGCTCCTGAACCAGGTGAAGAACAACTTTCATCAAACTCCAAAGTCCACACACCATTAGGATCAAGCTACACTTCCTTTGGTAGAATTTTCTCCTCTTGTGACATGATCATGTAGTTCCCATGCCCAATGTCTTCATATAGTATTTGTGCTTTAGGATCATCTATGTTTTGCAGCAGCTTCTTCATCTTCCCATTGACAAGGATCAAGTAATGTGACCAATACATTTGGATTTCACCTCCAACATCTTTGCAAAAATTCCTACTTAGCAACATGCCATAGGAAGGAGGGATGATCAACAGGCAAATAGAGGTATGCCAAGACCTTACATTCTCTGGTAAAGCAAAAAAAGCTACTTATGATCATCCTAAGATTTTTCCATACCATCAAGAAACCTCTTCTACAGATTCACCACCTGGAATAGCAAGAGCCATAAGTGCAACGGATTAGGGTTGGACCAAAATGTATGAGCCACTTTTATAGGAATCATTATCAGACTGCACCAAAATCCAATGAAACAATCTGCAGCAAGCTTGTGGGCTCAGCTATGAGGAGAGTCATATAGAAGGGTTATATATCTATCTTATTTGGTAAAGTGATTGTTATCACTCAAATCACACCAGTCCTTATGTTTACACAAGTGAATATTTTTGAGGTCACAGTGTGATTGGATAACATCTGGATACTATCTCTTCAAGTTGTGGGACCTTGCTTCACTTGATGATAGACACTCTCTAGAGAAATATTGGTCACTTCACTCCTAAACTACAACTGACCAAAGTTGTACTCTGAGCTGTCAGAAAGCAAGACTATGTTGGTCCTAATCTAAAAACTTTGCCAAGGGATTTACATTGTCAGAGCAGAATGCATAAAAAATGAAATCCTACACTACAATCAGTGAATTACTCCCAAGGAAAAGGAGGGGTGTGAGAGTAGTATTCCAATGTGTGACCCAAAAACAGAATTAGAAATGCAAGCCCTAGAAGGGGTGATATTAGTTCTCCACAATCTGGCACAATGCATTCACAATGGAATATTTCATACATGCACAATAATTCAATGGAGTCCTTGTAAGAGCATAAAAAAAGTGTTTCAACCTATCTACTCTTTAATTAAGGTTTAAAGGGAAAGAAGAGTGTTTTACAAACAGCAACAGGGGAAGATGCATCCATGAGCAACTTGTAGGTTCTTCATTGCTTCATGATCCTGCGCAACTCAATCTATTACCCAAGAATAAGGGCCTGGATCACCATGCAAGGTAGTCCTCTACAAGTGCCTGCAACACATTTGCTTCACAACTGCAATTTTGACAGGAGCTTTTCTACAACAATAAACTACCTACCCCCAGGAGAAATGAACACCACATCAGCTCCAGAACTAGTTATGGAATAACTTCCATCAAACTCCAAATTCCAGAGACCATTAGAGATCAAAAAATGGAAATCCCTTTGGAAGATTTGTCCTTCAACCACTTGTGACATGATCAGGTAGTTCCCATGCAGTATAAATGCATACAATTTTTTTGCTTGCTAGGATCATCGGTCTTTTACCCATACTATACCCATGACTTGCAATATTGATATATGGCAGCCCATGCTTCATTGAATGCATCCCAACTAACCAGGGATAAAACACTATTATGAACAATGGCTGAGTTTTCAAGAAAATCCTCTATCTATACTTCTTCATATAAACTATTATGCTTCATTGCATTTCTTTGCATTTGGACTTGGAGGACATGATCATCTACCAAACGGTGGCTAGGATTTCATGTGATTTCGTCTGAAAAATGTAATAAGTTATGGCCTTCTGAGTGCGAGCAGCTAATTTTGGGTCGACCAAACGTACATTCTTACTGTCCATGGAATGACGGGAACTAAAGGCACATGTTAGGATTAGAACTAGAGCATGGAATACCTGTTGTAGGCATTTTATTATCTAATATATCCTGAACCTCATGACATAATTAAGAAATCTGAGTATTTTTGCCATGCTATGATTATGTCGTTATCATTCCAGAATGGTCCAATTTTCTCATGTAGAAGGGAGTGACTGGACCCAAAAGGCCTTGATAGAAGTAATGGGCTGAGGGTTTTAGATTTAGGGAATTTACAAAGTTAACCATTTTGAGACAAAGGCTTTAGGATGGGTTTGATAGAAATCTACCTTCAGAAATATGAAATCTTGGTATTTTTAAGATGGTGTATAATATCAAAAGATCTAGATATGGACGGGGAATCACTATTAGGAGTAGGACGAGCTTTTGATCTATCAACTTTATCATTTGTTGGGACAAGAATTCTTAGAAGCAGAAGTAGAGGGAAGAAGGACTAGAAGACCTTGCCTTTCGGGTGGAAGTAGTAGGAATAGGAGCTTATCTTCTTACAATCACCAGTATGGTGATGGGGAACTCCTTGGATCTTTTTTCAGGTTGCACCACTTTTTGTCCTTTTTGTTGTTCTGCTCCCGGGTCATAATAGCATATGAATCACTGTTCATCTCAGCCACTACATCATCATAGTCATCTTGATCATCCACACTCTCAGTGGTAAGGAAATGAACTCGAGAACCACTAGGCTCCTCTAGTTATTCATCAGCTTCCTTTTCTTATTCATCATAGAGATCCCATTTTCTTCCTCATCATTAGGCTCAAGATCCTCACAAGTAGCATTAATCAAGCACCTTAAGGGGTGGACCTTCAACAGAGCTAACCTAGTCTGAGAAAAGGGCAAGCAATTCTTAGGATGAAATTTCTTCCTTGGAACATCTTGACATGGAGCATGCTGAGCCAATTGTTTCTTAATGGCAATGAAGTCATTAGCCAACTTTTACACCAACTGATCTGCATTACCTCCAGGAGAAGGAGAAGAAGAAAATCCTTTGGATTTGAAATACTCCCTTTTTAGCTTTCCGGACATGATCAAGTCATCTTCCACACTAATAGCCAATCTCTGATCAACATCCAAAGTTACAAGATTTGCTCTCCTCGGGGCATAGCTTACTTTTGGCAATTGAGCATTCAAGAAGAAACACTTCTAGATCTGATCAACAGGTCTAGTATTTAGTGGAATATTGTTAACCAATTTGTTGAACTTGGCCAAAAATTCTCTCATAGGCTCATCTGGCTCCTTCTTGATTTGAGAAATCTGAGCTAGAAAAGCATGCACATCCTTAGCAGGTTTGAAACACTGCTCAAAATGAGTTCTCATAGTAGTCCAATCAATGATGGTCCCAGTAGGAAGATGATAAAACCAATATACAACATTGTCTTGCAAGATTTCCACAAATAACCTCACAGATACATCCTCACGTTCAACTCCAAGGACCCCACATGCAATAATGAAGGCTGCAATGTGTTCATCAGGGTGCACTTTTCCATCACCTCTAAATTTGGGAAAATTATTCCTATTACCCCTAGGTAACTCATGTAATGGTTGAGGAAGAGCTAGAGGCCTAACTCTTTGTCCCCAAGGCTGAATTTCTGCCATCCTTGGAAATATTGCTTGAAGTGGAACTGAGACACCAACAAGAATTAAGGCCCGGACATTAGGGCTAAGTTGTGCTTGAGGAATGCTACTACCAAAAGCTCAGTCTTTAACAAGAGGTATGCTTATGGAATGAACTCTTCTATTTATTCTTATTGGAGGAAGTTGAAAACCTTGTTGATCGAAGAGTTGAAATTGGGGGTCTTCAATTCCAATAGCCCTTCTACCACGAGTATATCTTAGAGTCACCAGATCAAAGAAATGATCAAATTAGTTGTTCTTTTAGAAAGGAAATTTGTTGAAAAATTCCCCAGCAGAGTCACCAAAAACTATTGGGTTTCAGATTAGCACTTGGGATGAAACCACAGTCAAGGGACAAGCAAGTCCCTCCTACTTAATGGGAGAGGTTCCCTTATTGAAAGAAGGGGAAAAACCTATGTACAAATGCACAATATTTCATTCAACGGTGGTTTCCCGATATCCTAAAATGTGTTTTAATCCTGGAAATTTATCAATACATGAGGATAGAATACTTTGAAGAGAGGAGGGAGGAAGAAGAAGACAATACTTTTAGGGAAAAGAGATGGTAGAGAAAACCCTTATATGTATTGTGCAAATGAGATACAAAATAGAACCATCCACATTTATAATAGACATAATTCACAAACTCAAAGTTCTGGAGATTGTAAAAACTAGAACACAAAGTTTCCAAGCACACAAGGATGAGATGATTCACATATCAGAACCAGAAGGAAAGAGAAAGCAGAAGAAAAAGGGAAAAACCTTTTTATTGATTTCTTCCGATTCAAAATTACAGTTCTAGAATAATCAAAATTTTAACCCATACAATGGCTTTGAACTCTCATGATATAGCTCGCAAGATATGGTTACAAATTCCTCAAGAAAGTAAGAAATAATTACAAATTATTCCAATCATCCATGACCTTTCAAACTCTTGAAAATGCAAAGAAAATGTTAATGGTAGAAAAACCAGTTTTTAAATATATGGTTGTTATATTATTTTACCAGTTAAAACATGGGCCATTCGATTTGCTTTTACAACTTCAAATTTGGGCCACCCACGTGGGAGAAATTGATTGGAGTGGGGCTACGAACACTTCTTGCATTCTTTGCCTTTGAAGCAATGCTAGGCTGTCAAGTGGAGAGCTCCATCGGTTCTTTTATACTTAGCCGATTTGGGCCAATTTTTTTCTTGACTTATATTGACCCCTAGACTCATTGAGGGATGGCGCTCATTTGAGTTTCTACTTTTGAAACGCCCCCTGAAGCTGTGCCAAGCTGAAACATGTCTCCTTCTGCCAGTATTATACTTTTCAATGGCCAAATCTATCTTCATATCAAATTTAACCATGTGGTGAACTGACACTACTTGGAGATTGACCCTTTCATTTCACTTTCGAAATGGCACCGTTAAGGCACGTGGTGGATTCTGTTAACCCGCCCATACTTGGTCAATTTTAACTATTGGCTCTGTCCCTTTTCAGACCTAGAACATGTGGAGGACCGGCACAAGTTTGAGAATTGCCCCCGGCTTTGACTCTTGAAGTTGCGCTGATGAGGCACGTGTTGTTGTCTGTTGAACCTTCCATACTTAGCTGATTTTAACTTGTTCTATCTTCATTTTGTACCTGGGATGTATGGAAATCCTGCACTTATTTGAGGACTTTCCCTTGGACCCTACCTCTGGAGTTGTGCCATTTGGACACGTGGAGGCTTCCACTGAACCTTGAAATATGGCCAAACTGCATCCAATCAAAGATATTCACGTATTACCCATGGACTCTAGGGAAAAAATTAATGGGGGAAATACACCTATCATTCCCGACTGCTGGAAGAAAATAAAAAGAAGGAAAGGAACATCACCATACGCCCAACTTTCAAATTGTTCTCCATGAATAGGAAAACTACAAATAATGCTAGGCTTGACATGATTTAATACTCCAAGGTACAGACTCAAAATTTTTTAAACTTGACTTCAAAAGAGGGGAATTTTGGGGCCGACAACAGGCATAAAAGTGAATTTTGGGCCCACGGATCCATTTTGCAAAAGACTGAATTTTCACCATTCTTTTATGGATTCGATGTAGAATTTCAAATGGCCATATCTTTCAACTGGAATCTCAGATTTGGGAAAAAGAAGACTTTTCAGAAATCTCTTGAAGTCTACTACACATCAAATGACATGGATAACCGATTGGATGTCTTAATTTGGGTGAAAATATAGAAAACGTCTTTCATGCCATTAATATGTGATTTGACTGCTTCAACTAGATTAGATTTGATCTGATCTTCCATCCTTCTTTCTTCAGCACACCAAAGACATGCAAAACTAGACTTGACAAATTATAAGCAGATTTGTAGGGGCATTGATGGTTGGTGGTTGAGCTTCCAAATCAGATTTCTTTCATTCTCTTCTCCTCCTCTCTTTGCTTCATCTATAAATGTAAGAGCTTGACTCAATGCAAAGTGTTGGACTCTGATACTTTTGAAGTGTAAATAGAATCAAAAGAAATCAATACAAAATAATTTCCCCTTTCTCTCTATCTTCATCTATTGTCTCTTCTTTCTTACCTGAAAACTGTGGATCATTTATCTTCTATAATAAGAAACTTTGTGTTCTTATTGATATGATTTCTAGAAATTTGTGTCTATGGAATGATATCTTATGCTGTGAATGTGAATGATTTTGTTTTGTATCACCTTTTCTTAGTACATATAAGGTTATAATCTGATATATATATATATATATATTTCCTGAAAGTATTGTTATATTCTTCTCTTTCCTTTCTTCAATTTCTTCCATTCATTTGTATTGATAAGATATTTTGGTAAAAAAGCATTTCAAGATGTCAGAAGTCTAGCCTTATGATGAAATTTGTACATTTTTATATAAGATTTTTGTGTTTGCTTTCAATAAGGTAACCTCTCCCATAAAGAGGAGGGACTTGTTGTCCCCTGACTGTGGTTTTGTTAAAGTACCATTTTAAAACCCAATATTTTTTGGTGACTCTATTGGGGATTTTGTTTTAACATATCCCTTTCTAAAACAACTTCAAGATCATTTTTGTGGTTTGGTGACTCTACGATATACACATGGGAAGAAATCTCTCGAGGTTAAAGATTCTCATTTTCAACTTCTAAAGCAACAAAACTTCTCTCTTCTTCCAGCAAGAAGGAACAGAGGAACTCGTTCTACAAGCACACCTTTTAAAGAAAAATTTCCAAAAATAGCATTCCTCCAGAACAACTCAGCCCTAATCTTCTTTCTCTTATACTTGCTAGTGTTTCAGTCCCCCTTTAGAAAATCTTCCCACATATGGCAACACCTCTACCTTGGGGATAATGGATTGGGCCTGTTGGTCTTCCTCAACTTTTGCATGAGTTACCTAGGAGAAGTAGGAAAGGTTTTCTTAAATTATGAGGTGATGGGAAGGTACACGCAGATGAGCACATTGCAGCCTTCATGGTTACATGTGGGATTCTTTAGATTTAGCATGAATACATTTCTGTCAAGATCTTTATAGAAACATTGCATGATAATGTTGTTGATTGGTTCTATCATCTTCTTGTTGGGTCAATTACTGATTGGACCACCTTGACAAATCAGTTTGAGAAACGTTTCAAACCTGCTAAAGATGTGCATGCTCTCTAGGCTCAAATATCTCATATCAAGAAGGAACCACATGAGCCCATGAGAGAATTTGTGGCCAAATTCAAAAGGCTCATTCATAAAATTCCACAGAACACTCATCTTGTAGATCAAATCCAAAAATGCTTCTTCCTTAATGCTCAGTTACCTGAAGTAAGCTATGCACTAAGGAGAGCTAACCTTGCAACTCTGGATGTTGATCAGCATTTGGCTATCAGTGTTGAGGATGATTTAATCATGTCTGGTAAATTGAAAAGAGAACCCTTCAAGTCTAAAAAATCCTCCTCTTCCTCTCCTGGATCCAATTTAGATCAGTTAGTATAGAAGTTGGCAAATTATCTCATTGTCATCAAAAAGCAATTGGCTCAACATACTCCTTATCAAGATATTCCAAGAAGGAATTTTTAGCCTAAGAACCAGCTACCTCCTAAGAATAAATTGGCTATTGAAGGCCCAACTATCAAGGTTCCAGTCAATGCAACTTTTGAAGTTCAAGAACCTGATGATGAGGAGTTTAATGAACTCTATGAAGAAACATAAGAAGAGGTTGATGCAGAATTGGAAGAGCTTGGTGGATCTCAAGTTCATTTCCTTACCACTGAAGGTATGGATGTGATAATAATGGTATAGCTTCGATACCAAATGCTAGAATAGAATAATATTGCAATGACCAAAGAGGGAAAGAAGCCTCACAAATATTATTGATCATGCAATCAGATTACATAACAATGCAAGAGTTGTAATATTTATAGATATTAGACAACCTCATATGGATAGACATGACATCCTATCAGGCACCAACTATGAGATGATAAGACCCATCTCACATGCACATGTAATTACTACTAATACCAATATTGAATGTTATCCAACATAACAATATTGAATGCAAGTCACTAGACTAGAGTGCACATGTTGCACATTATTAAATAAAAGACAATGTAATAAAATGCAATAAATATGTCTATGCTAAATTATGCTAACATTCCCCCCCTTAATTTTGCATAGTTTCCAATGAAGTGGAGAGGAACTCTCTGAACAATGTGAATTTGTCACGTGTAAGTGACTTAGTGAAAACATCTACCTTCTGTTCAACTATAGGACAAAACTGGAGTTGTATATTGTGTTTTAAGACATGCTTGCGTATGAAATGAACCGGTACTTCAATATGCTTATTTCTCTCATGAAATATTGGATTGCAAACAAGCTTTAGAACTCCTTCATTATCAACATTTACTGGAGTAGATTTCTATTATGGTAGACCAATTCCTTCCAGTATTTGGCGTAGCCATATTGCTTCACAAACAGCTTCACCTACAGCTCGATACTCTGCTTCTGTAGAAGAGTGAGAAACAAAGTTTTGTTTCTTGATTCCCCATGATATCGGTCCAGATACCATAAATAAGATGAATCCTGATGTTGATTTCCTATCATCCATCTTTCCTGCATGA
Source organism: Taxus chinensis (assembly GCA_019776745.2). Classification (NCBI taxonomy): domain Eukaryota; kingdom Viridiplantae; phylum Streptophyta; class Pinopsida; order Cupressales; family Taxaceae; genus Taxus; species Taxus chinensis. The sequence continues at coordinate 16,312,885 of CM034153.1, forward strand.
TCTAAATCTGAACATCCTGTCAATAAGAAGTTGTCGTTATTCTTGTACTCTAGACCAAGGTCAACTGTACCCTTTAGATATCTCAATATTCTCTTTACTACTTTCTAATGACATATTTTCAGTTCTTGCATGAAGCATGATAAATATCTTACTGCAAAGCGGATATCTGGTCTAGTATATGTCAGGTAAATGAGACTCCCGATCAACTACCAATAGAGAGTTGCATTCACCGGTGGTGATGGATCAGAATGAGATAACTGAAGTCTCACTTCCATAGGTGTAGAAATAGGAGTGCAGTCCATCATCCTAAATTTCTTGAGCATTGTCTTGGTGTATTTCAACTGCAACACAAAGATATGATTCTATGTTTTTCATACTTCCAACCCAAGATAATAGTGCATGAGCCCAAGATCTATCATGTTGAACGATCGATCAAAATCCTTCTTTGTTGCATCGATCATCTTCACAAAGTTTCCTATAATGACTAGATCATCGACATAAACAACCACAATGACAATCTCCCCCCCCTTTCTTTTTGAGGTAGAGATTGGGGTCATAAGGATTCCTTTCGAATCCATGACTTATGAGATGCTCATCAATTTTGATGTACCATGCCCGGGGTGCCTATTTTAGGCCATATAGAGATTTTATGAGTCTGCATACCATCATCTCTTTTCTTGGTATTACATAACCCTCTGGCTAAGTCATATAGACTTCTTCTTGCAAATCTCCATTAAGAAAGGCACTTTTCACATCCATTTGGTGGACTTTCCAACCAAATTGTGTAGCTAGAGCAAAGATCATCCTGATTGTCTTGATCTTGGCTGTGGGAGAAAATGTCTCCTCATAATCAATTCCTTCTTTATTGTGAATACCCCTTTGCTACAAGCCTTGATTTATACTTGTTAATAGTCCCATCTGATTTGTACTTAGTATTGAATATCCATTTGCATCTAATGGGTTTTTTCCCTGGTGGAAGGTTGACAAGTTTCCATGTGTTGTTCTTCATCACTGAATGATACTATGAATCCATGGCATTTTTCCAAGCTTTTGATTGTAGGGATTCCTGAACTGTATATGGCTCAACTGTTTTAACAACTCTGCTCAATAGGGCATAATTGACCTCTTCATGAGCTTGACTATGAATTCTAGGTCCAGGATTAGATGATGTGCTAGGTGTTTCATCCAAATTTGCATCTCTTATTAATTGAGTATACCATTTAGGTAACTTCTTAGCTGTTCCATTAGCTTGTGGTGGATCCAAGTTTTCACCATCATCCAATTCATCACTATCATCTTCAGTGGGAACATCAAATTCTATCTTCACAAGAGGTGTATTTTACATGTTTGTTGAATCGTTGAGTGGAGCATCTGCTTGTTTCTTCTCAAAGAACTCAACATCCCTACTTGTGTATATTTTCTTTGCTTTTGGATCCCATAATCTATACCCAAGTTCTTCTTCATTGTATCCAATGAATATCAGTTTCTCAGCTTTCATATCCAACTTGTTCCTGTTCTTCTTGGGTATGTGCATGCTAGCTTTACACCCAAATACTCTTAGGTGTGTAATTGATGGTTTCCGATTTAACCATGCTTCTTGAGGTGTCACTCCTTCAAGAGCTACTATGGGCACTCTGTTCAAAAAATAGACTATAGTTCTTGTAGCTTCTGCCCAAAATGTCTTTGTTAAAATTGAGTCATCAATCATACATTGTACCATTTCAATGATAGTGCAATTCCTTCTCTCAACTATACCATTTTGCTATGGTGTGTGAGTAGGAGGCATTTGTCGATGAATCCCTTGAGCTTCCAGGTAAGTCTTGAACTCATTGCTTGTGAATTCCCCCCCTCGATCTGAGTGGAGAGTTTTGATCTTGCGACCAACTTCATTCTCAACAAGTTCTTTGAACTTCTAAAATGTCTCAAAGGCTTTACTCTTGTTTCTTAGACAATATATCCACATCTTTCTTGAGTAGTCATAAACACAAAGAATGAAGTATTGAAATCTAGAATGACTTGGTTGCATGGGCCCACAAATATTGGTGTGCACCAAATCAAGCTTTCCCTTAGCTCTATATGTGTTCTTCTGGAAGGGTACTCTGTGTTGTTTCTAGCTAGGCAATTGTGACACTTGTCAGTGTTGTGCTTGATTGTAGGCAATCCTTTCACCATGTTTCCCTTTTGAAGTGTTTAAAGATAGCCAAAACTGATGTGACCATATCTGCGATGCCATAGTTCTATAAATTATGTGTCTTTGGCCACTAGAGCTTGATCATCCTTGTGGACAAAATCAAGTTGGAACATGCATCCCACATTGGAGGATCTTGTTACAATCTTGTAACCTCTTGACTTATCTCTTATCAAGCACACTTTTTCTCCATTATTACTGTCAAAATCCAACTTCAAGTTGTGATCAAGGAGTTGACTAACTGATAGCAAATTCTTGGTCAACCTAGGTACATACAATACATCTGTGATTTTACAGTCATGCTTTCCAAGAGGTAGTGAAATGTTTCCAATCCCCTTAGCACTTTATGATGATTCATCACCTAATGACACATGGTTCTTGTTAGGTGAGTCATGTAGTGTGTAGAACCAATCCTTGCATCCAGTCATGTGCCGAGTTGCACCCGAGTCAACATACCAGATATCTTGTGTGGACTTGGTTTCTTCATCAAATTGAGCAGAATACATGTGGTTTCCTTCATCTGAATCATCCTCATGTTCGGCAATGTACCCTTGTTGTTTTGGTTTTCTTTTCCAATTACCATTTTTTTGCCCTTGATTTTTGTTGTTGTTGGACTTCCCTTGATTTGAATTATTGTTACCTTATTAGTTGTTGGGTTTTGAATTTCTTAATGAACCCTTTTTGTAGGAATTGTACCAACAATCTTTGATGTCATGTCCCCCTCTATTACAAATGGGACACTTCTTGGTGTTGTTTTGTTGACTTTGGTACCTTTTTTGAATTTGATTGTGTTGGGACTTCTTGTGATTGGACTAAAATTTCCCCTTTCCTTTATGATTGGAAGATAGTGCTTGCTCATCTTCATGATCTTTGTTGTTCATTGTCTCTTCTTGTTGGAGTAGATTGACTAACTTCTCAAAGGTGACTGTGTGTTCACTCATATTGATAGTTGTCACAAAGATTCTGTAGGAAGGAGGAAGTGCTCGCAACACAATTGGTATGAGGTCTTCATCACTTATCTCTTTTCCCAATGCCAATAGAGATTCCCTCAAAGTAGCAACTCATCTCAAAAAAATTCAACCTTCTCATTGTGCTTGAACTTGAGAGTATGCAGTTGTGATAGTAGGTTGAGGATGGAATTCTTGTTCTTTGCCTCATAGAATGTGCTCAACTTATCCCATGCATCCTTGGCCGATGTGGCATCTCTAATGTGGGGTTGCACATCATCCATTACGCCAAACAAGATGATCAACTTGGCCTTTTGATTGGCCCTGTCAAATTGAACTTGTTGTCTTCCATCATCAAGTGATCTTGTTGTTGTTCCATCTACAACTGTCCATAGGTCTTCAAACTCAAGTAACATTTTGATCTTCAGTTTCCATGCAGCATAGTTGTCTCCTCTAAGTAGTTGTGAATCTGGAAAGAAGAACTTTGATGCTTGTACACCCATTTCTGCAATCTAAATTTCTGAAACTATAAATTTTTGACAAAGGGTAAGGCTCTTATCACTCCAGGTTTATGGTCTCTCTCTCAATATACCGTCAAGACGATATACCAAACCTTTCTATATATGCTCCCTTCCGATATACCTGTCGGTACATGGAAGAAGATCACTCTTTCAATATACCCATCAGTATGGAAAGAGGTGTTAACGTACGTGAAAGAATTTAGTACGTGGTACGTAGACAGTATGGAGAGGGGTTTGTGCAAGCACAAACGGATGGGAGGGCTTAAATGTGTGTGTATTGTGTCCTTATTACTCCCTGTCAATTTTATAGGGTCGATGCCCAGACGACATTTAGGTAGCTGTGTTAGGCATTAAGTGCAGTAGTAGTCATGACGGCATCACCTATAAGCACTTTCCAGAGGCACCGTATATACCGAACGCTGCTATGAGATCAAAGATCTTGTGTGATAGAACCAAACATAAAATAAAAAAATGCACTTTTTTTTTGCGCTTTATACACCAAGATTAGTACAAAATGTTCCAAAAGTACATCAAAATGAAATTTTTTTGTGTTCCCCCTCTTTAGAAAAAAAGGGTCTAAAATCACAAAATACACAATTTAGGCCAAAAATATTTTTTACCCCCCAATAGGTGTTTTTTTGCTAAATTTAGCGGTGGATCTAAATGTGTTTGGTGAGCTTCTAAATTTGGAAATCTCCCAAAATTTAGTAATTTCTCTAAATTTTCTAAAAGAAATAATTTAATAATAAATATGGAGAGAGTGGGAATTGAACCGTTGACCTGTTTGTTCCCAAGATCCAAACAAACAATCTGAATATTGTTTTCACCTTTTCTCACAAACCGTGATCTAGGTTTTTCTAAAATTTTGACAGCAGCATCATACAATATTTTTCTTGAAACCCACAAAATTTCAGAAGAATCGAAATCTTTGTTTTTGAGATCTTACCAATTTACCAGCTAGATCTGATTTTTTTCCAGAAAAAATGATCCAACTTGTACATACTTTTTGTCACATGTAGAGGCCGAATCTGAAGATGATGTAAACTGCAAAGTTGTGTGCCTCCTTATATTTCCAGAAAAAAACATGGCACATCAATTTGACATTGTATGAAAAAGTTATGTCATTTTTTCTAAGAGATATCTGCTGGAATTTTGTTGACAGAACTGCTTCAACCTTTGCTCTTGAATTCTTCACACCTCCATTTTCAGATCTGATTTTTATTTTATTTTTTATTTTTTTATTTTTTTTATTTTTATTTTAGATCTGATCTTTTTTTAACTCTTTTTAGATCTGCAATTTTTTTTTCAAGATCTTTCTCCTTTTTTTAAGATCTCTTTTTTTCACAAATCTTTTTTTAAAGATCTCCAAATCTGAAATATTCCGCCAATATGTTGGATCAATTGGCTATGCCAATGACTAATAAAAAAAAAATTACCTTCCAAATAAGTGGATAGGTCAAATTTTAGTTGAGGGATGCTTGGAAGGAATGGAGGCTTGGGGAGGCTTCAATGGCTCTCCTTTGATGCAGATCTTCTTCTCCAATGGATCCTCTCTAACAGTGCCCCTCTTCAGCCTTGCTTGGATAGAACCTGATCTGATACCAAATGATAATAATGGTATAGCTCTGATACCAAATGATATAATAGAATAAGATTGCAATGACCAAAGAGGGACAGAAGCCTCACAAATATTATTGATCATGAAATTAGATTACATAACAATGCAAGAGCTGTAATATTTATAGATATTAGACAACCTCATATGGATAGACATGACACCCTATCAGGCACCAACTACGAGATGATAAGACCCATATCACATGCACATGTAATTACTACTAATACCAATATTGAATGTTATCCAACATAACAATATTGAATGCAAGTCACTAGACTACAGTGCACATGTTGCACATTATTAAATAAAAGACAATGCAATAAAATGTAATAAATATGTCTATGCTAAATTATGCTAATAGGATGATGAAGATGAATATGATGAAAGAGTGGCAGATATGAATAGTGATTCATATGTTTTTATGACTCGAGAGAAAACGAACAGAAAATAAAAAGTGATGCAGCCCACTAAGAAATCCAAGGAGTTTCCTATAACTATTCTAGTGGTTGCAAGAACAAGAGCTCCTATTCCAACTGCCTCCACGCAAAAGGTGACTAATGTTAATCCTCCTCCTTCTACCTCTATTTCCAAAACTTATTTTCCTTCAATTCCTAAAGTTGATAAATCAAAAAAAATCTTGTTCCTAGTAGTGATGCCCCATCCACCTCTAGGTCTTTTGATATCAATGATCACCTCAAAAAGACCAAAATCCAAATTTTAGAGGCTGAGTTTTACCAAACCCATCTAAAATCCTTTTCTAAAATGGTAAAATTTGTCAATTCCAAATCCAAAGTCTCATCCAATACTTCTATAGGTATTTTTCCCACTCCCTCTTCCTCACCTCAACCAAGCCTTGTGGCTGCAGTCACTTCCCCTAATGAGAAAATTGAACCATTCTATGTGACTCTCCTCATAGTTGGCCATAAACTCAGTAATTGTGTTATAGAATCAAAAGCATCAAAAAATGTAATGCCTACAAAATTAGCTCATGCTCTAGGCCTGAGTCTAACATGTACCTTTGGTTCCTACTATTCCATGGAGAGTAGAGAAGTGCCTTTGGCTGGGAGGATTAAAGATGCACAAGTAGCCTTCATTGCTTTTCCATAGAAAAGGGTTACAACCACTATTTTGTTTGTTGATATTCCTCCCTCATATGGTATGTTACTCAGTAGGAATTTCTGTAAAGAGGTAGGAGGTGAAATTCAGATGGACTGGTCACATACTTTGATCCTAGTCAATGGAAAAATAATAAAGTTGTTACCATAAAAGAAAACTGAGTATATTGTGCAAAATACTGATGATCTAAAAGCACAAATACTCTATGAATATATAGGGCATGGAAACTATATGATCATGTCAAAGGATGAGGTAATTCTTCCTAAGGGATTGATTCATGATCCCAATGGTATCTATACTTTGGAGTTTGATGGAAGTTGATCTTCAGCTGGTTTTGGAGCTAGTGTGGTGTTAATCTCTCCAAAAGGGAAGATTCATCCATTTTATTTCAAGCTTCATTTTGAAAATACAAATAATATAGCTGAGTATGAGGATCTCATCCTTGGGTTGAGTATGGCAAAAGAAATAGGAGTAAAGAATCTTTGTGCTCATGGTGATGCAGAGTTGATTGTGAAATAGGTAAGGGATATTTACCAAGTCAAGAATAGGAGATTGAAACATTATAGAAATATTGTTTGGGATTCCATTGAATTCCTTGATGCTTTCTCAATTAAATTTTTTGCAAGAGAAAAGAATACTAGAGCTGATTCTCTAGTTGTCTCAGGATATTTTTTGATTCCTCATCCAGATTTATCTCAAGAGAAATTTACCATTGAAATTATTCATAGGCCTAGTGTGCTAGGTAATGAAAGTAATTGGAAGGTTTTCAATGATGATCAACACTTTCTCTCTTTCTTGGAGCTTAAAGATAACTTCAATCAATTATATTTTGAAGGAAGTGAAACTCTTTCTAGAGAACATGTGCCCTATAATGAGGAAGATATCAAGGAAGAGATGGATTAGGATGTCTGTATTAAGTTGAAGGGTAATAAGATTCCAAAAGGAATAGTGATTCTAGACGGTCTGTTTGAAAAACATGATAGGTTCATCAAATCTAAAGCTTCTCAAGGGACTCAACAATCTGCTAAGTATGAGAAGGTCAATATTGGAAGTAATGATGAACCTAGGGTGGTGGATATTGGAAAATGTTGCACTCAAGAAGAGAAAAATAAAGTAGTAAACCTATTAAAAAATTATGCCTATTTTCTTTTCTATTCATATGAAGATCTTAAGTATTTTCAACCAAAGGAGATGCAACACTATATCCCTCTGAAACCTAGGATCAAACCTTTCAAGCACAAGCAAAGGCAGTACAATCCTAAGGTTGTTGATACTATTTTTCAAGAGATCTAGAAGTTACTAAAAGCTAATATTATTTTTCCTAGACATCATTCAACATGGATTTCCAACATTGCACCTGTCAGAAAAAAGAATGGTGAGATTCGCATCTATGTAGACTTCAGGAATTTGAATCAGGCCTCTCTAAAAGACAACTATTCACTCCTAATGATGGATCAAGTTTTACAAGATGTCTCAGGATCTAAGATCCTGTCTATGCTATATGGATTCTCTGGATATAATCAAGTGTAAGTCAGTACCCTAGATCGGCACAAGACTACTTTTACTACCCCTCGGGGCACCTTTTCCTACAAGAGAATGCCATTTGGTCTTATCAATGTTGGTGCCACTTTCCAGAGGGAAATGGATTTAGATTTTGGCACTCTAAAGGGAAAGTGTATTGTTGTGTACCTTGATGATTCAACTATTTTTTCTAAAATAAGGGTAGATCATCTTCAGCATCTGGAAACAGTTCTTCGAAAATACAAAGAACATGGAGTTCCCCTCAATCCTAAGAATTATGTCTTTTGTGTTACTAAAGGCAAGTTGCTGGGGAATATTTTTTCCAAAGAAGAGATCAAGATAGATCCAGAAAGAGTTCAAGAAATCCAGTAGATTCCTCTTTCCACAAGAAAAAAGGGTGTTCATTATTTCTTTGGCAAGATAAATTTCCTAAGGAGATTCATTCCATATTTTGCAAATTTTCCATTTGAAGGTATCAAAAAATCCATTGCTAGAACCCCCATCTCAGCATGTCCTTATTTTAGCAAAGATTTTATCATATATTGCTATGCTACAGAGAGTACCTTGGCTGATGTGCTAACTCAGAGAAATTCTGAGGATCATGAACTTCCAATTGCCTTCATGAGCTATGTTCTAAAAGCTCATGAATTGAAATATACTATGATGGAGAAACATGCTTTTGCAGTGTTAAAATTTGTCAAGCAGTTTCATTTTGATATTCTTAATTCTCACTCTGTTGTGCTTACACCTGATACAACCATCAAGTATATTCTTACACAACATGAGTTTGGAACTAAGAGAGGTAATTGGGTAGCAAAATTCCAAGAATATGACCTTGATATCAATCCAACTAAGCTAGTTTGGGGTAAAGGCTTGTGTGAGCTTATTGCTGAAGGGGTTGATGAAGAATTTTCCACAACAGTAGTTGATGTTATTTTTGTTATCTTCCTCAGTTCAACAAATGAGTGGTATGTTGATATTGCACATTTTCTTACTTATGGAGAGTGTCCATCCCATTTGAGTGCCAAGGAAAATAGAGCTATTAAGATAAGGTATGCACAATATGTATTATGGGAAAATGCTTTGTTCAAGCGAGACATTGATGGAAGATTCCTTAAATGTGTGGACAAAGAGCAATAAAAGTTATTTTCATCTTTTCATGATCAGGCTTGTGGAGGGAATTTCTCTTTTTCTGTCACTGCCCATAAAATCCTTTGTGCAAGGTAATATTGGCCTACATTGTTCAGATATGCATCAAAATGGGTAGGTAAGTGGGAAGCTTGTCAGACTTTCGTTGGGATACCTAATTTGGTTGCTTTACCACACAAACTAGTAATGATTGATGAGCCTTTTCAATAGTGGGGATTGGATTTCATTGGAACTCTTAACCCACCTTCCAGTGCTACACATACTCATGTACTAACTGCTACAGGTTACTTCACAAAGTGGGTAGAGGCTATTCCAATCAAAATCACTACTTCTGAGGTGGTGTGTAATTTCATCAAAGACAACATCTTGATAAGGTTTGAGGTACCAAACAATATTGTGACTGACAATTCTTCCAATGTTTCTTCTTCTGAGATGATGGATTTCTGCTATGGCTATGGAATTTCCCTTGATCATTCTTCATAGTATTATCCTCAAGGGAATGGACAAGTAGAATCAACAAATAAGAATATGGTAACCATCGTTTGCAAGCTTGTTAATGACTCTCAAAGGAATTGGCACAAGAAGCTATATGACACTCTCTGGGAAGATAGAATTACACCCAAAAGAGCAATTAGGATGTCTCCATTCCAAGTGGTGTATTGTGTTGAAGCTCAGCTTCCAGTAATAGTGGAATTACCAGCCTTGCAATTAATGAAGGCTATTGAGGATTCAAGTTTCATCAGTTCCTTGGACAAGAGGATCATGTATCTTCAGAAGCTAGATGAAGACAGGATGTAAGTTTTTGATAGGATCTCATCTCATCAACTGAAGGTGAAATATTTGTTTGATAAGAAGGCTAGGCCTAAATATTTTCAAGTGGGAGAAATTGTTCTGTTGTGGGACAAAAGACATGAACCTAAAGGAATCCATGGTAAGTTTGATTCTCTTTGGCTTGGTCCTTTGAAAATTAGACACTTTTCTGGAGAAAATTCTTTCTACTTGGATTATATGGATGGATCTTCTTTCCCACTTCCTTATAGTGGGAAATATTTGAAGTTATTCAAGTCCTAGGTGATTAGGTAGTCCTTTTGTATATATTGTGTGTGGTGTTTTGTTTTTCCTTTTTGGGTTGTTTCCCTTCCGTGTGTGTTTCCTTCTGTATTGCTTCACCTTTAAATCTATTTGCCCAATGGATAAGGCACTGGTTTACCTTCCCAAAGTTTTTATATGGTTCTTAATATTGCCTCATTCCTCTGTCCTAGCCAAGTCATCCCCAAAAAGAGCTAGTTATTTTCACCCTCAAAATTCCCCTCAGTTTTCAAGTCAAGTTTCGAAAATTTTGAGTTGGTTCTTTGAGAGATGTTTGAGTAGAGTGAGAAGTCTAGAGAGATAGAAAAAAAATTGCTTTGAAGAATTTGGTGCTCATTTGCTATCTCTCCCTGTTAATTTAAAATATTGCAGTCTGTATGGTTTGATAAACTTTCTGTCTTACCATCTGAATGCTTGAAAATTGTTTCCTCCATTCGAATGAAATTGTCAAATCCTTTTTCTATGGTCATGGATCACATTGAGCCTGGTATTGTTTACAGTTATTCTTTCCACGAGGAGTAATTTGTTTTTCAGGCATGAAGGGTGGATTTTTTTCCCCTCCTCTTTATTTTTTTCTACAGTTGTGAATGACGCGTGTATCTTCCCTATCAATTTTTATCTCTGATTAGATGTGGCCTGGTAGGTTTTATCTTATGAACTTGTCACCTTGTTACTTTGGAAAAAAATGTCAAATTGGCCCCGTGCCCTGAAGGATCCTGATTGGCTAAATCAAGCGGTGGCGGAAAGGCGGGTCCATTTTTTCTTTTGAGACTGTATGGAAAAAAGGGGTAATATTGTAAAAGTGAAGCGTAACCCCGCTAGTGCCTAGGTGAAGCCACGTGTTAATGCCCGCATTGAAAATTCAATAGCAGAAAGGTGGAGCATCAAGGCACTTTGAATATTTTGGATTTGTTTCAGAAAAAGGAGTAAATTTATAAAGTAAGTTGTAGCCCTGCTCATGCCCAGGGAAAATTCAAATGTGAAGCCCACGTCAAAAGTCAAAGCAGGAAGGCAGATCGTCGGAGCACTTTTGAAATTTATCTTTGTTTCCAAAAGAAGTAAAATTATAAAGTGAGCCGCGACTCTGTTGCCACTCAGGTAAAGCCACGTGTCAAACCTACATCAAAAGTGAAGTTGTGGGATTGTGGGGTTGTATGAGGTTTTTATAATTTTTTGTTTTTTGCAAAAGGTGAAAAAGTGAATTTCGGGCCCATGGATTCGATGAAAAATTTCAAATGGCCATATCTTTCAACTGGAAGCTCAAATTTGGGAAAGAGAGGAATTTTCGGAAAACTCTTGATGTCTGCTACATGCCAAATGACATGGAGAATCAATTGGATGTCTTGACTTGGGTGAAAATATGGAAAAATTCTTTCACACCATTAATATGTGATCCGACTACTTCAACTAGATCAAATTTGATCTGATATTCCATCCTTCCTTCTTCAACATGCCAAAGACATGCAAAACCAGACTTGACAGATTGTAAGTGGATTTGCAGGGGCATTGATGGTTGGTGGTTGAGCTTCCAAATTAGATTTATTTCCTTCTCTTCTTCTCCTCTCTTTTCTTCATCTATAAATGTAAGAGCTTGGCTCAATGCAAAGTCTTGGAATCTAATACTTTTGAAGTTTAAATAGAATCAAAAGAAATCAATATAGAAGAATTTCCCCTTTCTCTATATCTTCATCTATTGTCTCTTCTTGCTTAATTGAAATCTATGGATCATTTATCTTCTATAATAATAAACTTTGTGTTCTTATTGATATGAGTTCTAGAAATTTGTGTCTATGGAATGATATCTTATGTTGTGAATGTGAATGATTTTGTTCTGTATCACTTTTGCTAAGTATGTATAAGGTTATACTTTACTATCTATATTTCCTAAAAGTACTGTTATATTCTGCTCTTTCCTTTCTTCAGTTTCTTCCATTCGTTTGTATTGATAAGCTATTTTGGTAAAAAAACATTTCAAGATGTCAGAAGTCCAGCCTTAAGATGAAAGTTGTACATTTGTATATAATATTTTCTTCTTACTTTTAATAAGGGAACCTCTCCCATAAAGAGGAGGGACGTGTTGTTCCTTGACTATGGTTTTGTTAAAGTGTCATTTTAAAAGCCAACATGCACCAAGGTAAGTGAGGATGGATTCATCATCCTGACATTGAACGACATTAATAGAAGGTGTATCATCATTGATCATGTCATGATATAGGAATGGGAGAGAATAGGGAGCCTCTCCATCACGTTGATAGGTTAGAGGTACCAGGGAAATGGTGTTTATGAAAAAAAAAAGTTAGCAGGAATAGATTTGGGATCTATGGACTTCGTGAGTGAAGATGGTAATGTGGGTGAATGAGGTGGGGAAGGTTTTCTGTCTAGAATGAGGTTGATGCGAACCTTCCTAGAAGGTCATGCATCAAAACCAATTCCACTACAATCATTTTGTTTACAAGAGGTACAAGAAATGACAGTATGGTGGCCATGTTTGTAAAATCCAAAGCCAAATCCTTTCCATGTGCATCGGCAGAGGAAAGTGTGAGCGAAGCGATGGTTAGTGAGGGAGTGTAGGTTAGATGAAAATGGTTAGGTTTGGGATGGAGGTTGGGGTTTATAGGTGGCCATATCAAGTCCCCCATATGTTAGATTAGTGCAAAGGTGGAGAGGGCCATAAGGAAAAATTTCACCGATGCGGATGTTATAACTGGGGTGTTGACATAGGTTGCCAAAACCTTGCGGGGTGAGGAAAGTTTCGATATTATAGAGGTAGTATTCCCCCAGAGTGAGGCATTGAAAAAAACCATCTAAGGGATCAGTAGTCGATATGTGGGTAGCAGGGATAGACAAATCACTAGATGATGGGGAAATAGGTGAGTTAGTGGTAGAGGTTGTAGCGGCAGTAGAGATAGCAGGGTTAGATGTGGGAGAGGTTGTGATATTCTGGGTGGATGGGCCTGTAGGTGAAGGTGAAGTGGGTATAGTGACAAATACCTTGACTGGTACAAGCACATCATTGGGTCGATATAGCATGTTATAGGTCTTGAAAGGTGATGGGTCGACAGGGATGGTGTAATTGTGTCCCTTATGTTCAAATTTGAGGCAGCGGTGTAAATTCGAAGGGATACAACCCATGGCATGGATCTAAGGCTGGCCAAGCAACAAATTATACTTGAACTCCCCTTCTAGGACATATAAATTTTTTGAAATAGTGTGGGGACCCACGCGGACATGGAGAATGATGGTACCCAGGGTAGAGGTCATGGTGTCATTGAAGGACCACAACATAATTGGGTTACCATGCATGCAATTGGCAGGTATTCACATTTGTTCATATGCATGGGAGGAGATGATGTTAATACTAGCACCACCATCGATCATAGTGTGTTGTATGTGTATATTATCGATAAGTACGAAGTTGAAAAGAGTAGGGTTGGGTTCGTCAGACTAGAAGGGGGTGATCTCTTCATCTAAAAAGATGAGGGCAACTACTTGGCAAGGGGTCAAAGCACAATGTTGTGTCCCACTTCATGTCCCAAAAATGCGAGTAACAAGTTGGGAGGGATCGGAAATCAAGGGTGTTCGCGCGAAAACCCCTTTTGCGTGAACCCCCTTCACCTGAACTGCCACGCAGGATGAAGAAACTAGTTCGCGCGAAAGGGGGTTCGCGCGAACCCCTCGAATTCAAATAATTTTGGCGGAAAAGAGTTATATATAGATATTTATATAGTTTTGGGTGGTGGATTTAGGGTTCAGGGGGGTTCGGGCGAAGGGGGGTTCACGCGAACCCCCTTCACGTGAAACCTCTTCGCGCGAACCCCCCTATGTGGCACCTATGTGGCACTTATGTGGCACATTTTGGCGCCAAATCCATTTGGAGGATAATTTTATGCCAAAATGTGCCATTTAGGTGCCACGTAATTAGGGTTAACGAATGAATAAAATTACAAAATTTTAACAAAAAATGTAGAATTTTATTAGCTTTCTAAAAATATAATTTTCATTTTTTAAAAATATGTTTTACTATTTATTTTTTATATTTTGCTAACATATGGTATTTTAGGACAATCGATCGTACACAATCAACCCAATTTGAAAAATAGCAAAAAATATCAAAAAAAATTGAAAAAAATTAAAATTACTATTTATTGAAGTCTTCTTCTTACCTGTGAAAAAAAAATTCAATTTCGATATAAATCTTAAAATTTATTGGTATGAACATTTGTACGCCATTTATCCGAAAATATTTTTACTAAATAATTAATTAAAAAAAAAATATAAGTCCAAAAAATATGAAAATTTGATAGCACCTCAAAATTCAAATCTTGAACATATATCTAAAATTTCATGGTGAAAAAATAAATTTTCATTCAAAAAAACTACCCGAGGACAGTCATTCCTCTTTTATAACATAAGAAACAACGTATGAATAAAATTAAGAAAAATACCTTTTTTTTTGCAATTTTTTTTTTTAAAAATTGATATGTATTCTACACTCTAAATACAAAATTTCGTTAGTTTTTGGAATTTCATGAATGTGTACGGTTTTATGGCTATTTGAAGGACCACAACATAATTGGGTTACCATGCATGCAATTGGCAGGTATTCACATTTTTTCATATGCATGGGAGGAGATGATGTTTATACTATCACCACCATCAATCATAACATGTCGTATGCATATATTAGTCGATAAAGTACAGAGATGAAAAGAGTGGGGTTAGGGTTCATCAGACTTGAAGGGGAGTGATCTCTTCATTTGAAAAGCTGAGGGTGGCCACTTGGTGAGTAAGTGGAGGCGTAGAGGAAGGTGATGACTTAGTGAGAGAGGCTACATGTGGTGAGGGGTAGTGATGGAGGCTACAGGTGCATGGGGTCATTTGGTAAAACATTCAATAGATTGAAGGGCCTCCATGAGGTCTTGACGATGTGACTTAGAGGTTTAGACGAGGTCATATAAAGACATTTTGAGAGGGGATTGATGTATTTGTTTAAGCATTGTGCGATGTGTTACCCCATCATAAATAGAATATGTAGGACCTCAAATGGATGAGCTTTGGTTATGGTTGTAGAATGGTATGTTGGGTACATGGTTGGCTGATGGGCCAATTTCCTCTTCTTTTCCCTTATCTTTTTGAGCATGGGTGGTAATGTGAACCATGTTAATTTGAGGGGAGGTGGATGAAGAGGGTGTGTCATGGAAGGTATAGCAGAATGAGGGATAAAAAACCTAGTGGGGGATATGATCCTTGTGAAATAAGTAGGACGCATATTGGCATTTTGGTGGTGGTTTGTCCAACTCTCTTATACAGACCATGTTAATCTTGAATCTTGGGGGATGGATCAAAGAGTTATGGGGTTGGATATTTTTGTCACTGAGTAGGTAATGGAATAAGATCTATGGAAATTGGTGAAGGTGTAATGAGGTCCTCATCAAGAAGATAATCTATCGTCAAAATTTTCTTCGGGAGGACATAATTGGACAAGGGAAGTCTTTAAAGCCTTATAGTTCTCTACATCGTGTCCTAACAGACAATGGTAGGCACAAATTTTAGTTTCATCAAACCCTTTTGGTTTGGGTTTGAGAATGGGTCGTAAGGTCTAAGAGGTGGTAATGTGATGACAAAATTTTCAAGGAGATTGGTTAAGATTTTGGCATAGGATCCTATGCTAGTTGATCACAATGGGAGGTGAATGTAGGTTTGGGTGCAAGTATGGATGATTTGGAGGAAGAGGATTTACAGGAGGGGCAATTGGTTACCACTTGTTTGTTATGTGGAGTGGTCTTAGGTCTTGGTTGTGCATCTATTTAGGTATGGGCATGGTAGAAGAGCTAGCAACAGAAGCTTTGGTTGGTTTAACTACCCTATTAGAGGGTAGTTGATTTTTAGCTTTAGGTTGCACCCTTTTGGGCAAAGGTGATACGGGTGTACGAGATGTGGAGGGAAAATAAGATGGTGGAAGAGGATGAGTTACCTACAGGGGCCACTAAGTTTTTGTGGAGGTGGTTGGTAGAGGTTAGGTAGAAAATGTGAGTGGCTAAGAAAAAAGTGTCATGGGTAGTGAAGAATTTATGGATAGTAGTGGTGGTATGGGTGGTAAGAAGGTTACAGGTGACGGCTGAGGTTGTGTGGATCACTTGGGTATATTATAAGTTCATGATGAGGAGGTGGGCGACTGCATTCTTGGTTTACTGATGGAAGGAGGTTGTTTGGCTAGGGTCGAGGTCCTAATATGGACGACAGGGGTGAAGGTGATAATGGTTTGGTAGGCGAGGTTTGTGTATGAGGCCTAGGAGGGTGGGTCTTCATTTTAGGGGCTAGAATAAGTTTAGTGTTAGTTTCTGAAGATGTGGCTAAATCTAATTTGATGGGTGGGTGAGTAAGGTTTGATGTCGGCATGACCCCTAAGGTGGTGATATAGGTGTGGGTAGGTGTTTAGGTGTATATGTATGTTGGGCTACGGTTGGTGAAATGGAAGGTGTTGCAATAGTCATGGTTATGTTTGGTTTGGTTCCTTGAAACACTTTTGGATAGAGAGTGGAGGTGTTGGTGAGTGACAGTTGCATTTGGGTTGAAACAGGAAGTAGAAGGCATCCCCAAAGTAAGGATCTATTAACATAGTCTAGGCGATCAGCCAAGCGTGAAAATGGTATTGTTGTAAGTGGGGCTGACGTGAATCGAGTAGAAATCCCTAAAAAAAATTGTTTGAGACACAGGGAAATGGATAGCCTCAAACTCTGTGGGTAAGAGAGCTGAAATAAGATCAGTGGGATCTTGAAGGTTCGATGGTGAATGGTCATCTAAAGGTAATGGTATTTCTACAGGATCCTTTATGAGAAGAGGAGAGGATGGGCTAGATGAGTTTGACTCTCCTTTTGATGGTGTAGGTTGTGGACATGTATCTCCTATGAGTAGGAGATGTGCCACTGACAACTGCTCAAAAATTTGACGGGTCAAAGGCAGCGTGCTAATTATAGGATCTTCCATGGGTGAAGAAGAAAATGAAAGGGATATCTCTATGGGTGGAGGAGTAGATGAAATAGATTCTTGTGTAGATAGGGGAGCTCGGGATAAGATTTCATCTATGGAAGGAACATGAGGTAATTGGGAAGCAACTAGTATGTCATAGAAAATAGCGTGGACCTCGCGGACATTGCTATCATTGGTTGAAGTGTCACTAGCTTGGTTGGAAGATGGGCCATGATTAGGGAATGGCTTCTTGAATATATGTAGGTTTTGGTTAGTGGGTGCATTTGGGATACCCTAAGACAAGATCTTCGTTGTATAACATTTCTTGGATGATATTATTGAAGGTGATGTAGTTATTATGACTATGACCTTTGATACGATGATAGTTGCAAAAGTCATGTTCTTTGTACCACGTAGAGCATGGGGCGTTTAAGATCAAAACTAGTGTGTGGTTTTATAGGTGAAAGAGTAATGGCACCAGCTTTAATAAGATTTTCCAAAATAGAATCATAAGGTTCTCCTATTGAAGTGTACTTTCATTTTTCTCGTCTGAACTGGAAAGCTTGGACTAGAGAAATATTAGAAGGAGGTTTGGCTGGGTTTGATTGATGAGGGGGGCCAGCATTGAGAACTATGACATTGGAAGATCCTTTGGGTTTTGAATAGTTGTTTTGGGGTTTCCAAGATGAAGTAGCATCATTTGATTTGAACGCAATGTTCTTGTTATGAAGATAATTTTTCTTCTCTTTGATAACATGAATTTCCAATTTCCATGCCATGGTGAATGCCTCGTCAAAAGTGCAAAAGGTCTACACCTTCAGGGTTAGTGAGATATTTCTATTGCAATATCCAAGTAAAAAAATCTATGAGTTCAGTTTGAGGTAATTTCAATGTGAGATGGTTAATTAGGTTACACCAACGAGTGAAAAATTCAGCGATAGACTCATCGTCATACTATCGTGTGGAATAAAGATCAATCATGGTGACCTTCTTAACAATGTTGATTGAGAAGTGGCGAAAGAAGGCTTGGGCTACCTAATTAAATGAGTAGATGGAGTGTCTTGGTAGCTGATGAGGCCATAAATTGGCCATAAATTACCATTATTTTGTCCTTCCAAGTTACCATTAAAAGTGGATTTAAATGTAATCTAGGAACTTATAGTTTTCTTAAGATAGAATATACGATATATATCTTGTCCATTCTTTAGAAATCTTTTGTTATCTATTTTTTTGACTAATCCTATTGATTATTTGGGAAAATATGTAATGTATTATGTATACAGGCCATAAAGGAAAGATAATTCTAGTATTGAGAAAAGTGTAATTGATCACTGATGGTATATCTAAACTCAAATCTGATTTCATATTCAGATTTCCCTCAAAAAATTATTCAAGTTCAAAAAAATAATCATCTCAATCCGAGATCATATGCAAAAGTTATAGCTATTTTAAATTCACTCCAGAACTCACAAGCTTAGTTCCGGAACTCGCAAGCTTAGTTCCGGAACTCGCAAGCTTAGTTCCAGAACTCGCAGAGTTAGTTCCAGAACTCATAGGCTTAGTTCATAAAATCTCACAGGATTAGTTCCAGAACTAAGACGAGTTTTTTATATTTTTTGAGGGATTGTGAAATATTAGAGAGTCCAATGGAAAATATGAGAGATTTTTTTGTTCACAGAAATGTGATTAACAAAAACCTCATTCAGATTTTCTACAGGTATTACCAATAAGAGAGATCTAATATTTTAGTGAGCTGCAGTCCAAGGAAAAGTGTATCAGATGAGCGCTAAAATTTCCATAAAAAAAATAGAAAAGTCAAATGGAAAATATGAGAGAGGTTTTTGTTCAAAGAAATGTGTTTAACAAAAACCTCATTCATATTTTCTACATATTTTACCAATAAGGAGAGATCTAACTTTTAGTGAGCTGTAGTCTGAGAAAAAAGTGTATGGTAGACTAGCACTAAAAGTTCCATAAACTAAAACAAAAAATTAAAATGGAAAATCTGAGAGAGGTTTTTGTTTATAGAAATGTGTTTAACAAAAAATTCTCATTCATATTTTCTACAGGTTTTACCAATTAAGAGATATCTAAATTTTAGTGAACTGCAGTCCAAGGAAAAAGCGTATCAGACAAGCATCAAAAGTTCCACAATCAAAAACAGAAAATTCAAATAGAAAATCCAAGAACGGTATTTGGTCAAAATCATTTTTTGAGGAAAAGTATCCTTCCAATAATGTAGAAGAATAAAATCATTATGATTCTTGTTACCGAAAAGCAAGGAGAATATTTGGGAGCAAATCTTCCTAAAATAAGTAAGATAAGATTTGACCCCAATAATATATCTCTCTCCATATTTTGTGGAGATGGAGATCTTAGTTGTTAGGATTGGAATAAAGATAAGATTAAATTGTATTTCCTAAAATAAGGAGTTGGTTTGGATGCATGAATTATAAATGCAACCTTCCACACTTAGATATGTAATGATTTTCTCCTAAGAAATAAAGATCTTTTCTTTCATCTCAAATATTCTGTAGTTTTAAGATCTCAGAAGTATGATTTAAATCCTCTTCCAAGGAATGAGTCTGGAAACTCATTTCAAGGAAGATGGATCCTTTGTATTTATGTTTATGTTTATTCATTTGTTTTTAATTCATTATGTTGTATTGTTTGTATCTTCCTATTGTGAAAATTTAGTTTGTTGTAAAAATAGGTGTTCTTTCCATTTAATTTTACTTATGAAAGGGTCCCATTCAGAAATTTCAATTTATACAAGTGTGTTTACATTTCTGCATGTGTGCATTTAAATTTCCGCATGTGTGCTTTTATTTTATGCAAGTTTGGTTTGTGTTTTAAGGAATTGCTTTCCAAGATATTCTTCTCTTAATGCAAATAGCCTTCAGACACCAGCCCTAGATTGACATTATTAATGGCGAGGATTGACGACCCTCATCAGTAGCCCATTCCGGTACTAGTCTAATGCAGGTCATGTCAGGGTCATAAAGGTTTGTAGGAGTAAAGTGTCATCATGGGTGATCAGGAAACACCCATGTTTGAAAGACCACAAATGATGTTGCGGGTCTTCTTTACATTGAAATGCTTGAATTTTAGCATTTCCCAATGTACATGGTATGGAAAAATAGCTATCAGATGAAAATCATTACAGATTTCATCGTACCTGAGAGACTTGTGTGATCCTCGACTGATGCTTCTAACGTCTACATCTTTATCAAATTTGAAAGGTCATTAAAGGTTGTGACGGAAGGGCTCCTCCTATGGTGTAGGAGGGATTTGAACACATGATTTGGGTGGCATTCCAATGTATGGTGATGCCAAATAAAAGCTTGAGAATAGGGGACCAACATAGAGGGCATATATCCAACTAAATGGGTGACAGATGAGATAGGGGGTTGTTGATCAGTATGTGTATGTAGGTGGGACGGTGAGTGACTCTAGTAATGATTAGAGATTACAGGATGGAGAGGAAAAGATTATGGAATGGAGTAGGGGTCACCGACACCACAAGCGGTTGTGTCAAAATTGGTATTTGTGAGAAAATGGGTGCGGATGAGGTTATGGTCTAGTTGGTCAATGAGGGGACAACTGATACTACAGGTGCGACTGATACTGCAGATGCAATGGTCATAGTGGGTATGGGTCCTAAATATGAAACCACTGGGGGTAAATCAGGTGAAGGTAACGCCAAATTAGTAGGGGCTGATGAAGAAGTGAGAATAAGGGTAGGAGAGATGGATACATGCATGCCATATATCAACTGACCTGAGGAGTCCTAGGTGGAAGAGTGGGAAAGGTAGAACTTAAGGCCATGGGATTCTAATCAAGGAGTCATGAAAAATTCCTCATCACCTAACGGAACATGGTGGTAGGTAGGGTTGGATCCATGGGTGACAGGACAGAGGGTGGTGAAGGAATAGGTGGGAGTGGTTGACGACTAGCGTGAAATATAAGAGCATTAGCTTGATTGTGAGTCAATACCATGTGAATGAATGTATATCAGGTGATGTTATATCCTAAAGATGAAACAGAGGAGTAGTGGGAATGAAGAAAACATTTGTTTATAGGTGGATTTTGGCAATATTAACTTGAGATTCAGCAGAGGGTAACCGAAAATGGTTAAGGATGATTGATTCCAGTTCAGGGGTAACCGACGTCGGTTACTGTGAGACAGGAACAATTTTACCAAATGAGGAAAAGACTAGTGACGGTCAGATGAACAAGTTGTATGATGACTGTTTATCAAAGCATAGAGAGTATAGAGACTCACAGGAACTCTGACAACAAAGAAAATGAAATAAGTGTTCTTTGGGCAATTTAACCCAAAAGAACAAAAAATTGATGTCGGTTAAGAAGACTGATGTCGGTCATGCTGGGACCAATGCTGGTGGATAAACCGATGCCGGTTACTATGAAAATTATAAATATGTAGAAAAATGGATTGTTGTGAATTTGAGTCAGATAAATAATCAACCCATAGGTCTAGAGATGATGAAATGAAGTCCTAACACACTTAGAAGAAGTCAGAATATTCTAACTGTGATTGTGGAGTGTGCAAGCCAAAAGAATGGAAAAATAGAGAAACTTATCCTCACACCTCAAAATGCATGTCAATCAAACGCTAAAAACATGTATCTAACAAGTGATTTTTAATGTGTTGAGCTTATGCTATTTAGAAGACTGACTCATGAATTTAGAGTAGAGTTTTTGGTGATGAAGGATTCCTACGAAGAAGGATATCTTAAAGGAGAGGTTTCAAGTTATGTTTAATAAATTTGGTCCAGATTATTAGAAATAATCTAACACAATATCATAAAAACATAGAATATAAAATTCATCTAGGATATTGTATTCATCTATAGATAACTTCTTATACAAATGCTTTATCCTATAATCTAGGAGTCAAGTCTTATTACTTAGTCTTCCTCATATCTCTCTCCATGAATCTCTAAAGCTTATCCCTAAGATCACTCGCACTTCAAAATAGCTACGTTAGTTGTTTATCACAACACACTCACACTAACTATATTATTGATATGAGTTATATAAACTCATTATTAATAATATTACAATATATTAATAATGTTACACAATATATTTGTATCATTCACTCCCCTATTGTTAACATTTTTAATTTCCAATATACACTCCCCTAATGTTGACATGGTACAATATAACTCCTTTTTCTGTAACGTGCTACACGGGCTTGCCTCATAATATGGATCAAAGAAAGGCATGTAAACTTCCAACTAGATGATTGTCTTGTTGTACATGACCAAAACTATGCGAAGGAACACATCCCACATTTAATCCATGAAAATAACACACTCGACATTCCACTGGCGAATCATCTTCATAAAGAAGGAAGGCAGTCAGAGGACTGATACATCAGTAAAAGGTTATGTAACTTTTTACATATGTGGTTTTCTGTATCTACCACCAATCCTTTCCAAATATATGAGTGTTACAATAAACTTAGAGACATACTCTACAATTTTTTCTTTTAGGAGGTTACATATAGGAATTTCTCACACATTACAATTGAATAGGAATGTGACATATGTTCTTATTTTCACACAGTGGAAAATAAACACACAACTAAAAAATGCCACAACTTCATTATGTGGCCCCATCGCTTGTGACTGGTGAGAGGTCGTTGATTGACCTCCTTCCTCCATTTCCTCCATCCTCCAATGTATGTCGCTACTTACTCAGTAGATTGGACCATGGAGCTCAAATTTACACCACCTTTTGTCGATGCATCTTCCCCACAAATCTTCTCTTTGGTTCTGAAATTCCAAAGCGGGGGTCTGCGGGTGGCAGCTCCCAATGGGCTTAAGGGATAGTTCCCTGGGAATGCTTCCTATCACGATACAAGGCGGGGTCAAGGGGAAGAGCCCCCGAAGCCAGGCATATATTCCTTCTTTGAAGTCATCAAAAATATCATTAGAACTACAATATTTTTCATCTTATTCTCCCAAAAATTGGACGTCGGATAACACTGAAAATGTGTCTGTGAGGCAAAATTTTTTATTTTTCAAAATTTTGACTCTGACAAGAATATCCTAAATCACCTATTTGATTGAAAATGACTTACAACTCAAAAATTTAACGAATTGATTTTTTATTTATTTTTTTACATTTTTGACAACACGATAACATTATTGACAAGACAAACTATTTTTATTTTTATTACTAGACAACTACAACTTCGATGACTATAAACAAGATGACACAAATAAACATTTTTTTACCCTTGATAATGATACTGGGAGGAATGCACATGAATAATATACAAACTAGTTATGATGTAAAGGATATGAGACTACAAACTTTATGATAAATGTGTATTAAAAAACTAAACAAAACCTTTTTTCAACTTTATTTCCATTTAAAAAAGACAATATAAAACCCAAAATTGACACTTTTATATTGACTTGCGGAGACAATATGACTATAAAGTTTAAAAAACACAAGACAATAAAGACCAAAAAATGTTTAACAATACGGATAAAAATATTACAACCTATGATCTCCATGATTTTCAAATACGGAAAAGATGAAATTTATTCTCTTGAACAACTTACGGAATGTTGAAGATCCTTACATGGATGACTTTGACTACATATTTGAATAGTAAATCATTCAACCAAGTCTTGTTTCCTAAAATTTAGCATGTAAAGATGTAACGTGTGGATAGTTGATTCAATTAACTTAAATGTCGGTATTAGAAACTATTGAACCAGCTGAGACATAGATCAGAACTATCAGAGATTATTGTCTCTGATTTCTACCTACCTTTAATACACACTTGCAAAATAGAATCGATAGGCTTGCAAAAATTCCACAGTGTATACTGGCACTAAAATAATGACCAAATATGAATGTAAATTTTGAAGGAACTAGGATTGCTATCACTTCACCAAAGAAAATACCAATCTGATGTGAATTTCAAAGGTGCTTTTCAGTATTTTTCCATGCAAACCATGTGGAAAGCTGCATGCCTTCCAATGTAAGATGAGAATAATGTATGTAAGAATAATAGAAAGGTGGCACCTATTTTTAGAGGTGCTTCACTCCCTATCTTTGCATTGATAAGTGATCTGATCATGATTGGATTGTGTACATAAATTCACAACAGAGAACAAGACTATATTTTCTCATGTTTCAGGAATATCACAAGATAAAATCAATCCTCCATTATTCTAACTTACTCTGATACCAAATAATAAATTTGGTCTAGATTATTAGAAATGATCTAACACAATATCATAAAAACACAGAATATAAAATTCATCTGAGATATTGTATTCATCTAGATATAACTTCTTATACAAATGCTTGATCCTATAATCTAGGAGTCAAGACTTATCACTTAGTATTCATCATATCTCTCTCCATGAATCTCTCAAGCTTATCCCTAGGATCACTCACACTCCAAAATAGCTATGTGAGTTGTTTATCACAACACACTCACACTAACTATATTATTGATATGAGTTATATAAACTCATTATTAATAATATTACAATATTTTAATAATGTTACATAATATATTTGTAACATTCACTCCCCTATTGTTAACATAATTAATTTCCAATATAATGAGTTTATATAACTCATATTAACAATATTACAATATATTAATAATGTTACACAATATATTTGTGACAATGTTATGGTAGGGGTGGTCCATCCTCTGAGGTAATGACTCAATAGAAGTAACAAAATGCGGAGTACCTACCAATCCTATGATTGTGAGATTGTTGACAGGTGTTTCCAAGTAAGATGTTGTTTAAGAAAGATGTGTATATTTCAATTTTGTGTAGTTTGGTAAGACACAGAGAGAGAGAGAGAGAGAGAATGTTTTTTCTACGATTCTTTGTGTCAACCATCAGTTGGGAATGAATTCCAACATATAGGTTTCCCTCATTTTAATGTGAGCTAAATGTAGAAAATCATAATGTAATGCAACCAATTTTAAGCCCAAATCAAAAAAATTACGTTCGATGAAGAAAATAATGAATAGGAGAAGGTATGCCCTTTCACTAAATGTAGAAAGCAAGAAAGAAGTATGATTCTTTATAAATGCACCAAGAGAAATGTTTCTTTTAGAGAAATTATAAAGAAGAGAGGATTACCAGAGAAGAGGATCAATGTGTAAGCCTTTTAAAGGGAAACAAACACACAAATTTTTCCTAGGAATGAAGAAAATGCAATAGAACCCCTGATTGGTCCCACCAGGTGTGCCAAAATGTTTCACCATTTTCTTTATGTTATTGAGATGAAATAGATGAGGGTAAAGGCGAAGGAGGAATACCTGTTTATGCTAGTCAGTTGATGGTTGTTTGTGTGTGTTTTGAATTCTCAATCCAATGCTGACTGTGAGAGATTCCTTTTGGTTGGGAGGAACTACCTGAAATAGAAAACAATACCACAAAATAAGAGTTAAATCATATTTGACAGTGGACTGCCTAGCATGTGATACTCCCTAGATGGTTGTCAATCCACTGTTTAAAACAACTTAATGCTAGAGATAAGAAAATTCCTACTGTAGTTGATATGATTTAGGTATTTAATTTAAGCACAATAAGCAAATCTAACATAATAGGATAGGCTATAGTAAAATATAAAGGGTAGGTAGGTGTCAGGGTATTGGGACTTGTCAAGGTCCGGTTCTGGGTTGTTTAGGTCACTTGGTAGAAGGTTATTTGGTTATGTTATTGACAAAAGGTATGAAACACAGAGACCGATGTCGGTCGGGTATAACTGACGACGCTTTAGAAAGGACCAATGACAGTCATGGATAACTTGCGTCGATAGGGTTGGGGTGAAAGGAACTTAATAATATATGATTGTGGGGATTGAATTAGAGCTAAACATGGATGGAAGGGTAGACGAGGAGGTCTGTGAAAGTCTCGGGTATACTCAGAGGTAGGTAGTAGTTAAGAATGTGTGATTTGGTGGTGTGGGTAATGAAATGGATGAATCTAAAAGTAGGAAGGAGATGGGAAATGGACATGCAAAGTATAAACTGATAACAGAAGTAACAAGGCTATTATACTAAAATGGACTATGCCAGTAGAAGGTATACTTACTGTGATACAGGTTTGATGGCTGAGTGGTGATGGCAGTTGATTAGAAGAATGGTGTTTGGTGCCACAGTAGTGCTTCCTAGAATGCTTTCGTGAGTGCAATACCTCTGGATCTGTCCTGGTGCTAGATTTGGATGTCTAGGTGCATGAAAAGACTATGGTTCTTCTTGCATGCAGCTCTCTTCTCGTCTCCTTGATCTCAGAATGTGTCAACCCAAAAACAAGGTTGCTAAGGTGAATAAATGGTAACCAATAGTGGTTCTGGGTTTACCAACGTCAGTTTAGGGGTGACCAACATCAGTTAAGGTGGGATTCCCTAGGTTTACTAAAAATGAGAGATCTCACATTTTTTGGATTAGGTTCATTCTTTTCTCTGCGGATCCGAATGGATGTTACCTTTTCTATGAGCGGGAAGGTGGTTAGAGGGATAATAGGCATTGATTTTTAGGGTTAAAATAAGTCTTAGGTCATTAAAATAAGTGGGACCAAGTCTTAGTTAGTTATGGAAACATGTCAAGAATAGGTCTAGGGTGAGACGGAAATTAGCTTAATTAAAATAATTAAGTAATGAATATTGTGAGGATGGGTATTAATTTAATTAAGTTAATTGAATTAATATTTATGTGGGGTGGAAGGGGCCATGGTTAGGTGAATATGTTTTAGTTGGTTATTTTATGGGGGACCAAGGGGAGCGTGACCCATTTTTGTTGTCTACACCCAGGTTTTCTACAGTGCTCCCATGATGAAAAGAGGTCAAAAACAGAGTTTTAGTGAGATATGACAGGATTTTCATGTTTGTATGATGGTTTTGGTGACGATTGCACTCAAAAATGTCTCTAAGGAGGTTAAAGAAGATGAAAAACATGATGTTCTGGTATGTACTTTTTCATTAATGTAAAAATAAGGAGAAAACTAGGTAGTTTTCCATCAATGAAAAAGCGGGAGATTTCTGGCATGTGTGAGTTTAGTTATTGTCTTTGATGTAAAATATAATTAATGAAAAATAGGATGATGGAGGTGTGATATTATTATTATGATTGACATGATCAGGTTATGGCATGATGACATGTCAATCAGGTTATGGCATGATGACATAAGTGGACACAATGAGAATGGTTTGGCCTAGTAGGCCTAATCAGGTGATCTCGTTATCCTAGGTGATAGTGCATGATGATTTGAGTTGAATGGTATCTTGAGGATCATGGTAGAGGCATGTAGATAATGGTAGGATAGTTTTGGGACACTCACATGAGTTTTATAGTGTAGGTACAGGTGTAAGACTCAGTTACATGTGCTCATCTAGAACTAGTTTATGTGCTTGGAGGCCAAATGAAGCATGAGGATGAATTGCATATTCATGTAAGCTCATGGAGGCATGTAGGTGATTGGTACAAAATTTCTCAATGTTTTCATGTCCTTTTGGATATGTTTCATGATGAATTATGAGGTTATTCTACTCTGATTTAGTTTAAACAATGTAAAACCCTAAGGGCTAGTCAAGAAAGTCATGGTGGAGGTGAAGAAGAAGATCTATTTGAGATAATTTTATTATTGGATATTATTCAAAGGGGTGTCCTAGAGGTGTGAGAAAATTTCAAGTCCTTATGAAGATAAATTTGCAAGATGTGAAGTTTTAGCAAAAATAGCGTCAAAGAAAGTGTGCTTTCCAACTCAATAGGAAACTTCAGATGCTCATTGTGAATTTTATGCTTTACATGGGACTAAGAGGCTTTCAAAGATGTTTTTCCATCGATCTAAGATAATTTTACAAAAATAATGGAGTGGTTTCATTGTCACTTTTTAATGAACAAATGTTAAGAAGTGAAACAACTTTTTATGAGTTTAAAACCCTAGCTCAAAAACGATGGAGAAGATATTCTTGGTAAGTGTCCATAATGGATTAATTTTTCTAGTCTGATGATTGGATGTTATATATTACTCCTCCAAATTTCTAGAAATATATGATAGAGCTTGTGACTGTAAATGGACCCCACTCAAACATGCAAGTTTCTAAATATTTTCAGTTTTTGGAAATGTTGTCCATTAAAGGTATTGACTAAATCACCATTTACGAAATATTAGGATTTTAAATGTATTTACATGATAGTTTTAAGTCATGATTTAATTATTAGATGTAAAATTATACCTTATCTTTGAAGACTGGTTTTTGGGCTTGTAAAGGTAGTTTTGAGAAGTTGCAGAGATTGATCTGGTTGAAGGCCTTCCACTTAGATTGGGAAGGAAATGTAAGATATTTTGGAAAGTAGATTCAGATAAATTTCCAATTATATATTGTTTTCCTCTCGATGAGGTGTTTTGATAGGTGAACCAACTCAGTTTGTGAAGACCAAGCTTGAATTTTTTAGGATAGGATTTCTTTAGCTAGAAGATTGATGTAGACGACTCTTGTTTTGGATTATCTAATGATTTAAATACATTTGATAGTTAATAAGGATGAATATTTTTCCTAGTGAAGGATTTATAGGTCTTGATAGTGACAAAAATGGTGCAAACCATTTGAGTTTCATAAACTTCTTTCTGGATAGTTAAGTTTGATGAAGAAGAAAGTAGGTGTGATTTGAAATTATGGATATTTCATGAGATATAGTAAGCATGGATTTTTTATATAGGTCATTTTATTTCTAATTAATTTTTACATAGCCTAGTTGAGCTGATCTTGGGTGATCTTGAGCTTGTTTGGTGAAGACAGGTTCCTGGATGCAGTTGTTTTGAGTAGGAAATGGTCCTACTTGATAGAGTTATGAAGAAAATGATTGGTTCAAGGTAATTTGATACCATGGATGATTTTTTTATGATTTATTAGACATGTTTAATGTCTTTGTATTCATTAATAATCATGGTGATGTGTTTGGATGTCTTTGATGAGGTAGGTGATGGGGTTTTGAGCCTATTTTGACTTGTTTGGTTTTCTTGGTGCATGGAAGACCTACATGGGTCCATATTATGAACTTTTATTAATGTTTTGTTATGTTTTTAAGCTTTATTGGTCTATATATTTGATTTGGACTAACTTATGTTATGTTTTTGAGTTTAAAAGCATATAAAGTTTATGTTTTGGTTCAAATTTGAACCAGTTTAAAATAGAGGTAAAAGTGCGAGCTAGTTGAGATAGTGCATGTGGTTCAAACGAATAAAATAAGAGATGAGAGTGTGTGTAAAATTCTAAGGATTGTTAGAGATCTTGTTTTTAATGGTTTATGATCAAATCAGGTCATGAAATTTCAAGATTGAGTGAGTTAAAGGAAGGTGAGTTTGGAGTTGAATATTTGATCAACTTTAGTTGTGTGTATATTAGAATAATTTAGTCAGTGATCCTATTATTTAAAACTTGTGCGATGAGTCATATTCACATGAGTTCTTTGTTGTGAGTAATATCAACAGAGGTTTCTATGGGTTAGTGCTCTAAGGAATGAACAATTTACACAACAAAGAGATAGTTCGTATTAATCAGCTGCTGCAGTAAATTTACAATGTATGGAGGGAAATTATATAGCCATACAAATAGGAAAACCAACTTCCTATTTTATAGGGAATACAAATAATATATAACCCATATATTAGTCTTACGAGTTTAACAAACTAACAAATAAACTATATGAGTTGTTTAAATAACAACTCATTTACATCCTCACACTAATGTAATAAATATTACATTTTCACATAATTACTAGTTCAATGTGGAACACTAAATAGATTTCCTAACATTCCCCCATCTTAGCGTGAACATGGAGAAAACCTGCCTTACACTTGTACCTACTCATGATCTAGTGATTTTCATAGGATGATCACAAACCTCAAGGATGGTTTTGCAAATGATTGACCAAAATCCGAGAATGGTGGGTTTGCAATAAGTTTGCCACAAACCACAAAGTGATGGTTTTGTGAATGGGTTACCAACAACCAAGAATGGTGGTTTTGCAATTGGTTTACCATAAACCACAAATGAAGGTTTTCTAGTGGTTTACCTACAACCACATCATGATGTTCCAAGTACTATTATCAGACCTCATCAATATCTCACTACAGGGAATAACATAGGAAAATCTATTGAATTATGCTACTCATAAACACAAACTAAAAATTGGAAATGGAACATTAGAACATGTTCTTCCCCTCGATGTGAAATTTCCACGTATCTTGTAAACCAATAAATCAAGAATATTACACATTGAAATCTGACACACACCACACACAACTGAAAGCACGCTGAAAAAATGTGACCAAACCTTGATGTGGCTCCGTCACTGGAAACTAAAGAGAGGTCATTGGTTGACCTCCAACCTCTAATGCCTCCTTCTTATGGTTGATGTGCTACTAACTTAGAAAAAATTGATGTAGCTCTGTCTCATTTGGTGATCCATAGGGATCCAAAATGAATCTACTTCATCAAATCAACCAGAAACAAAGAAGGAAAAATGAATAAATGGAGATTCTATCTTTATGTTAATAGAAATGCCACTCTATGAAGAGTGGTGGTTACATAACCACCGCCCAACCAGGGTGGTAATTCTGTAACCACTGGTTTGCATTGGGCAATGGTCTTGTGATTTCCAGTCTGCATTGGGCAGCGGCCCTGACACTTTTGAACAAAAAAAATTCAAAATGAACAGTCCTAGAATTGGAAAGGTTTTCCATGTTTCTTCTCCTCCATGACCTTTCCCATCGTCTAGTGCACAAGAGGACATGAGAAAGGTTATAAATACATTTAGGAAGGAGAGTTTTGATCATCGAAGCATGAAAGCAAGTGAGCAAGGAATTATTAGTGTTAGAATTGTGTTTGTATAAGAAAGGTGTTTTGAGGAAGAGCAAGCAAGTAATTGGGAGGTAGTGTGAGATAGTATCTACTTCTCTTTCATAATTATTGTAAATTAGCTAATAAAAAGTGGGAAGAAAGAGTGTTTTCCCTTCTCGACTGGTTTTCCTCCTCCAGAGGTTTTCAAGATAAAAATTGTTGGTGTTCATGAGTTTACATTCTTTCCTTTCCTATAATTGTTGATTCTAAGCATAAGAAAATTCATTCACTAGCTATATCTTTCATTTTCTAATCGAAAGTAAAACAACAATTTTTAATTGTGATTTTGTGAACAATTCCAAAGAAGAGAGTTTACATATCATTTTGGTATCAGAGCTAACAAGTACCTAGGACTGTGGTATTCATTTTTATATTTGTATGATAATGAAAAGTTTCAAAGACAAAGAGGCTTTACCTTGCGATCCATGTATATTTCTACAAGGAAGTGGAAACAAAGTATTTTGGGAAAAATGGAGGAAGAAAACATGGTCCGTAGAATCGAGATGTTGGAGAACATGATGGATAGGATGTTTAGAAGAAAAGAAGAACTTGTAGGTTTGTAGAAGATAGCCTGTGTTAATCAATACTCCATGGAATCAGTGGTTTGAGGCTTAGCCAAAAACTTTGGCATAGGGAGGATCCATCATGAGGAAGAATATGGGGAATATCATGAAGAAGAGAATTCAAATGCAAGAGAGAAGGTAAAATCTGATCATGCTCTTTTTAAATTTGAGACGAAATTTGAAATTAAAAGCTTTGAAGGACAAGAAGATGAATATTTGCTTGATAAATTGTTAAAACAATTAGAAGTCTACTTTAGCATCCATAATGTCACTGAGGCACAAAGGATCACCTTTTCACATCTCAAAATGGAGGGATGCACTTTGGTTTGGTGGGAACCCCATCTAGCCACTTGTGAAAAGAAGAAACATCCTATTGTGAAATCTTGACAACAATTTAAAGAATTAATTAGAGCTAACTTATATCCTATTGGCCACAATAATGACCAAATGATTAAGTGGCAGTATTTTAGATAAGGCAGTGGTCAAAATGTGTAGGACTATATTATGGAGGTTCGGAGGCAGGACATGTTGCTGAATATGGACTTAGAGGATGAGGATATTTTGAATAAATACTTTGGAGGACTTCACACTCACCTTCGAAGAAAATTCATCTCCACGAAGCCCAAAGATCTCAACAATCCATGTGTGTAGGAATACCATACAAATGATGAAAAGAAGCAAGGAGAAGTAGAGCCAAGGGTAAAGCAGTCAACAAATCATAAAAAGAAAGAACATGGGAAAACAAGTAACAAAGGTAAGTGGAAAGGGAAAGGTAAATAATCTGCCACTACTTTAAATACTTTTAAAGATCCCAAGAATTTTTGCAAGAACTGTGATATCAATGGTCATAATGACGCTACATATTGTAATTTGCATCCGGAGTTACATCCAAAGAACTAAACCAAGGACTCAAAGAAGTCCATGATAGCTGTAAAGAAAAAAGGGGAGGTGGAAATTGAATATGAGTCTGATGTAGATGAGATGATTGGATGCAAAAGCACCAACATGGACAGCCAGGAAGAGGAGATGAGTATATTATTCCATATCAAAATCCAAATCAGGATAACTAAGGTAAATGCTTTCATTGTTACTGGTTCTCAGTCTAACTTGATTTCTGAAGAATTTTTAAAGAAGCTTGGTCTTGAGAATTATGAGCATCCACACCCCTATCCTTTGGGATGGATAAAGAAGGGTGTTGAAATTCAGGTAAAAAAAATATGTAAGGTCAAGTTTGCTATAAATTCCCAGTATATTGATGTATTGGAAGCTGATGTTATTCCACTTGATGTTTTTGATGTTGTTTTTGGGAGTCCTTATATATCAGGGATGCTATATTTATGAGAAGGGAAAACCAATATATATGGGTCAAGGATGTGATCAGCTATAACATCCAGGAACACCAACGTAAGACACATGTTACTATGGTGAGTGCTAACCAAGAAAAATGACTTATTCGGGAAAAACATAATCAGTTTTGTTTACTTTTGTTAAAGGATAAAAAATATGGGGTGGAAGTTTCAGAGATTTCTAACTAGGGAAAACAGGATTTGAATAGTATTATTCAATCTTTTCAAAAAAAAATCAGGCTCCCATTGGGTTACCACCAAAAAGGGAAGTAGAGCATGAGATTTGGTTGTTTCCAGAGTCCCCTCTACCAAACATTGGGTTGTATAGTAAATCCTTGCTAGAGAGTAATGAAGTAAAGAAACAACTCCAGGAACTAATAGACCATGGTGTGATACGTCCGAGCACCTCACCATGTGGTTCACCTATTGTGATGGTACCGAAGAAGGATGGTTCTTAGATAATGTGGATTGACTGCCGCCCTTTGAACAAGATCACCATAAAGAATAGATATCCACTTCCCCTCATAGATGATCTCTTGGACCAGCTTCAGCATGCCAAGTTCTTCATGAAGTTAGATCTCTAGTTAGGTTATCACCAAGTCAGAATGAAGGAGGAAGATATATGGAATGCCTTCTTCAAGAAAAAATAGGCTTATTATGAGTGGTTAGTACTTCCATTTGGTTTATGTAATGCACCCGCTATATTTATGATACTGATGAATTATGTATTGTGGTATTTCATAGATTCATTTGTCATTTTTTATCTAGATGATATCTTGATTTTTAGTGTCACATGGGGGGAACATCTAACTCATTTGCAGAAATTCTTGCAAGTTCTCAAGGAGAAACAATTGTCTATCTTGGGCACGTGGTTGGAGGAGAAGATATATGAGTGGATCGAAAGAAGGTGGAAGCCATCATCAACTGTCCAACACCAACAGGAGCCACAAATACTAAGATTTTTATGGGAGCAGTATAGTACATGCGGAAGTTCATTTTGGGCTTCTCTATGATTGGAGCACCTCTACACACAATGGACGCAAAGAGTAATGGTTTTGACTGGGGTAAGGAACAAGACAAATCCTTTGAGTTATTAAAATACAAGATTAGTCATGCTCAAGTAATTGATATTCCTAATTTGCAGTAGCCCTTTGAAGTAGAGACAAATGTCAGTGATTATGCCATGGGTGCAGTGTTGCTTCAGGGAGATAAACCCGTATGTTATCATTCTTAAAATTTTACTTCAAAAGTTAAAGGATATTCAATATATGATAAGGAAATGTATGCACTAGTTCAAAAAATTTAAAAATGGAAACATTATTTGTTGGGTAAAGAAACTATTGTGCACATTGACCATAAACCTCTCTACTATTTGCAGTAGAATCTAAATTGTAGCAGGAAAGGCACTACAAATGGATGGGGTTCCTTCAATAGTTTTATCTGGTGATAAAATACAAGAGAGGTAGTAAAACTTTGGTGGAAGAAATGTTGTCTAGGACACCTACACAGGAGAAGTTCTCCTACCTGGCCACTATCTCTCAGATCGAGCCCTTCACGAAGGAAGCTTATAGAGAGGCATATGCCCAAGATAGAGACTTTGGGGTGACATTTTAGCAGTTGCAGGCCCAAGGGGCTGAAAGGACAGGAATTGAAGCTTTTTATCTCAAGGACAAGCTGCTCTACTGATGGGGGAAACTTTGTGTGACAAAAGAAGAAATAATTCTATTGATGAGGGAAGCACATACATCGAAGGTAGCGGGACATTTTGGTGTTGGTAAGACCTTATCCCACTTGCAAAGGTACGTTTATTGGCCCAATATGCAAGAAGAAGTATCAAAATTTATGCGTGGATGTAAACTTTGTTGTACCAACAAGCCTAAGACTAGGATAGAGGGTTTGTATATTCCTTATCCGGTTCCTACTCATCTATGGAGGGACATTTCTATGGAATTTGTAGGAGGATTACCTATGTCTAAACATGTAAATGACTATCTCTATGTTGTTGATAGATTCAGTAAGATGTGTATTCTTATGGCATGTAAATAGACAATAAAAGCACATGAGGCAGAAGATATTTTCTTTGCTAATGTATGGGTGCATTTTGGCTTGCCAAAGTCTATTGTTTCTGACAGGGATTCCAGGTTCTTGGGGAAGTTTTATACTACTTTGTGGGACAAGATGGATACCAGGTTACAGAGGAGCATGAATTTCCATCCACATACAGAGGTGGTTAATAGGACCTTGGTACAGTTGATCAGAGGGTATAATAGCAAATACCCAAGGACTTGGGATAATTCATTAGCCTACATTTAACATTCCTATAACTGGGCAGTACACATATCCACTATGAAGTCACCATTTGAAGCATGTTTGGGATATCTACCTACCAATCTGTTGGAAATAGAAATAAGACATGAGACACAGAGGTGAATAGAAAAAACAAATTCATTGAGAGGATCTAGAAAATCCATCTCAGAGTCAAAGAATAGTTAGAGAAATCTCAATCCAAGTACAAGGCTAGGAACAATCAACACAGGAGAGAACATAAGATTCATGTTGGAGATAGATTTTGGATTTACTTGAGCAAGGAGAGACTACAAGGTCAAGCATGGAAGCTCAAGCCACTACAATATGGACCCTTCACCACATTGGAGCAGGTTGGAGAAAATGCCTTTCGACTTGATTTTCTGCCATTTATGAGGATGTACTCAGTAGTAAACTGTGAGAACTTGCACCTATATGAGCCATCCATGTTACATGAAGATGAAGGACTAAAATTTCTACCTTCCATTGAGGATTGCATCTTGGAATCATGAGGTGAATTAGAGGAGGATGTAGTGCTACAACAGAAGGTCAAAGAGACTAGGAGAGGTCCGCAGGAGTCTTGATAGATTGGACTGAAAGGAAAGACACCAAGGCAGGCCCGGTGGTACTCGAAGGATTAAGTGAGGGAATTATTTTCTCATTTACTCCCCCACTAATATTTTGTGGGACCAAAATCCTCCTAAGCAGGGGAGGTATGATCTACAGGGATCCAAAATGAATCTACTTCATCAAATCAACCATCAACAAAGAAGGAAAATGAAGAAACAGAGGTTCTGTCTTTATGTTAACAGAATCGTTACTCTGTGCAAAGCGAAGGTTACAGAACCACCGCCTAACTAGGGTGGTGGTCCTGTAATTTCTGCCTAGCCATGGCGGTGGTCCTGTGACCTCCAGTTTGCATTGGGCATCGGTCATAACACTTTCAGACATAAAAATAAAATTTGAAACGAATAGTCCCAGAATTGGCAAGGTTTTATTTGTCTCTTCTCCTCCATGACCTTTCCCATCCTTCAGTGCATGGGAGGACATGAGAAAGGATATAAATACAAGTAGGAAGGATATTTTTGATCATCGAATCATGAAAGCAAGTGAGCAAGGAATTCTTAGTGTCGTAATTTTGTTTGTAGAAGAAAGAAGTTTTGAGGCAGAGCAAACAAGTAATATGGAGGAAGTGTGAGATAATATCTACTTGTCTTTCATACTTATTGTAAATTTGTATTTCTTATTTGAATTGGCCAATAAAAAAGTGGGAAGAAAGAGTGTTTTCCCTTCCCGATTGGTTTTCCTCCTCTGGAGGTTTCCAAGATAAAAATTGTTGGTGTTCATGAGTTTACATTCTTTCCTTTCCTGCAATTGTTGATTCTAAGAATAATCAAATTCATTCACTAGCTATATCTTTCATTTTCTAATCGAAAGTAGAACAACAACATTTAATTGTGATTATGTGAACAATTCCAAAGTAGAGCTTTTACAAATCATTTGGACGTATAATTCCACTGAAAATGTGTCTGTGAGGCAAAAAAAAATTCAGACTTTTTGACACCACCATATGACCATTACAAAAAATGCCTAAAGTCACCCATGAATTTTACAACACTTAACTTTGACAATGATAACAAATGACACTTGACGCTACATTACACTTGAATGATTGTAATTGACCCACTTCTATAATGATGATTTTCACAATCTTATACTCTTGAGACTTGACTGGAAAAGAATGACACAAATTCTAAAATTAAGACACAAGACTTATTTATTTAAACAAATAATAATGCTATATTCACATGTCTTATGGAATAATAACTATGAGTTCACAACTATTTGACAATACATGGAATTCACAAAAAAATAAATAAATCTACTATAATATCAATATTAATACTAGTATAAAATTATTTGACTCAAATAGATTACGAATGACGAGTGACTTTTACAATACAATACGTTTGAATTTTAAATCACATATGAAAACTCACAAGTTACTTGATGGACCGATTTGACACAAAAAATCTTACACTAAGAAATTTTAGAGGATAGTTTATCAAATTTCGACATATTTAAAAATCAAACAACCTGATCCCGAGATTGCATGTCCACAACTGATGGTAGAGGACGTCCGTTTGTGCATGGAGTCGAATCAGTAATGGAGGTCACTATCAATAAAAATATAATACAATAATGTGTGTATATTATGCACCCAAACATGCACTGGACACGTACAGAGATAAATTTCAATGCAAACCATGATCCAATAAAAAACACGACTCCTCCACGTATAAACATCTAGTTGCAATGCTAAAAATCAGATGGGCATCAAAAGTGAGCTGATGCGTAGGAATATGAAATTCATCACTGTAAATTATCATACCACTTATTTATTAGATCAAGGGAGTTTAGAATCCAATCTCGCAATATTTATTGTTGATCTAATGCCATTTATTGTGCAAGAATACGACATCACCCGGGAGAATACCAGACCACATTCCTCCGCTCAAGATTTAGTATATGCCTAAACAGTGATAAAATCACAAATCACCATTTTTGCACAGATATAGACATATAAGCTTGCAAATAGCTAGCTGGAAGGAAATGTGTGCATGTCTACAATTAATACCCTTCGAAAAAAATACCAACACTTCCTAATGAACTTCAAGTTCCAAGTTGTAAAACTATATCAATCCGAATAGAATACCATGAAGATCCAAAGGAAAATAGATGAACAATACTAGATCTGACTAATAATTACTGCTTATTCTCATTGGAAAACCAATACATGACTTCCCCTAAACTTTTATTCATCCATCATATATCCCAGACATAAATCACTCTGATACTAAATCTAAGGAACAAACAATTTGCATAATAAAAGGATCGTTCATATTAATCAGCTGCTGCAGTAAATTTATAATGTATGGAGGGAAATTATATTTCCATCCAAATAGGAAAACCAACTTCCTATTTTATAGGGAGTACAAACAATATATAACTTGTATATTAGTCTTACAGGTTTAAAAAACTAAAAAGTAAACTATACGAGTTGTTTAAATAACAACTTGTTTACATCCTCACACTAATGTAATAAATATTACATTTACACATAATTTCTAGTTCAATGTGGAGCACTAAATAGATTTCCTAATAGGTTCTCTTTGTGGGGTTAGTGCCTCACTAAAAAAATATTTTGTGATGAGTCGTATTCATGCAAGTATTTTGGTTTTATTAATATAATCAAATTTTTCAGTGGGGTTTCTTCCCCTTGAAGGTTTCCCACTTACATATTGTTTCTTGTGTATTCACTCTTCTTCATGTTCATGTGAATGGTTGTTTAATGTTTCTAAGCTCACAAATTAATGCATGGTTGTGTAGATCAAGAATTTCGCGCTTGTTACCTGTTTAAGTTAATGTACCAAACTAAACAAAAAAACCCTAAAAAACTCAAATGAAATCGATACCTGATAGATAAGACAAGATCCGAATATGTAGATGGAAAAGAAAGCCGATGTGGACAAGACGGGCGCACACGAGAAATCCTGCAAAGTAGATCCGAGAAACCTGCGAGACACCGATACTTGACAGAAAAAAATAACGTTAAAAGATATTTGGGTGGACTACCCAAAAAGCGGGTCCAGGAAGCGATAAGCTCCCTCGGAGGATGTCAGTCCACGTTTTCAATTAAGGAAAGAAGCATACATGATAAAAGATGTAAGAAAATGTCTATATTTTTTGATTAAAAATGACAGACATAATGTAAACAGCAGACAGAAACCAATAGAAAATGGGAAAGTGTAAAAAAAATGTTGGATTTGTGTTCCCTGAATTATTTTACCTGTCCGCAAGTAGATTGGCATCGATTAGGAAAATTGACGTCGACTGAGGTAGGTCGGCATCAACTAGAGAGAATCGACGTCGACTAGGTACGGTCAGCGTCGACTAGGGGAAAATTATAGGAAGATTAAGAAACAGACAATGGAAGCTAGATCGTTAATCTCTGCTGGATCTGTAGGAGCCGTAGGGATACTAACAAAGCTCCACCTTCGTTGGATGTAGGAATAGAGTCACCAAGATATCGATGGAGGGTCACGATGTCGATGTGGTAGGAGCAGAGTAACGGTACTCCTCTCAGGGATTGATTTGGATAGAATTCACTTTCGCTTGATAGATAATGCTCAGACTTGATGCTCAAAACTCTCTGTTGTTCTTTTTGTCTAACCAGAACTGAATTCTAGCCCTGTATTTGTAATCGGCACTGACCGAGATGTAATTGGTGCCGCTCTGAAAAATTGGTGTCAACCAAGTACCGGTCGGCGCCGATCAGGGAACAGACTCCCGAAATGGCCAAAAGGGGAAATTTTTTAGAAAGATGAAAGTGATCCTTCCACCTAAAATACAGGAAATATCCCACTACATAGTTTGGGAGAAGGAGAAATAGGGGGATAGATGGATAAAATAGATATGGGAGGTTAGGAATTGATATGGGGTAGATAAGTGGTTAAGATATATGTAAAAATTATAATTAAATAGTTAATATTTAATTATCTATGGGTAAAACATAATGGGGTGAAATAAACTTAGGATAGATGTTTAAATCAAATATTAAATAATACCCTAAGGGAGAAGTGGTGATATAAACGTGCCCCAGGTTACTCGAGAAGGAAAACGCATGTGGGGGACACTAAATTGGGTAACCAATTTTAGGTGTCTACATTTTGCCCCTTTTTGTCAAGTAACTTACGATAAGCAAAGTTGCGAGACAAAAACAAGGAGTTAGAAGAAAGGAAGAAAAAGTAATGATGTGATCCCCCTCAAACTAGGGATGGGATGGGCCCCGAAAGAGCAACCGAGCCCAAGTTTGAAAAAGATAGATGAGAACGGAGGATGCCCCAGCTAGATGCTTGGAGTATATCTGATCATAAATGATGCACCAAAATAATAAAAAGGTAGCAACCTAAGGAACTCACATTGGTAGGGTAGACTAGACAGTCTTCGCATGAGACGACATCTACAGACCCGTGAGTGCAAGGAGGGCTGCAAAATAGTAGCACTGTAACATCCCCATTTTAAGATACTAGAACAACGGGAAAATATATATATATATATTTTTACAACGTTCCTTGTTATGAATTATATAATTCAAACACACGTTCAAGTTTTAATAATTATTCTTTGTCCAATTAATGCAGTTTGGATCACACAATTTCCTTTTAAAACTAATGTTCTGTGTTCACATATTTGCAATATGGAACACACATTCAGTGCCATTCAATCATATAACAGATACCATATGCTGTTGTAAATGACTCGAAGAACTACCAACCTCCCACTTTATGGCTCGAAGTTTCAGCGATCTCTCATTTCATGACTCAGTGACTTACCGATCCTTCATGTTAATTCATGCATAGTATAATGAATATACAGGGTTCTTTTACCATTTTCGGTTATCGAAGTGATCCATTTAAGAAGCCTATCTGAATATCTGTTACTGATATTCATCTGACATCCTGCATCTTAAACTAGGTGATTAGGACAACGCAACCAGCACTTGCGATACTTTGGCCAAAGATTTTCACATGCTTTGCATGATCATATTCCTAGATGTGATACACACCAATGGAATACGTCCTTCACCTCACTTCGTCTGTTATCTAGAATGGTCTTTCCTGGTCTCTACCAGTCCTTCCATTTAAGGTCAAACTCTAACCCCAACTAGCAATATGAACGAGTATAGGAAGTTACTCATGGTAACTAAAGATACGCAGACATACGGTGTCGTTCCTAGACGACTCCGTGTGTCTAGTTACCTTTAGTCCTCCGGAGTCACTCCGTATACGTGATCACATTCCTATCCCCAGCCAAGAACTTAGTATCCAGCTTATGTAAACTTGATGATTTAATTCGGGAGGGCATTGTAATATGTCAGCTATAACATTGTGTCGTCATGAAGGCCCCACCTTCACAAAGACACCATATTGTAGCTAGCGTATGTCAATGTCCTACGGAATCCTCTCATTGAGGGTACACATCCAGCTCAATTGTGATTTGGTTATAATCTTAGTATTTAAGATCAACTTTCAGCAGCCATGCTGATCCTTTATCCTTGTTCTTGTTACAGTTGTATGTAGCTAAGAGAGACTTAATCCGTCTTCTAGCTTAATACGCATCTCCTCCTTCATACCGAAGGGTTTCATATTCACTTCTTGGTTCCTTTCTTAATCTTTGGACTAATCAGTCCATTATCGATAAACTTAATAAGTTTAACCTATTAAACTTAACCAAGTTTTCCACAACTGTAAACAAATTCAGAATTCCATCTTATTAGACGTCATTTAAACGAGGTCTAATTCTAAATGAATTTATTCATTTATCCTCCTTAACCTTACTTAGTTAAGGTCTGTTAACAATAGATATGATTTCCCATATCTTTATTTTCTGAATTTAAACATTCGAGGCTATTAACGGAGTCCGAATACAAGGTTCGGCTGCCCCTAAGTTATTTGATATCCCTTAGCTTTCAAGCTAATCCCGAATACCTTCCAATTAGGATTTCGTGTTTATCTAAATCTTTTTAATGTCAATTCAAAATTCATCTTAACCCAAGTATGAACTAATTGCACATTTCAACGTAAAAGTTGCATTCAGGTAAAGAATAGATGTTATTTCCTTTTAAATTCATCCATTAACATTTGAATAATTCCAAGTCAAGGAATAATGTTATATTCTCAAACTTATTCAACAATATCAAACTGATACAGTTATTGAAAATATCACACTTTTACTTGTATTCATCCATCAGATTTACAATCTATACATTTGCCAGTCCAAACGACTGGACTTTGTTTATATCAAACAACATTACAACTCATAAAGATAGAAGAATGTAACTTCTTCCTTTCTCATTTCCTCGTGGAGGAGTAATAGCTATCAATACAATCCATCTTCAGTTAATCAAAGAAGTATCGGAAAACAACCATGTCTTCATTTATACTCAAGTTTCATCTGCAAAATTACTTGCACGGGTCAGTTCATTGAACTGAGCATATTAAGCACTTGTCATTAAAATGAGGTGCTTTTAATTAACTGTCTCAATAAAAGAACCCTGCTTTTATGAAACGTTAATATGAACATCATTCAAGAATTAAATACCAAAAAGGATGAACAACATATCAACTCAATCATCCAATAACCCTCCTAATCAGACAAAGGATTACTGCCCTCTTTCCCAAATAATTATTACAAGAAGTAATTTCCTTCAACAGTTCCAGATTACAAACATCTGTAAGAACTAAAAACACAATTATGCAACTGTTGTTCTAACATAAATGCTATCAATTCCATTCTCTTACAATAGTTGTGAATTCAAAAGATAGATCTTAACTAAAATCTAAACTGAATTATTGTCCCTTCTTTCATACAACTCATCTGATTTCAAGCAATCAAACGCTGAAGAGAACAAGCAAACAGCAATTAAATACAAATGCTTAACCCAAGCAGTATGAAATTTTTTCCATAACAATTATAGATTTCCAACTGTATGAGAGAAAAATGATCATTAATTCAAATTATCCATTCACACTCTCTTTCTTTTCCTCATAGCTGTACTAGAAGTTTTAATCCAAACGTGATATCAATCAATGATAACAGTCCAAAGAGAAATAAATGAAAATCAATAATCGAATATAAGGGAGCAAGATCATATCACCTCTTCTACTGTCTATCCAAATACCTCTTATTTAGAGCAGACATACTCCAATAGTATAATTCATTCAGAGTAGTATATTCAGTAATTGAAAACTACTATTACCTTTCCAAAAAGTTGACCAGAGTTCATTGCAACTGGTCTATAAACATTAGTACCAAAAGAACCTATAACGCAATCATTTCCTTTTAAACATTTCACTCTACAGACATTCACGTCTTTATAACATGCAAGAGTGTACAGCGACTACAACCAGTCACACGTTCATCCTAATAATGAGAGTTTTCACTTTCCAACAACAAAGAATAATTCCATTCATATTCTATTCTTAATGAAAACGATGAAAGGTCCACACCCTTAAAAATATATATATGCATATATATATATATATATATATATATATATATCCTTGAGTTCAGCAAGACACAATATAATTTATACTCAGTCTATTATATAGACTGATTTTATGTTCCTCGTCAGATTAAAACTTCCTTCCAACAGTCCTATATGAATACCAAGAACCAGCAGGCATAATACCATATCAAATTAGTACAGCAAAGTAAGATGCTACAATAACCTTACTGTCCCAGGGAACCCGTGTTTTATGCAATGAAAAAAAACATCAAGGAATTATAACTCGCATAATAGTTAATATCACCACAGCTTTGTTTTTCCCAAACGTTTCCACACACTGAACTCAGAAATACAATATTCGCATAACAATGCCTTTATCAATGCAAACCCACATAGGGTAATAGATGCGCAAGCAAGGTACAGTCAAAACAATCTCAACAACAAGCCAAATCTCATTTGTTTCATTCATTTGCACAGAAACACTAAGCCATGTTCGTTTTCATGATGACAGTTCAGACTAGAAGATCAAACCGCATCCAAAATGCACAATAAAATCCTCTTTCCCATTACCTTCAGATTTCGAAGTAGCAAAGAGAAAACATAATTCATTAATGATTTCAATAAGAAGAACAATCATTTTCT
Source organism: Taxus chinensis (assembly GCA_019776745.2). Lineage (NCBI taxonomy): Eukaryota > Viridiplantae > Streptophyta > Pinopsida > Cupressales > Taxaceae > Taxus > Taxus chinensis. The sequence goes on from CM034153.1 coordinate 16,356,852, forward strand.
TCAAACACCCGAGAATACCCAAGTCGTGTTCATTCTTTTAAGGACAGTTCAACCAGACATACAAATCATCTCATCTTTTCATTTTCACAAGAATGCTCAGAACTCAGAAGTGATATTCATTTAGCTAATGTATTTATTAGCACAACCCAAAATGGTAATAAAGCGAATACCCAACACTGCCAAAACGAACCACACAGCAAGGACAGTGTATTCAACTTAATCATTATGCAAAGAATGCTCAAGCCGCGTACAGCAAAAGAAAACGACTCAACTCGAAATCATCTCAACGTAACAGCCAAATCAAATAACCAAAACCCCCATCATAAGAGCAGGGTTATTTTAATGAGACTATTAAGCAAAAGCAAGTGGTTTAAGGAGAAGGGCTTAACATGCCTGTTAATTTTTCTTGTGGCTCGAAGAAAACCGTGCCCACTGGAGTTGTTTCTCTCCACGACGTCCTCAGCCAGGCTTTCCAACCAGTCACTAACTTCCACAGGCTCAAGAATAGCCTTTGTTTTTCCAAAGAATAGAGATAATAATCAAAACACAGCTGGTTCGACAGAACCATGGAGAAACAAAATGCAGAGCAACTAAAATCCAAATGCACACAGCAACAAACAATTTTCCTTTTTCCTCTATCCTCTTTCCAAGGCGAGCTAGTCGCTAAGACCAAGATAATTAATGCATTGAATGCACTACCTTTCCTCATTCCTCATGCCACCGCCGACTCGGGTTGGTGAGTTTCCAAATTTCAAATTTGCATATAAATTCCATTTAGTTTCTAAGCTAGTTGGACGCCTCCAACTTTTCTTTGTCCCCGCCAAACTTGGTGCTGTACATGTAAGGACTTCATTTACTGTCCCATTAAATTTCCTACCTTCCCCCTTATCCTTTCCATCCACATGGGTCTATGCGTCCCCTTCCTTAGGTTAGGATTAGTTTAGGATTTTAATAGTCCATATCTAGGTCATTCGCCTAGTTCATAGGTTAATGGAATTTATATCTATTTTCTCCCTTATGAAATCTAAAATCCATATACGATAGTAGTTAGGGTATAAGATAAAAATTAGGGGTAGGTTAGGGTTTAATCCCCTAATATTTAATTTACTAGTTTCCATATCAAGTCTTTCTGCTTGACAGTCATTTTCAACATTAAGTAGGACATTTCGTCCTAAGTTCTACATACCTGTGCCACTAGCATCCAGGCCCTTATCATCTTACGCTTTCTAGCGTTACAATGGTGTGTGGTTTGAGAATCAAACCTTTTTCATTGGCATCTACATACCAGATATTCATACCTGAAATCAGGTGCTGCGACATTTATATTAACCTTTAGTCTGGTTTAAAAGTAAATCGACAAAGCGATCATAAGAAGGCCACAACATACCTTGGATCAATGTAATTGATTCAAGGTGTGTTGTCAATCAGCGAATAGAGTTCATCAAGCATACGACAAGTCTGTTGTCTCATTAGCAATCACACAAGCAATAATAACTTCTATCCCAAGTATCAAGTTACAACAAACAAGGGTCCAAATCAGCAACACATTCCTCTAAGATCAAAATATGTGTCTTAACATATTTATCTTCATTTCTGTAGTTACAACATCATGAAAGGTAATTACCATGATAACTTACAAAAATCAAGGCGTTACAAGCACCTAAGGAGAGACACATTGGTACAGACAACCAGACGGTCTGTGAAGCAGACGATGTTAGTGCCTACAGACCCATTATCTTTAAGCTGCCAAAAATGTGAGTGCCCCATGTACAGGGAAGAGACTCAAAATGGGTGAGAATATCGAAAGTATGTGCCAAAAGGAAACACTCAGGGCATAATAATGACCAGATAAATAAGCCAAGCATCAACACTATGGAAAAAAGATTAGGAGATGGAAGCAAAACCAATCGGCGCCGACCATAAAAATTGGCGCCGACCGTACCGAGCCCATATAAATATGCAAAAGGAAAATGTGAACGATTTATTTAGACCGCAAAGATTGATTTAGAGAGAGTCAAAAACTAATTTTGAGCAACATGAAAGCCTCTGGGAGCAGTCAGAAGTGGAAGAGGACACGACCAAGGGTAAGTGGATCTACCTAAACTTCCTATATAGTTTTATTATGAAATAGCATATTAGGATGCCAATTTTTTTAGGAAACATGAGAGGCTAGAACATTGTGGGGTGTCTCGCCTTGCAATTGGCGTCGATTGTTAAAATCGATGCCAATTTATTTAAATCAGTGCTGATTTGTTTTAATCGTCGTCGACTAAGTCAGATCGATGTCGATTTGACTCAATCGATGCCGATTGGAGTGTTTAGATTTAAGAAAGTGATAGAATGTATTTTTTTTGTGATATTTGGATGTGGATAAATAAGTAGCTAACACTATTCATGGTGTTGTGTGATGCAGGCACGAGAGGCTTTGCATATGCGAGATGTTATTCCCGAGCTTCTAGAGACCATTCTCCCCAATGTGACTGATGTGGATTGGCATCACCTAGAGCTAGTCGGGCTAAGGGGCTTCCGGTACTACCGACGGGTGCCTCGATATGTAGAGCTAATGCGAGCACTAGTGTGGCGATGGGATAGCAGGACATGCACTTTCTGGTTCAGGATAGGTGAGATGACCATCACCCACGAGGATATATATAGGATCCTGAGGTTGCCGATCACCGGGGACCCGATTGAGATTACTCCACAAGAGCAACAGCAGAGGGCCCTAAGATGATTGTATGGGGACAGGGCAGATGATTCAGAGATAGTGTCTGGGGTGGTGAGGATAGCCTCTCATTATAGATATGATGATGCCAGGAGTAGACGGATAGTACTGATTCAGATGGTGATCTCCTATTTTTCTCTGCCAGATTCAGGAGGTGGGATATTTCCATTGTTGTTACTAGACTGTGTTTGTGACATCCTACAGTTCAGACAGGTGTTCACGTTTACCGATGCCCTGATAGCTCAGATATATTATGAGTTATGGATGTACACCACTAGTAGGAGGACAGGCATCGATGTTAGCTTTGTGCTCCATTGCTGGGCATATGAGCACATAGCAGTGATCAGGCCATCCAGGCTTCCATGGATGCCAGCAGCAGAGGGGGGCCATTGATTATGGATTCCGGTGATGGCGGGTTTACCAGTGAGAATGCCAAACACACACTTAGATGGATTTAGGTGAAGAAAAAGGTGAATGAGCCTCTCAAAGAGAGGTGCAAGGGTGAAAAGATGATCCTGACGGTGTTTGGATTTACCAAGGAGATCATCAACGTAATCTTCCACAGTTTTGTCTAAAGAGATCATGGAAGATGTAGGTCATTGCTCGTTGATAGGTTGCTCCTGCGTTCTTAAGACCGAAAGGCATGACACGATAACAAAAAGTCCCCCAAGGAGTTATGAAGGAAGTCTTATGTTGGTCCTCTGGTGTGATGAGATGAGAATTTGATTATACCCAGAGAAACCATCCATAAGAGAAAGCATCTCGTGACCCTAGTTAAATCCACGAGTTGGTCGATATTAGGTAGAGGAAAATCATCTTTTGGACAAGCAAGATTAAGATCCCGGAAAAGTCGGTACAAATTTGAATTTTCCCAGTAGCTTTGGTTACTGGTACTACATTTGAAACCCATTGTGGATAATCAATGGGTTGGATGAAGTTAGCAGAAAGCAAACGTTGCAACTCTTCTTTAACAAGAGGGGCTACTCGAGGGTGCATTTTACGCAATTTTTTTTTAACCGGTTTGATGTCGGGAAGAGTAACGATATATTGTGGACCACGATATCAGGATCGAGTCCTGGCATATCCTATGACCAAGAAAAGGCTTGACGATGGTTGGAAAAAGAAAAGTGGTAAAGTCTCTAACTCCTGTGGATTAAGAGATTGGCCGACCTTAATGATGCGAGGGTCTTTAGAAGTCCCTATATTAAGATCGACAGTGGCTTCGTTTAAGAAGCGTAGATGTGTGAAGGAATGGTTTTAGGAAGATAGGAATCCTCTGCCCCCAGATAGGTGAGGACAGAATCATCATCCACAGTGGATAGTGTTGATAGTAGGAGAGTCGTCTCCAACTATTTCAGGGAAGACTAATGGTATGGAAGTGGATTTGTTATTAGTTTTATAGGTCAGTGGCCCTAAGGAAATGGTATTGACTAAAAAAAAAAGTTAGACGGGATGGAAATGGTGTCATCCACATCAAATGATGCTTCTGACCTAGAGAGAGAAGATGGTTCCTCAATGGGAAGAGGCTCATCGAGAATAGTGATGGTGGCTTTTGAAAGAGGTTTAAATCCTAAACCAATTTTTTGATGTGGTTTGAGAGTTGGAATGGATGCGAGGTCATGCACACCCTGTTCATATTTTCCCAGGCCAAAACCCTTCCACGCGCATCGATATAAATAAGTTTTTTGCAAACGTGGGATTTTTGTAGACAATCAAACCCTGCTGAATAGGGTTTGGCCCTAGGAGGAGAATCGGGGGTGATAGTGAGGTGTATCAAGACCACCGTAAATGAAGTTAGTCTGTTGATTGGGTAGACCAATGGTGATGACATGACCGAGACCTGGCTGATATTCAGGTTTTTGTCTGGTCTACCATACTCATTAGGTTTGAGATGGGGGTCAAAATTCATTTTTCCCTATACCATAATGGTCTTTCTTGGTTCTTCTAAAAAATTATAATAGGGGGAAGTGTCGATCATGTGAACTTCCCACATTTTTTCCAAGATATAAGCATATGATTGCCCCGAACAAGTAAAATATCGAGTGGATTATGAGGGTCCCCTTTTCAAGAAGATGGGGAGTCTCTCCGTGGTGTTGATTATAATGTTATCGGCTCGTGGTGTTTTAATATGATAGCATTAGTGGATTCCCTGTTCTTTTGTTTAGAAGTGGAAAGGGTGATTTTGTAAATCGAGAAAAATCTGGTTTAGATTTAAGTGAAGTTTAACTTCCCTTGTTCAATGGCACGGGACTTGAGTTTACGTGCCATCGTAAAGGCTTCCTAAAATGTATGAAAGGTTTGAATCCTTAAAGTGGAAGAAATATTACTAGCGCAAGATGGAGTAAACAACTCGATCTATTGAGATTGAGGGAGGGAAAAATATAATTAATTTATTATCCCTCTCCAACGAGCGACAAATTCTGTAATTAAGACTCGTCATCGAATTGGTGAATGTGTAATAGATCTGTAATCGAGATCTTATCTTATGTGTGATGTTTATTGAAAAGTTTCAACAAACATTTGGGCTAAATTGAGAGAAAGAAAACAGGAAGGTTGGGGAATCTTATTATAACCAATCTAAAGTAGGTCCGCTAAGACCTATGAAAAGTACGGAGCATAAGCTCCTGATCCTGGACTATCCAGTTAGCAAGCGTGTTTGAATGCTGCAGGTGCGATTTAGGATCCTCCCGACTATGAAATTTTGAGACTTGGAGTTCCCATTGGGGAGGATGAAGCTTAAAATCCACTTATTGATAATGGATTCATTACAACACACGTTCTTTCAAAAGAGTAATTAAGGATGAGCCCTTTGGTGAGGCCCTTCTAGATCCTATATTTCTTTAAAAGATTTGGACCACTCAAGATTGAAGGAGGAGCCATACAGTGATGTCCTACATAAGAATCGAATGGTGGAATTTTTTGAGTGTTAACGAGGGTTCATATGTTGCTTAACAGATGATAGAGAAATAACCAGGTGTTCTGGATGACACCTGGGGGTTTTTGGGGAAAAAAAGGGTTAAAAAAAAAACAAAAAAAAAATTTGTGTGTGAAGGAGTTTGTGTATAAACGGCTATGAGATAACAATGTTGAGAAAACGGTGTTGAATGAAGATGGAATCATGTGATTGGTGGGCTTCCTACACTTGTCGAATGAATCAAATGGATTGAGGAACATGGGTTGTTATTTGATTAGACATGGTGGGGAACAAGGTTGAATGATCTTTTGACTACCAATTGGCTATTTAGGGTGTCGACGCTAAAGGAATGGGTGAAGGTCACTGTCGCTGGAGCATTGAAAGAAATCCAACTTAAGATGATTAAGCATGAACCAACTAACTCATAGAAGAGGGTGATTCATAACGAGTGGCAGACCCTGTGACACAATGATGACATAGAAGAATTAAATTTGTCTGTGGGTGCGCAATGTGCCCCTTATAGCTAGAGAAGATGACTTCTTCTCAGAACTAGGTGTGAAATAGTCGGTAACTGCGGCACTATGAATAGGTAAAAACAATTTTGACGAAGCTAGTCGACATGGTCCAGTGGAAGAGAAAAGAGGCACAAGGGTGTCAATCCTCTTCCTTTGGTTCGAGGCGAGAAAAAATATGCTAACTATTATATCAAGCCTGGGTGGTTCACGAGGATATCATAACTTGTTTGGATTGGTGGTCCTGATAGATATTTGAACAGACTTATGTACAGATATTCATAAGGCTACTGATTGCGATCAGGAGCACCTGAATTCATGGATCCCATGAGGAACATACTCTATTCAGAAGTAGATGATATTTCTAAGGACTGGGGGAGCTGTACGTATGGATTGCTTAGCTAATAGAAAGATTATATGACCAAGAGGGGAACCAACTATTAGTTGTCCTGAGGAAGAACCTGAGGTTTTGTGCGAAACAGCCACACTAGTGGTTGGTCTCAGAGTAATAGGGGCCAGTTGAGCATTTTTTTCTAGATTATAACCGAGTGATGGACCGTTAATAAACAAGCACCAATATAGAAAAAGAAGATTGACCTAACTAATGCATAGATAATTCACAAGAACGGAGGTGAATTATCTCTTTTAAATTTTCTTAGCTTTTAGAAAAGACAATATTAGAGAAGGATTTTAGAACAGGACTCACTCAGATAGCCAACGAATGATGGTTTTGGGGAAATGTTTTGGTGAGGATTCCCAAGCACTCAGTTAAGACCATACATGGCTTGATATAGGGGCCTACCCCCGCACTTCACACACCACTCCACTGCGATATGGGATTCAGGTGCTTTGCAATTATCCGAGACTTACCATGAATTTATAACAGCGGCCTCAGTACCAACGGAGGCTCTTCCTCTTGGATGTCACTTCCAATAGGTGAGCCAGGGGATGAATTTTTTTTGAGCTTTATACCTAGTGATTTTGGATTTGTGTGCATGGTGAAAATAAAAATCAAATATTGTCACTACGCTATTTTGATCAATTTTTCCAGCCTATTTTAGAAAACTAGATGAATAGCATACATCAAAATGACAAAGTAAAAGTTTCTTTTAAGCCTAAGAAACATGAAGTGTAATTGGATAATTCGATGAAGTAGGTCAAACAAATCTTTCCCACATGTGATTAAATTCTTGTACGCGCCAAAATCGAATGTTTGAATGTGATAGAAAACAAACAACAAGTTCTTTTTAAGTTCTTAAAAAGGAGAAAACAAACCGAAAAGTAGGAATACTTGTAGATTAGCTCTCCAAGGTGTGTGGACTTTCAAAAAGCATGTTGTTGAACTCCTTCCCCTCGAACATCCCCAAACTCTACAAGAAAAAGTTTAAGCAAACACCCACAAATCCAGAAAGATATATCCAAATAATAGTAGAATGAAGATTTCTATTTAAGGAACTAGAAAACTTTCATCAAGAGATAACATTTTACAAAAGAAATGGATCAAAAAATGCAATTTTGAAATCAAATGAAGATTATGATCTTTTAATAATGCATTGGAATTTAGTTTTTGCAAGAAAGAAGAAACTTTTACTTTGAACATTATAAGTGAAAGAAGCAAACAAAATGGAGGAAGAAATGCTAGGAGACTGACGAAAAGTAGTGAGAAACAGAACAAAAGCTCAAAACTAGAAAAGAAAAATGAACTTACCAATAGGTACTTTGTTAGTTCCCACCAGGCCTACCAGATGTTAATCAAGAATTTTTGTTTCTTGTTTACCTGTCCAAGTTAATGTACAACTAAACACAAAAACCCTACAATCAAAGGAAATCGATACCTGAATAGATAAGAAAAGATTTGAAGATGTAGATGGAAAAGAAATCCCATGTGGAAATATGGTCACACAAGTGCAATCCTACAATTAGATCGAGAAACCTGCAAGACACCGAAAGCCTCTATAGAACAACACCTTTAAAAGATATTTGGGTGGACTACCCGAAAAGTGGGTCTTAGAGTGATACGTCCCTCGTGGATGGTCAACGTCCACAATTCAATTAAGAAAGAAGCATACTGATCAAAGATTTAAGTAATGTCTAGATTTTTTTTTGATTAAAATGACTGACAAATGTAAACCGTAGACAGAAACCAATAGAAAATGGAAAGTTGTGAAAAACATGCTAGATTAGTTGTTCCCTGAATTATTTTAATTTTTTAGCACCTGTCGCGAAGATCGGATCGATTAGGAAAATTAGCATCGCCTGAGGTGGCTCGGCCTCGCCTATGAGAATCACGTCGACTGGTTGTTTCACACAGCAATGCTTCCCATCCTGGAATAGAGTTGCTTCTATACTTTCATTCCTTTTGAGAACAGATAAGGGTTATGGCTAGGAGGAATCCTTTTGAAATGTAGAGGTGGTGCGTACCAGAGAGAGATCAGAGCGAATTTCAACGAACGCCTTTTTGTCCTGGGAAGGACCTACCTGCAATTCAAGAATACATGACCACCGAGATTCCTAATTAGACAATAAATGAGGAACTCTGCCTTGGGCCCAGGAATATTTAACTCCTTCGAGGTGGTCAGTTCCCCTCTAATATGATTAACACAAATTATAACAAAGAAGCTATTGCCGACTTACAATTTAATAATTGCCCTTGTTAAAACAATAGAGAAAGGGCTAGTTTTTGGTTTTGAATCACAGTGACCGATACCGGTTTCTGCAACCGATTAAATCAGTAGGGGCATGGTTAGGGCTTTTAGTGAAGGTTGGCAATAAGGTGCTATGGTGGTTTATAAGGCTAGTAAATGATTGGGAGGTAATGGGGTGATGAGAAGACTCAGAGATTATGGGGGCTTTCTTGGGGCAATGTAGGGTAGAGGAATGGCAGTTTAATGCGGGTTTACCGTGTAGTAGATCTGAGAATAGACTTTTGTAATTAATGTGATTCAGAAATCCCAGAAATGGTTTAAAATCACGTGTAAGACACTACTTCCTAGTTCCTAATGAAGATATAGGTTCAAGTGACGTGATAACGGAGGTAGGGTCAGGTTCGGATACGCAATCAAAGATGGCTATCTTCTCGCTCCCATGCTGATATAAGTTTCACTGGGCTCTAGTTACTCAGTGTATTCTTGGGCTTGATGTCCTCCTCTGTAAACTCTTCCTTCCTTCACCTTGTCTCACTTCTCGGCCAGTATTCCCGAATCCTTATATGACCAAGATGGGGAACCAACTATTAGTTGTCCTGAGGAAGACCTGAGGGGTGCCGAAACATCCACACTAGTGGTGGTCTCAGAGGAATAAGGGGCCAGTTGAGCCATTTTTCTAGATTATAACCGAGTGATGACCGTTATAAACAAGCACAAATATAGAAAAAGAAGATTGACCTAACTAATGCATAGATAATTCAAGAAGCGTAGGTGATTATCTCTTTTAAATTTTCTTGCTTTTAAGAAAGAAAATATTAGAGAAGGATTTTTAGAACAGGAACTACTCAGATAGCCAAACTAAGGATGGTTTGGGGAATGTTTTGGTGAGGAGTCCCAAAGGCACTTCAGTTAAAGACCAGTACATGGCTTGATATAGGGGCCTACCCCCGCACTTCACACACCACTGCGATAAGGGATTCAGGTGCTTTGCCAATATATACCAGAACTTCCATGAATTTATAACGCGGCTCGAGTACCACGTAGGCTCTTCCTCTTGGATGTCACTTCCAAGTAGGTGAGGCCAGGGGAGGAATTTTTGTTTTGATGCTTTATACCTAGTGATTTTGGATTTGTGTGCAATGGTGAAAAATAAAAATCAAATAGTGTCACTACCGATTTTGATCAATTTTTCCAGCCTATTTAGAAAACTAGATGAATAGCATACATCAAAAATGACAAAGGAAAAGTTCTTTTTAAGCACTAAGAATGAAGTGTTGGATTTCGATGAAGATAGGTCAAACAAATTCTTTCCCAAATGTGATTAAATTCTTTGTAAGCGCCAAAATCGAAATGTTTGAATGTGATAGAAAACAAACAAACAAGTTCTTTTTAAGTTCTTAAAAAGGAGAAAACACCGTAAAAGAGGAATACTTGTAGATTTAGCTCTCCAAGGTGTGTGGACTTCAAAAAGCATGTTGTTGAACTCTTCCCCTCGAACAATCCCACAAACTCTACAAGAAAAAGTTAAGCAAACACCCAACAAATCCAGAAAGATATATCCAAATAATAGTAGAATGAAGATTTCTATTTAAGGAACTAGAAAACTTTCAAGAATATAACAATTTTACAAAAAGAGATGGATCAAAAAAATGCAATTTTGAAATCAAATGAAAGATTTATTGATCTTTGAAATAGGAATTGGAATTTAGTTTTGCAAGAAAGAAGAAACTTTAACTTTGAAAATTATAAGTGAAAGAAGCAAGACCAAAATGAAGGAAGGAAATGCTATGGAGAACTGACGAAAAGTAGTGAAGAAACAGAACAAAAGCTCAAAACTAGAAAAGAAATGAACTTACCAATAAGGGACTTTGGTTAGGTCCCACCAGGCCTACCAGAATGTAGATCAAGAATTTTGTGCTTGTTACCTGTCCAAGTTAATGTACCAAACTAAACACAAAAACCCTGAAAAAATCAAATGAAATCGATACCTGATAGATAAGAAAAGATTTGAAGATGTAGATGGAAAAGAAATCCAATGTGGAAAAGATGGGCACACACGTGCAATCCTACAAAGTAGATCCGAGAAACCTGCAAGACACCGATACTCGATAGAAAAAACAACGTTAAAAGATATTTGGGTGGACTACCCGAAAAGTGGGTCTGAGAAGTGATAAGCTCCCTCGGTGGATGTCAACGTCCACATTTTCAATTAAGGAAAGAAGCATACATGATAAAAGATGTAAGTAAATGTCTAGATTTTTTTGATTAAAAATGACAGACAGAATGTAAACAGTAGACAGAAACCAATAGAAAATGGGAAAGTGTGAAAACAATGCTAGATTTGTGTTCCCTGAATTATTTTACCTGTTCGCAGGAAGATCGGAGTCGATTAGGAAAATTAGCATCGACTGAGGTAGGTCGGCATCGACTAGTGAGAATCAACGTCGACTGGGTGTTTCACACAGAAATGCTTCCATTCCTGGAATAGAGTTGCTTCTATACTTTCATTCCTTTGAGAAACAGATAAGGGTTAGGGCTAGGAGGAATACCTGTTGAATGTTGAGAGGGTGTGTGCGTACCATAGAGAGAGATCAGATCGATTGCAAAGAACTCCTTTTTGTCTGGGAAGGACTACCTGCAAGTAAGAATACAAGACCACCAGATTCTAATTAGACAATAAATGAGGGAACTGCCTTGGGCCCAGGAAGTATTAAACTTCCTTTCGAAGGTGGTCAGTTCCCCTGCTAATATGAATTAACACAAATTATAACAAAGAAGCTATTGCCAAATTACAATTTAATTGCCTTGTTAAAACAATAGAGGAAAGGGCTAGTTTTGGTTTTGAATCACAGTGACCGATACCGGTTTCTGCTAACCGATATCAGTAGGGGCAGTGGTTTAGGGGCTTTTAGTGAAGGTTGGCAATAAGGTGGCTATGGTGTTTATAAGGCTAGTAAATGATTGGGGATAGGTAATGGGGTGATGGAGAAGACTCAGAGAGTATGGGGGCTGTTCTTGGGGGCAATGTAGGGGTAGAGGAATGGCAGTTAGATGGAGGGTGTTACCGTGTAGTAGATCTGAGAATAGACTTGTAATTAATGTGATTCAGAAATCCAAGAAATGTTATTAAAAGAACGTGTAAGACACTACTTACTAGTTCCTAATGAAGATATAGGTTCAAGGACTGTGATAACGGAGGTAGGGCTCAGGTAGGATGACGGACAATCAAAGATGAGCTATCTTCTCTCCCAATGCTGAGATAAGTTTCACTGGGCTCTAGTTACTCAGTTGTATTCTTGGGCTTGATGTCCTCCTCTGTAAACTCTTCTCTTTCCTTCACTTGTCTCTACTCGGCCAAGTGAATTCCCGATCCTTCTAACCAATTCCCCAGTTCCGATCAATGAAAATCCAACCCTTTGTTTTTGGTTGGGGGAGGTCATTTATAGGGAACCAATGGCGATTACGTAACCGACGGCGGTCGAGTAGGAACCGATATCGGTTAAGTCAAAGTGGGCTATTTTTAGTAAAATAGCCAACTTTCCCTCCTTTTCTCCCGAGGAATTAGTTGTGGGCTTGGTCAAGTTATTATTAGGTTGGTTTTAGTGCGGGTGAGGAGTAATTAGTCATGGGTGTGGATGTAGACCAATTTATAGGTCTTAATTAGGTTAGTTTAGGAATAGGACTAGGTCATGATGAGGTGGCGAAATGAGGTGGCAGGTTTGGAGATGTGGATTTATTAATTATAAGGTAATTAATAAATAATTGTGTAAGGTTTAGGTGATGAGGCTAGGTTGCGAAATAAGATGTGGGGCACGGGGGGTCGTAAGACACAAATTTGGTGTCTACCCTGGGTATGGTTGTCATCGACTAGGGGAAAATTGTAGGAAGATTGAGAAAAGACAATGGAAGCTAGATCGTCAATCTCCACTGGATCTGCAGGAGCCGTAGGGATACTGAAAAAGCTCCACCTTCGCTGGATGCAGGAACAGAGTCACCAAGAGATTGATGGAGGCTCACGATGTCGATGTGGTAGGAGCAGAGTAACGGTACTCCTCTCAGGGATTGATTTGGACAGAATTCACTTTCGCTTGACAGATAATGCTCAGACTTGATGCTCAAAACTCTATGTCATTCTTTCTGTCTAACCAGAACTAAATTTTGGCCCTGTATTTGTAATCAACACTGACCGAGATGCAATCAGCGCTGCTCTGAAAAATTGGCGTCGAATGAGTACTGGTCGGCACCGATTAGGGAACAGACTCCCGAAATGGCCAAAAGGGGTGATTTTTTGGAAAGATGAAAGTGATCCTTCCACCTCAAATACGGTAAATATCCCTCTGCACAGTTTGGGAGGAGGAGAAATAGGGGGGATAGATGGATAAAATAGATATGGGAGGTTAGGAATTGATATGGGGTAGATAAGTGGTTAAGATATATGTAAAAAGTATAATTAAATAGTTAATATTTAATTATCTATGGGTAAAACATAATGGGGTGAAATAAACTTAGGATAGATGTTTAAATCAAATATTAAATAATACCCTAAGGGAGAAGTGGTGATATAAACGTGCCCCAGGTTACCCGAGAAGGCAAACTCATTCGGGGGACACTAAATTCAGTAACCAATTTTAGGTTTCTACAGGTTGAGTGGTAAATTATTCATACAATTTAAGTTAAAAATTTTAAAGGTTTTGAAGGACCGATTCACCCTACCCTCTTAGTCAATTGAGATTCTAACATGACTCTCATTCGTAAATCCAAGTATTATAGGATTCCCATGCAACTAGAATTTGAGATGTAATATTTACAGGATATATTTGAAGGGGATACATTACAAACCCAGTTCCTTTTGTGTAGAACTATTGACTATAATCACTATGTACATGGATTAAAAGGATTAATAGTTAGATATATGGTGAATTCTAAAAAATAGAAGGATGATAAGGGGCACATCATTTATGATCATAGCGTAAAGTAGAATCTTGAGAAATGAGGGATCCTTTAAATTTTTGAAATAGACTACTTGAAAAAACCAATGGAACTCTTCCAGTACTTAGTATCAAGTGTGAATGAAGGATATTTCTATTTTACGAGGCGATGAATGAGAATCACCTGCTTCTTGATAAGTAGAGAAATTGGGTTGATCAATGTAGGGAAGGATTTTTCACAAGCATATACAAATGAAAAATATATTAAAGAGGTAAAATACCTCATGAATTACAAAAAAGTAGGGTGCACCTTCCCCATCACAAAAAATAAAGGACTTGGGTAGAAGAGTCACAGAATGACTCCTAACGTCTAAATTGGAAGCCAAAAAGATGTGGATGGAGGTGAACAAAAAAATTCTTTATATTATGCATAAAATGGCACAAGGGACTGAGTATAATTTTTACCGTTATATTTTTGAATGTATAACTAAGGATGTGAAGCCTACACATAGAAATCTTGTAGTAAAAATCCATTAGGGCATAGTAATCTTAGTGTTGGTATTTTATGGGATGAGTATTCCTCGAGGAGTCATGAAACCTAATTGGGTATACCCTATGGAGAACAAGTCTCCCATAGAATGATGCACACACTTTTTGGTGCCCACCACTAAAAATAATGCTTATAAGGATAGGCTTGGAAACTGGCTAAAACATTTGTAAGATGTGTTTGAGAAAGACTTGAGGATTCTATGCTAGCTACCCAAGGAGGTAAAAGGGTGATTACAGTTTTTTGTAATTCAACACTATTTCCTATGATGATTTATGTGGACTGAAGATAATAATTATCCTTAGGACAAATTTAATTTTCCTTTACAATATAATATTTTGTGTGATTCACAAACTGGATTAAAAATGCAAACAAAATAAAAATTTATCCTTTGAAGATTGATGAAGACATACACACCCTCTGCAACACTTACAAATATGAGGGAAGGGATGCTTATGTGGAGAGGTGTGAATCATATTTATGCTCACTTAGGTAAGTGAATACAATATTAGTAAACAACTAGACACACTAATTTTTTGACTACTTAAGGCCAAAAAAGAAGTCAAACATGGAAGAACCACTTGTGGAAGAAAATTTAAATGAAAAAATGATTCCACCTTCTATGTTGAAGCATAAAGAGATTAAAAGGATGAAACATGGAAGAAACACTTCTGAGGAAGAAGGGGGACATAAGGCCTTACATAAAAAAGAGGTGAAGAGTATACATTGCATAAATTTATGTTCCAACACCAAAATATGAGGAAATGCACAAAACTAGGGAAAGTGAGTGAAAGAAACGGGATGATGGGAAGGATACTAGTGGTATAAGAACTACCACATGGCAATAATAGTATGGGGCACCAGTTCACCTAGACAGAGGTATAAGGGAGATAATTGCAAAAACCCTTTAACTTAAGCAAGGGGAAGAAATAGGTTCAGGAACGACAATGCAACCAACTTCTCTAAGACATCCTAACCATATCGTAAGATATTCCCACACAAAAGATGAGATATAAGAATAAATATTTCTAAAGATTCAGGTGTAGGGAAATCCACGGATCTAAAAACTCCTCCAAAGGTTTTCACCATTGAAGATGAAGGAGAGGAATCTGGTGGTGAGGAGGAGAAGTAAGATGAGGAGGAAGAGGACTATGGAGGTGGTAGCAACTTAGAAGGTGAGCACACATATGAAGAAGAGGAAGAAAAGTGTCACTAATACAAAGGCGCACAATAGAAGAGTTATATGAAGTAGAATATGACATGGAGGATGAAATGTTCAAGGTTTATTCAAAACAACCTCACAAATCTCTATGTGCAATGAATAAACAAGGGATGGTTGTTGAATATTTGGTCACTTGGGATTACATGAAGGATTTAATAGGAATAAAGTGCACAAATATGGTTCTATCCTTTTCCCTCAATTCCTACATGAAGAAAATCATAATCGAGATACCTCCTAACTATATGAACCACATCCTCATAAGAGATTGATACCCAATATCTCTTGCTAAAACTTACTGCCTATTTGAAACACAAGCATGTTATTTGTTTTTAAAAATAGCATGTGAAGTGGTCCAATAGAATCTGTCTAACATCACAGACTATCGTATGTAGAGTAGAAGGGTGAATGATTTCAAGAAGTGTCTGAAAGAAACCAATAGTAAACTACATGATTTAACCATGGAACACAAGGCATTGCAAGATAAATATGTGAGTGCTAATAAAAAGAAAAAAAAATTAGGCAAGAAAATACTCTTTAATGAACCTAGCCTTATAAAGGAACATCCAATAATATAGAGTGAGGATATAAAAGAATTAGACAAAATACTAAACATCATGTTTAAGAAAATAAATTCTGACAAGAAAACGAAAAGGCATAATATGAGAGAACAAGAAAATCATAGGTTTTTCTATGGGAGAAATTAGAAATGTGTAAAAAGTTAGAAAAGGAGCTCAAAGGAGAGGTCGTTGTTTCACCTGATTCTTAGACGTTTCTTTGAAATATTGACGAAATAGATAGGGTAATGGACATAGGAGGAATACCTATTGGAATACTAGTTTTTGGGTTGTTGCATGCGTATGAATTATGAATCCACATATGATCATGAGAGATTACTTTATGCTAGGAGGAACTACCTGAAATGGAACACAATACCACCAAATAAAATTTAAACAATATGTGCAGTGAATTGCCTAGCGTGTGCTAGATCTGGGAAGTGTGATACTTCCTAGATGGTTGTCAGTCCACTATTTAAAAAAATTTAATGCTGGTAATGAAGTAAATCCTATTGTAATTGAAATGAATTAGGTATCTCATTAAAAACACAATAAGAAAGATCTAATCTAACAGGCTAGGTTAAAATAAGATCTAAAGGTCAAATAACTGGTTCTAGGTCTCCACATATCTGATAGAGGTCTCAGGCAGATCACAGATGAACAAAGGTAATGTGGGAATAGGTGGATAGGTCAATGTTATGGACTCTATTGGTCAATACAGAGACTGATGCCAGTTAAGGGTGACCGATGTTGGTTGGGGAGAACTGGTGCCGATTACTGTGGAAAACTAAGAATGCCACATAATGAGCTTTGGGCCTCCCTTGTGATTGCACAAAGGACTTGGTTGGATGGAACGAGGTATTAGGCTGTTTGGATGGGGTTTGGTGGGGTTTTAACGGGTATATAGAGGGGTGAGTATTAAAGGAGGTCAATGGGTGGCTAAGAGAAAAAAAGGATGACAATACAATGATGAAATAAATGAACCAGAGGAGTAAACTATTCTACTTACTTGAAATCTAGCTCTGGGTTCTTGTGAGTGATGGATGAAGGTGCCAGTAAGAGGTTGAATGCTGTTGAGGATCACCAAACACTGGAAAGCTCTTGCATGGGCTGTATGTGCATTCCCTTTTGCTTTTTTGGATCAAATCTGTGCTGGAGTGAGTGTTGGATGATTGTGTAAGAGAAAATTCTTGATCTCCTTCCTTGCATGCATGTTATCGTGGAAACTTGCTCTAAAAAGATGTCTTATCTCTCAGGAAAATTCCCAATGTTTGCCAACCTCAAAAATAAGGTTTTTTGGGGGATTAAAAGGTGACCGACAGTGGTTCCAGCTTAACCGGCGATGGTTAGGGGTAATCGGCATCAGTTAAGGTAGGATTTCCTAGGTTTACCAAACTAGGGAGATCCCCTTGATTTTTTGGGATCTCGCGTCGTTCACCCGTGGATCAGACTGGAAGCTTCTTGTCAACATACGGGAATGTGGTTAGAGGGAATGTAGGCATTGATTTTTAGGGTTTGGGTAAGTCTTAGTTAGTTATGGAAACTTACTAAGAATAGGTCTTAGGGTAAGTTGGCTTGGTGAGGTATCTAGGTGAGCTATAAGTGTGGACATTATTTAAATTAATATATTTAAATAATAAATATTGTGAAGAAAATGATTTAATTAAATTAATATTAGTGGGGTGAAGGGGGTCATGGCTAGGTGAATGTGATGAAGGTATTTATTTGTTGAGGGACCAAAGGGGAGTGTGACCTAATTTTAGTGTCTACATTTTTCCCCTTTTTGTTTCGTAGCTTGTATTGGTAAGTGACACTAAAAAAAATAAGATGTGGTTGCCCCATGCATGAGTGAAAGTGATCCCTCTCAAACCAGGAACTGATGAGGCAGAAGGAAGAATCGGTGAGTGGTTTGATAAAAGGTAAATGTGATGAAAAGGAAGGTGGGTAACAAGGGAAGAAAAAAAAAAGGAGCCATGTCTACTCGGGTAATCTAGGTAATGGGTCAAGGTCAAAGGTAGTAACAATCAAACGCACACACACATATAAACTACATCATAGTACCAAATTCGAAGAGCAGGAAAACTCTACATCATCTAAGGTCGATAGGTTTATCCAAACAAGGTTGAAGTGATTCTAGTATCTAAGGTAGAGGATATGGTCAAGAAATGAAATGTAGGTTAGGTTTAGGAATGTTTAGGTATGTTCCAGTACACCAAAGGTAGTTTCAGGATAAATGGTCACGAAAATAGGTGGGGTAAGGTTATTAGGTCAACAACACAGGTAACAGTGCCACAAGGTATAACAAACACATGAGGTCAAAAGGTATCTAGCGATGGTCCCGGTCCAAATATCTGGGTCACGACACGGGTAAGACCGAGGTATGGGTAAAATAATGAGTCCCCAAAGGAGGAAAAATGGAGGTAGTAAAGGATGAGGTGAGGAGGGTGAGGTAAATAGTCAAGGTAAAGGTTAGGTGTGGAAAAATGGAGGGATATGTGGGTTGATAGGGTAAAAGATGGGCCAGAGAGGGTGATTGATTCCTGTCATGGGTAACCGATGCCGGTATAGTGAAACTGTCATCACCAATCCGGCACTATGATAATTCTTCACCGGGAACTCCTCGTGCTATGATTATTTGCTAATGCACAGCCTTTAGTTTGGTGGATGTAATCTGGAAACAAAACAACAACCGAACACAAGAATACCATTGACTATGATAAGACAGAATGACGACAAATCTGAAATATCAAAATAGATTATAATATTAACATGAAACTGTTACAATCTCACCCATGAGATACTTCAACAAGACTATGGGAGAAACTTTACAATTACACCTCTTGATGGCTTCTTCAACACACCTTTAACTGATGGCTTCCTTCGCACACTTCCTACAATATTTCTCACTACTTCTTTCTATGCTAAATGAGGGGGGTAGCCTCTCTATTTATAGAACTTCCAGGCTTATCCATCTTATCTCTAAGATAGGATAAGAAATCCACTCTGACGAATCATATTCCATACCTTAACTCTTATCTGTACATGTAGGCTTATCTGTTAAGATAAGATAAACCTTATCATTTTACATGGGTTCCACATTTTTAGACTTTTTACAAATAAAATACACAAATATTTATGACCTCACTCCTTGTCCTTATTACCAATATAATATTTCTAATTCCTAATCACGTAGACCCTACTTCTCTAATTACCCAAACTTTGACATTTTAACATTACCGGACCACTTACGACAAATATTTACTTTTTACAACATTCCTATTGTACCTTGACTGTTACCGTACTCCACATTATTGGCGGCACCGTACTGCGGCGCCGTTATCTTCTATCAGACGCTACTACTAATTATACTTAACAACATCATACATTAATGAAATAGAAATTACGGAGGAAAATTTTAGTGTCGACATCTTCCCCCTTCCTAGCTTCTACTCCGTCCTCGGAGTAGACTGTTCTGGTGCTTGGAAAATCTTCAACTTGTCGTGGTTGACCCATTTCGTAATGGGAGTGCCATCCAATTCCTCCAGTCGGTACGTACCATTTTCATGCATAGATGCTATTTTGTAGGGCCCCATCCATTTTGGAAGAAATTTTCTCTGTCTTCTTTTTTTGTATCTGGAATCATATACTAGAACCAAGTCATTCACATGAAATGGAGACCACCGGATCTTTTGATCAAAGTATTCCTTCTACTTCATTTTCTTCTTATGGCTTGTATCCTTTGCTATTTCTCTCATTTCCTCCAGTAATTGAAGATGTACCAACCTTTCTTTTACTGAATCACTTTCATCCATCCTTTCATTTTTCATAACTCTCACAGTGGGAATATCAAACTCAATAGGAAGAACTGGATCAATGCCATAGGCCAACTGAAATGGGGAGTATCCTGTTGCTGACTTTGATGTTGCCCTATATGCCCACAATGCTGCATGAATCCTTTTATCCCATTTATGTACCTGCAAGGCTGCATCTTTTGCTAGAATTTGACACAACACAAAATTTGTTCGTTCCACCTGTCCATTTGTGCTTGGCTTGTATGTTGTTGCCTTCCTGTGCTTAATAGAAAATTTATTGACTAGGGCTTCTACCACCTCATTAATGAAGTGGCTTCCTTGATCTGTTACAATTTTTAATGGGCAACCAAATCTGGTGACAATGCGTTCATACATGAACCTTTCCACTTCATCCATGGAAGTTGTTTTCAATGGCCTAGCTTCAACCCACTTGGTTAAATAATCTGTGGCAACTACAATATACTTATTTTGGCGTGATGTAGTTGGAAGTGGACCTACAATGTCTATTCCCCACTTTTCAAAGGGACCAAGGGGAAGAATAGGACATAATAGAGCTGATGAAGTCTTACGGTTACCATGTGTTTGACAAATATCACATGTCTTACAATAATTATAACAATCTTTAAAAAGAGTGGGCCAGTGATAACCTGCATCCAAGATCCTTCTTGCTGTAAGTTGTCCAGAGAAGTGCCCTCCACATGTACCATTGTGGAATTCTTCTAACAGTTCCTTCCCTTGTTCACGTCCAACTGCCCTCTTGTACTGTCCATCAGGTCCTATTCGAAATAATAATCCATGCAGAATAGAATATGGACGACTGGCTTGAGTAATCTTTCTCTTAGTCTTTGCATTGGCACCATCAGGAAACTTGAATTCATTCATATAATTCCAAATATCTATGTATTCACTAGGGATTGTGTCAAGGGATAACAAGGCTACATCGGGGAAATCATCATCATCACAAGATGATCCTAAACCATCATAGGCTCGAGAGAGTGCATCTGCATTGACATGCTTCTTTCCTGGCCTATCTATAATATCAAATTCAAATTCTTGTAGCAAAATTATCCATCTTGCTATCCTCCCTGATGGGTTAGGCTTATTTACAATATATTTTAGAGCCTAATGATCTGTTACAACTAGAAATTTTTTCCCTAGCAAGTAATTTCTAAACTTCTTTACAGCAAAAATGATAGCCAGAGCCTCTTTTTCAGTTACAGTATAATTTACCTCAGCACTGCTCATTTGTCTGCTCCCAAAGTAAATTGGATGATCATTCCCATTTTCATCCTTTTGGCTCAAAGTACTTCCTAGTGCTGTATCTGAGGCATCAGTGTACACAATGAATGGCTTGCTCCAATATGGATTCTTCAAAATAGGTGAAGACACCAGGGCTTCCTTCAGTTGTCCAAAAGCTTCATGCGCCTTATTTCCTGGTTCATAAGTAACATCCTTCTTCAAGAACTGGGTTAGTGGCTGTGCAATCTTTGAGAAATTATTGATGAACCTTCTATAGTAACCCATATGGCCTAAAAATGATCTCAACTTACTTCTATTAAGAGGAAATGGTAAATCTTTGATTTTTGAAACTTTATCAGGATCAGTACCAATACCATCTATGGATACAACATGCCCTAACAAAACGCCTTTAGAACATCCAAAGACACACTTTGTAGGGTTTAGTGAGGCTTGTGCTTCATCTAACCTTTTAAACGATGTCTCCATTTGGTGCAGGTGGTCCAACTTGCTCCCATAGATGCAAAAATCATCCAGAAATACTCTGATGAAGATCCCAATGTAGGGTTCGAACACCCTATTCATCAACCGCTGGAATGTTGCTGGAGCATTACACAACCCAAAAGGCATAACTCTATAAGCAAACGTTCCCCAAGGAGTGGTGAACGTGGTCTTTAGCTGATCTTTCTCTGCTATACAAACTTGGTTGTAGCCGCTATATCCATCAGCAAAACTATAGCACTCCTGGCCAGCTACTTCGTCCAAGATCTGATCTGAAAATGGAAGAGGGTAATGATCCTTCTTTGTTGCCTTATTGAGCTTCCTGTAATCAACACAAATGCGTAGCTTCCCATTATTTTTTATTGAGATCACAATGGGAGAAACCCATTCTGAATTCTCCACAGCAAATATGAATCCTGCATCAAGCAACTTATCTATTTCTTCTTTTACAGTCTTGGAAAAATTAGGATTCATTCTATATGGCATTTTCTTTATGGGCTTAGCACCATCTACCAGCTCAATACAATGTTCTACCCAACTTACTTGACGGAGTTCCTTGTAATAAAAAGTGAATAGGTGTATGTACCTTCGAAAGAGCTGGAGGTAGGTTTCCTTCTCACTCTCCATCACAGCATCACCAATCTTTATTTGTTGGAGACGATCATCAACTTCTTCTTCAGATAATTTTATGGGGTCATGAGTTGGTGTGACTGGAAGGATATCCATGACTGAAACATCAACCTCACTTTCTTCATCTTCAGTGTCCACTTCACTGGTACTAGAGTAATCAGAGGATGTCCATTCATCAGTTTCATCACTTGAATCCACAGGTTCTGCCTTATGATGTCTAGGGATCACATTTATCTTCGCCCTCTCTCTACCACGTCCAAGTGTGATGAAACCTTCATTCTAGTAGTTTCTTGCATGAACTCTCCTTAGCCATGGTCTTCCTAGCAGCATTGGGTACGCAACAGTACCATTTTTCATCACCTGAAAGTCTACCACACATACCACACCCATAACAGATATTTCCACATTTGAAACTACACCTTCTGGTTTAGTTTTTCCTTTATTTAATGACCTTAACATAAGTGTTGAAGGGCGATCAATTTTTAAACCCAACATATTCATTACAGACTCGGTCATTACATTAACTGCAGCACCTCCATCAACTAAGACATCATGAATTGAAATACCATTACATAATACCTCAGCTTGTGGAGCATAGGGATCTGCCTCTGCCTCCAAAACAGGGACCTCAACCTCCTTCCTTCTTCGAGCATTGAGTCCACCTCGCAACTCCCGCCTCTTCTCAGAAGACATAGCCAAGAGTTGACCATATGTAATATTTGCAGGCCTTTTGGATAGATCTTCCAAGATGGAGTATGGTCCTTGCCCCTGTGAAATCAGAAAATCCTGCACACCCAACTTTCTTCTCCTATGTTTCTTACTAGTTTCTTCTTTCATCTTCTTAGGATCATTTCCATCTTGGTTATCTTTTTCTTTCTTTCTTTTTGTTACAAACACATCTACTTCATTATTTCTGCTCTTATCTACTACATCAAAAGAATTCACAGGTGCTTTTCCTTTATCATTATCTCCTTTACCAGATGTAGAAGCTCTATCTGGACAATTATACTTATAATGACCCTTTTTATGACAACCATAACAAACAACTTCAGAAATATTTCTCTTTGGACCTCTATCTCCTCCCTGAGAACTAAATTCCTTTCCTTGAAGAAGATTAATAGTTAACTGACCCATCTTTTTGAGCAGATCTTCATACTCAGTAGATGTATTAGGAGAAATATTTGTGCTCACCGGGAGTGGTTGTGGATTCAGGACCAAAGGTGCTGGTGTAGGCTCTACTTTAGCAACAATTTCTTTGGGCTCTTCTTCCATGCTTTCTTCTTGCCTTCTTGTAATCTCCTTTGCTTGTTCAATGGTAGCTGGGCGGTCATACTTCACTCGTTGTCTGATTTCCAGCTTCATCCCAAGAATGAAGTGCTTACAGAGGAGATTATCCACGCCATTCATCAACCCATCCGCTAGTCCTTCCTTCCGGATCTGGGCATCGAGCTTCCTCCTTAGCTCTAGAACACGAGCATGATAATCCCTTATCTTCTCCTTCTCTCCTTGGGATAGCTTTGTGATCTCGATCATCAAATCTGCATATTTCTGTTGTTCACCAAATTCTTCAAGAAAACTTTCAGTTAATAAATCCCATGAATTTTTCACATTATCACCTAGTGTTTCAAACCACCTAAGTGCTGAACCATCCAAAAAGGTAGGAAAAAATTCAGTCCATTGTTCCCTTCTTATAAGGCCATTACAAATACAAGATCGTTTAAACTCTTGAATGAAAGAAGAAGCATCTTCATTAGATTGAGCTGAAAAAACGGGAATCTTTCCCATTTTCAAAAGTAACCACTGTGAAATACCAACTCACAAGTACAATCAACAAGACTTATGTGCACAAATAATTGGAATTACTATAGAAATGACCACGGTAAACTATGGTAAAACTTGACTTACTGCGGTAAAAACTGATTTTACTGTGGTAAACACTATTCATGGTAAAAAGTGAAGTTACTGCGGTAAATACTATTCACGGTAAAAAGTGACTTTACTGTGGTAATTACTGTTCCCAGCAAAAAGGACTTTACCAAGGTAACTACTATTCATGGAAAAAATGAATTTAACATGGTAACTACTATTCACGGTAAAAAATGACTTTACCATGGTAACTACTATGCACAGTAAAAACAAGGTTACCCTCCAATTGATTTTTGACTAAGTGGGAATATTTCTCCAGAAAATCCACCAACGAGGAATGGTCCCAGCAACGGAACCAAAATGTCATCACCAATCCGGCACTATGATAATTCTTCACCGGGAACTCCTCGTGCTATGATTATTTGCTAATGCACAGCCTTTAGTTTGGTGGATGTAATCTGGAAACAAAACAACAACCGAACACAAGAATACCATTGACTATGATAAGACAGAATGACGACAAATCTGAAATATCAAAATAGATTATAATATTAACATGAAACTGTTACAATCTCACCCATGAGATACTTCAACAAGACTATGGGAGAAACTTTACAATTACACCTCTTGATGGCTTCTTCAACACACCTTTAACTGATGGCTTCCTTCGCACACTTCCTACAATATTTCTCACTACTTCTTTCTATGCTAAATGAGGGGGGTAGCCTCTCTATTTATAGAACTTCCAGGCTTATCCATCTTATCTCTAAGATAGGATAAGAAATCCACTCCGACGAATCATATTCCATACCTTAACTCTTATCTGTACATGTAGGCTTATCTGTTAAGATAAGATAAACCTTATCATTTTACATGGGTTCCACATTTTTAGACTTTTTACAAATAAAATACACAAAATATTTATGACCTCACTCCTTGTCCTTATTACCAATATAATATTTCTAATTCCTAATCACGTAGACCCTACTTCTCTAATTACCCAAACTTTGACATTTTAACATTACCAGACCACTTACGACAAATATTTACTTTTTACAACATTCCTATTGTACTTTGACTGTTACCGTACTCCACATTATTGGCGGCACCGTACTGTGGCGCCGTTATCTTCTATCAGACACTACTACTAATTATACTTAACAACATCATACATTAATGAAATAGAAATTACGGAGGAAAATTTTAGTGTCGACAAAACCAACCATGGTGAGGTAGGGCACATGACCGATGCCGGTGAAGGTGAACCAACATCGGTTAGGTCAGGTTTGTTATAAAAACAAAAAATCCATGTTTTTTGTTATTCATTTGTCATTTAGCGAATTGAGAAAATGAAAAAAGAGAGAGAAAAGAGGGAAAAGTGTCTAGACGGAATGGAGCATTGAGTTAGTGGTGTTAATAGTGGGTGATTAGTTGGTGAGAGGTGGGTCCACAGGATCGGTGCATGTGATTCAATTGGTTAGAGACATGGGTGGAGATTTAGTGATGGAAGAGGCTAGAGAAGGATCGTGCGGGCCACTGGTGCAGTAGCTAGACGTGCCACCGAGATGATGGTTACACGATGAGGTAAACATCCAAATCTAGTTGTATTTGGTTAGATAGATTATAGGATTTGCAAATTGTTTTTTTGTTTTTGTTTTGGGTAGGAAAAAATAAAAATAAAAATTGGAAATGGGAGGGTAAAGTAGGGTAAATAGGAATGGGGAGAGAAATAAGTGGGAGAGGAGGGGAGGTGATGAGGTATAAGCAAGGTGTAGGTGTGTTTAGGTGGGTAAAAGGGATAGGGTGGGAAGGTTTTGAGAAAGGGAGGTTTGGGGGTCGCGGGTTTTCACCGCGACAGTGACCGGTGTTGGTCAGGTTTGGTAGGTATCGGTAGTGTGTAACCGGTATCAGTCACTAAATAGGTGACCGATGCTAGTTAAACGGTGACTAGGGTCGGTTAGAGAGAACCTACACCGGTCAGGTTTCGGGGGATAAGGGGCAAAAAGTGACATAGGTTGGGTGATTAAGATGGGTAGGGGTAAAATAGGTTGTTGGGAAATGATAGGGGGAAAGTATGGGGGTGATAAATGCAGATTAATGTATTGTTTGTATTGGATGCAGGGGAGATATCAGCTACGTATGTGGGACAGGATTCCACCCCTGATCATGACAGTGCATAGTGCAGCGACCCCTGAGGAGCTGTAGCATGTGGAGGTGGTGGGATTGAGTGGGGTCCGATGCTATTGGCATGTGGTCCGACAGCCTAGTTTGATGGTCGCGCTCATCGATAGATGGGATTCCACGACCAACATGTTCCACCTGCCAATGGGCGAGATCACTGTCACCCTGGAGGATGTGTTCAGGATTCTATGGCTACCCATATTGGGTACGCAGGTCTATTCTATCTCCTCTAAGGCTTTGAAGGAGTTGATGTTAATGGTGTTTGGCAAGGGGATGGCTAAGCTGGCGTTCCATAGTGCCAGCATTCACTATGGAGAGATGTACCTAGCCCATCTGGAGGAGACGAGGGTAGTAGTTCTATTGATGGAGGTAGTGTGTTGCTTTGTACTGCCAGATGCAGAGGGTGGATGTTTTCCCCGATTGTTGATGGGGGTACTCCACGACATGATGATAGATCAGACCCACTTTTCCTAGGCATCAGCATTCATGGTGTATCTATACATAGAATTATGGGCATATGGGTGGCTGCGTAGGTTCAGCCTATGTTGTACCTTCTTACTACACTACTGGGCTTATGAGCACATAGTTTGTGTGCGGCCAGTAGGGATGCCCCAAGAAGATGCATTTCCACTACGAGTGGTGTCGGTGGGATATGGGTGATTGATGCCTACTATTAGAGAGTGGAGATCAGACAGGCCCACACATGATGTGGCCTATTTCTGGTGGTTATTGGAGGGGTTATCTGGAGTGGACATTATATGGAAGCCGTATGTGGGATTCCCTTCATATAGGCATATACATGAGGAGCTAGTTGAGCTCCAACTATTGAGATGGATATAGGGTCGTCATGCTGGGGAGCACGAGATGATCTCGGTGGATAGAGTCAGGCGGTAGTTTAGGCTATTACAGGACATGCCTCTGCCCTACCCATAATACCAGAGAGACAATGTGGAGAGGCCCTTACCTCTACCAAAGCAGACAGTGCCCACAGGGCAGGAGGAGAAGGAAGTGGACCGGTAGATAGATGATGCCAGGGTCACCGATAGGTATAGACAGTGGTGGGTGGTGTAATTACAAGCCATACCACCCAGACCAGGGTAGTTGGATCTAGCCACCTTCACGGTGCAGAGAGATTCCCTACAGGGGCAGGCGGCTACTCTAATTACCCAGTTGGGTATGGTACAGAAACAGTTGGCGAGCTCAGAGGTAGAGGTAGCAGAGCTACATGTAAAGGTGGCTAGTCTGCAAACCCAGATGGATGGTGGTGGGGATGGAGATGGAGGGGAGGAGGATTGTCAGGTGGCGGCCTTACAGGCATAGGTGGCAGTTTTGTAGGGCCATTTGGCCACAACCCAGGCATAGATTGGGGCCTTACAAGCCCAAATACATGCACAGGGGTAGGGGGCACCACCATAGGCACTGGGACCGGGTCCTAGTTCATAGGAAGGAGCGGGACAAGGTCCCACAAGACAAGTACAGGGGCTAAGCCCAATGGGGCCACCACAAACCATACATATATCTAGGTTATGGGATGTCCTAGGTGAGGCCAGATACTACCAGGACTAGCTGATGGCGGTTGGGATAGACTTTCTATCCTATAGAGAGTACCAGGCATAACAGGCATCGAATGAGAGGACTAGATCCCACACACATAGTGTGGAGAGCACAAGGGGCTATCGAGATCCAAGGCCATATCAAGGAGAGGCTACCAGCACATGGAGACAAGCTCTAGGTGAGGTGCTAGCAAGGACCCAACCACCACCTCTGATGGGTGGGGATATGTTATCCGGTTGCTAGACAGTGGCCGAGGAGGCAGAGGGTACACGAGATACATATATAGAGGATATCCACTGTGATGCCTGATCTATGGTTCCTAATTTTTGATGTATGGGAGTCATTTTTGATATATACCAGCCTACGTGCCAAAGATAGTGAGGATGTATGAGATTTTGTGTATATTTTGAGCATATACCGACCTGCGCGCCGAAGAGATTTTGTATTGGTTTATTATTTTATTATATAGGACACTGGCTTGCATGCCGATGACATTTTTTATTGAGTATCGGCCTATGTGCCGATGATTTTGAGATGATGGACATGATGAGATATCCACGTATATTGCATTGAGATACACATTTATTTATATAATGAGATACATGAGATTCCTGATAATTTTTTGGTTTTGTATGAGAATTTTAAATTTTTTTTTCATGATATGGACGGAAGCTTAGGTGAGTGAGGCATGATGGAGTCAGGTCTTAGGCATGGATCGATTCAGGTTGGTGATCTAGGCATGGTTGAGTCAGGTTAGTGGTCTAGACATGGTTGAATTAGGTAATATGCATGGATCGAGTCAGGTCTTAGGCATGGATCGAGCTAGGTTGATGATCTAGGCATGGTTGAGTCATGTTAGTGGTCTAGGCATGGTTGAATTAGGTAATAGGCATGGATCGAGTCAGGTTGGTTTAGGCATGGTTGTGTTTCAAGTAGTTGAAGTTGTGATTCATTATTTTGTGCAATGAATGATAAAATGTTTCATGTGTGAGATGTGTTATAACGTACACATGATGATGTTAGATAAATGGTAGTCATAATAAATGTATGTTGTGTTGATGATAAAAATGTCAAGTAACTTGTTATGTATGTGGTTTAATTTTCAATTCTATGATATAAAAAGGAAACTATGTAGGGGGGAAATGTGATTTTAGGAAGATGAAAAGATGGACTGGTTAGGGTAGAGAGTAGCCGAGCTAACCTCCAAGGGCCCCATGCCCTCGGAGTGCTACCTATATAGTTTCGATGAAAAGGGACCTCAGGTCGATGTAGTTCTCCCATAAGTTAGGGAAGAATATGAGGGGGGGTCAAATGAGTTGCAAGGTTTTAGGCATGTTGTGGGTTTAGGTCTGCTAGGTGTGCGTGGGGTTATAGGTAAAGTGATATAGGTGATGTTGATTGTGGCAAAAGAAGAAGATTACCCCAAAGGTAAGCGTCGAGTACCAAGTCCTGTATAAGGTAATCAAAATGTAAATAACGATATTTTAAAAGATAAGAGGAGGCAATAAAGCCACCTGATTGGTTAGGATCATATCGAGTAGATCATACCTTGGAGGAGGTGATGAACGTAAGACCCTAAAGACATTACATGATTGATTGTTCTAAGGTGAAAAGTAGTCACATGATCACCAAATGTTTTGGTTTCCAAGAGGTCCCTTGAGGCGGTAGGAAATGGGAGTGGGAATGGTGAGAAAGGTGAAAGGTGGTTAATTTTTATATGATATGTGGTAGCATGCTCTTTGGGCAAGAGATCCAAGGTCACAATGGACAATTCCATGACTAAAAAATTCTTTGTTTTGACTTATATTAGAGATAGACTGATCGATGTAGGAAGTCTTTATGGGATGAGGAATTTAAATCCTTGAGGGCTTCGTGAAACTGATCGATGCGGTAAGCTTAAAATTCTCTTGCTTTTCTTTTTCTTTTTTGTTTTTTCAGCTTTACATAGCTGTCCTTCGAGGGAGCAGTCTATTTACAACACCGATTGTTGAGAGAAAGATGTCCTTTTGAGGGAGTCATATTTTTGTTAGAAGTTTGACTTAAGGAGTTGGGTCCCATGTGGGGATTTGAAGTCATGGAAAAGACCAAGGTGAAGAATAGGATTCTTGTTCAGAAAGCATGGTGAAACGACTATGGGATCTCATAAAAAGGTAGACGAAAAGTATCCATGAGAATCATGCTATGTGCAGCACCGTGGTACACACATTCAAGAGAAGATAACATGTGCTGTGTACTCACATGATTCTTGTTTAATTGTTGGTGAGGTGTATGAAGTGGATAGCACTCAAGGGACAAGCATGGAAAGAAGCAAAAGGTGAGGTAGGACTAAAAGTCAACAATATAATGGTCGAAGATGTAAGGCGTTAAGGGGTTCAGGTTCGTGTTTACCATTGAGTGAAGATAAACGATAAGCACTTGATCCATAAGTATGAGTCACGATGTATGGTCCAAGAAAATTAGGATAAAATTTTCCCCCTTTACTTTTTTCTAATTTGGTTACATGTTGATTTTCTTTCAGGACAAGGTCACCAACTTGGAAGGTTCATTCATGGACACATTTTTCGTAGGCACATTTGATACATTTCTGGTAAATTTGAAGGTGCTCAAGAGCATTAAGATGACATTCGTCTAATAACTCAAGTTGTGCTAAATGATCTTGAGGAAAGTCATCATCTTTGAGCATGTTATGGAGAGAAATGTAGAGTGAGGGAATCTGGACTTCGAGGGGTATAATAGCCTCGGTACTGTAGACCAAAGAAAATGGTGTGGCAGTAGTGGAAGTGCAAATACTAGTGTGGTATACCCATAGGGAAAAAGGAATGTGTGTATGCCAATCCTTCCCGGTATTTTTAACCACTTTCATGAGAATTTTGTTTAGGGTTTTGTTAGTGGATTCGGCTTGGCTATTGGTTTGTGGGTAATAAGGTGATGAGAAACTTAGCTGAATGCCGAAGGCATCGCAAAGTTTTTGCAAGGTTTTATTTTTAATTTTTTTTCCACTGTTAGTGATGAGGTGATGAGGAACACCAAAGCAATAAATGATGTGATGATTGATGAACTCACATATTTTCTCAAATTTCGTGGAGATGAGTGGTATGGCCTCCACCCATTTTTTTGTAGTATTTAGCAGTGGTGATGATCCATTGATGTCATTGGAAAGAATGGGGTTTAATCTCTCTGACAAGATCTAAACCCCATTGAGAGAAGAGCCAAAGGTCACGGTGACTTGTAAGGCATGACTGGATGTATGATGAAGGTTGGTGTTTTGTTGGCATTTTATACAACATTTGATGTAGTTGCAAAAATCAAGGTTAAGGGTCAGCTAGTAATAGCCTAGGCGAAGGATACACTTAGCAACAACAAGGCCATGGAAGTGACCTCCACATATGCCATCATGAACTTCCTTAATGGTACAAGGAATTTCAGAACTCATGAGGCATCATAAGAGAATACCATCAAATTCATGCTTATAGAGAAGGCCCCCTAGGATGACATAACGAGAGACCTTTTTAAGGAAGGAGAGTTGTCCATTACGAGTGAGATCAGGGCTAAAATGGAGAGAGAAAGATAGTCGAAGTATTATTTATACCACATGTCACTCAGGTCGGGGGTAGCAGTTCTAATAGAGTAAACATTGTGAGGTACGTAAGAGGGTGATTGGAGTCATTGTATGGTGACAAATATTTTAGAATCGATGGGTGAAGCGGGTATTTGAGAAGCCAAGCAGGCCATGGTGTCTGTAAATTTGTTGGTTGAACGAGGGATGGTTTGTAGGGCATAACGGTCAAAGGTGGTCGAAAGTATGTCTACATGATGTTTATACTTTTGAAGTATCTTGTTACGACATTGGTATATACCATTGACTTGGTTTACGACCAATTGAGAATCACCAAAGATGTTGATTGATTTGACATCTAGGGAATAGGAAGCTTAGAGACCTAATACGAGTGCTTCGTATTCGGCGATATTGTTTATGCATTCAAAATCAAGTTTGAAAGAAAAAGGCATGGGCTCACCATCAAGCAGAATGAGGATAATGCCAGCCCCACCCCCACATTGACACTTGGAACCATCGAAGAAGAGTGTAATTTGGTAAGGGGGTTCATCCAGGGAAAGGGTAGCAATTGACTCATCTGGGAAGTCAAAATTAGAGGGTTGATCCCTGGAAATAGGTGTGTTGGCCAATTGGTCGGCGATAGCTTAGCCCTTGATGGACTTTGATGAATGAATTTGAGGTCAAGGTCAGCTAAAAGAATAATCCAATGTGTGGCACGCTAATTTTGGTAAGGTTTGGCATACATGAAGTGTACGGGGTCAGTGTTTTTCAAAACATAGGTTTTGTGGTTGAGTAAGTAATGGCGGATTTTTGTGGCAATGAGAACTAAGGCTAAGCAAAGTTTTTTAGGATGGGTGTATCAGGTTTCGTAATCCAAAAGAGTACAACTTATGTAATAAACCACCTACTCCCTGTGTTGTTCATCACGATGAGTGAGCATGGCTCCCAAGGAGTGATCGGTAGCTAAGATGTATAGGTAGAAAGGTTGATTGTCTTTAGGTGTAATGAGTATGTGTGGTTGGAGGAGGTATTGCTTTAGGGCCTCGAAAGCTTTGTGGTAGTCATCATCCCATTTAAAGGAAACATCCTTCTTGAGCAGATGCTGAAATGGTTGGCACCGATCAGATAATTGTGAAATGAAATGGTGAATAGACTATAACTTACCTTGCAGGCTACAAAGTTTTCTAAGGTTAGTGGGTGGAGGAATTTCAAGAATGGCCTTGACTTTAGCAGGTTCAACTTCTATACCAAATAGGAAAATGATAAAGCCCAGGAGTTTTCCTGAGATCACCATGAAGACGCACTTCTTAGGTTGAAGGTGAACACAATATTTAATGAGATAGTCAAAAATGGTTTTTAGGACGACAAGATGCTCAGAGCGGCATTTAGATTTGGCTAGGAGATCATCCACGTAATCTTCCAATATATAATGCATGATATCATGGAAGATGTAAGTCATAGCCTGTTAATATGTGGCACTAGCATTTTTAAGGCCAAAAGGCATGACGTGATAGTAGAAGGTCCCCCAAGGGGTGATGAATGCGGTTTTATGTTGATCCTCTGGGGCAAGCAGGATTTGGTTATAACCCGAGAAGCCATCCATGAGTGATAGCATCTCGTGACCAGCGGTAAGGTCGACCAGTTGGTCAATACCAGGTAAGGGGAAGTCATCTTTTGGGTAGGCTAGGTTGAGGTCATGGAAATCCATGCAAATGCGGAGTCCCCCTGTCTCCTTAGTGATAGGGAAAATGTTAGAAATCCAAAGAGGATAATCAATGGGTAATATGAAGGAAACAGAAAGAAGGCGTTGAAGTTCTTTGACAAGAAGGGCAATACAAGGGTGCATTTTCCTTAGGTTTTGTTTGATGGGTTTGGCATCAGGAATGGTTACAATATTGTGGACCACTATGGTGGGGTCAATACCGGGCATGTTTTCATAATACCAAGCAAAAGCGTGGTTATGATCATTGAGAAAAGAAGTGATGGCTTCTTGTTCAGTAGCATCTAAAGATTGACCGATCTTTAGGATGTGCGGCTCGTCCTGAGTATGAATGTTGATTTCGACAGTTGATTCATTCAACATGGTTTGCATCTCAAAAGGTAATGATTGATGAATATATGAGTCTTCTGCACCAAGGTAGGTGAGTATAGATTCATCATCCTGACATTAGACGATGTTAATTGAAGGTGTATCACCATCAATCATTTCAGGATACAAGAAGGGAAGAGAGGAAGGAGCCTTGCCCTCGCATTGATAAGTCAAAGGCCCCAATGAAATGGTGTTTATGAAAACAAAAAATTAGGATGGATAGATTCAAGATCCATCGACTCTGACAGTTAAGGTGGTGATAAAGGCAGAGCGGGTGAAGAAGGTGGAGAAGGGCTGATGTCCTTGATGAGTTCAATGCGGTCCTGTTTGGTAGGTGGTTCAGTAAAGCCAATACCACTACAATCGTTATGTTTACGGGTGGTACATGGAATAATAGTATGGCAGCCTTGCTTGTAAAATCCAAAACCAAAACCCTTCCACGCACATCGGTACAGGAAGGTGTGGGAAAAACAACAGTTGGTGAGATACTAGAAGTCAGCGGAAAATGGGAGGGTTTGTGATGGTGGTTCGGGTGTGTACATGGTAGTATCAAGTCCCCCATAGGTGAGACTAGTATGAAGATGAGGTAGACCATAAAGGAGGTGTTCTCCTATGTGGTGATCATAGCAAGGGTGTTGGTGAAGACTTCCATACTCTTGTGGAGTAAGGAATGTGTTGACACTATATAGGCGGTACTCCCCCAGAGTGAGGCATTGAAAAACACCTTCCAAGGGATCGGTGGTTGGTATGTGGGTAGTGGGAATAGATGATATGTCGAAGGTTGATGCAGAGGTGGAGTTAACAGATTGGGAGACTGATGGGTTGGCCGTGGAGGTTGTGGCGGTGGTAGGAGTGGAAGAGGTATGTGCGGTGGAGGTGGCGACTGTACTAGTAAGCGGAAGTGTAGGTGAAGCAGTAGCGGTTGTGGAGGTAGACACTTTAATGGGTATAAGCACGTCATTAGGTTGGTAAAGCATGTTTCATGTTTTAGAAGGTGATGGATCAGATGGAATGGTATAGGTGTGTCCTTCATGTTCAAACTTTACACAACGATGCAAAGTGGAAGGAATGCAACCCATGACACGAATCTAGGGTCTGCCAAGCAACAAGTTATATTGGAATTCCCCCTCCAAGATGTAAAATAATTTTGGGACAGTGTGGTGGCCCATGCGAATGTGGAGGATGACAGTGCCTAATGTGAAGTGATAGCATCATTGAATGAACGCAACATGACAGGATGTTTTATGCATGCAATTGTCACGTATGCACATTTGAGCGACTATGTGGGATGAAATGATATTAATACTAGTGCCCCCATCAATCATTACACATCCTACACGTAGATCATTGATGTGGACAGAGATGATGAGGGCTGGGTGTTTGGTGTAGTTTGATCTCTTTCTCTGAGAAGCTAAGGGAGGCTACTTGGTGAGTAGGGTGCGGTGTGGATAAAGATGGAAATTTGGTGAGAGAGGCTACATGATGGGGTGTGATAATGGAGGCGACAAGTGTAGGGTCATTAGGTAAAACCTCAATAGATTGAATAACCTCCATGAGATCTTGATGATGGGATTCTAAGGTTTGGATGAGGTCATATAACAAAATTATGAGGGGATATTGGTGTAATTGTTTGAGAATGGTGTGATGTGTGACCCCATTAGAAATACGGTATGTGGGTCCAAGGATAGTAATCTTAGGTGTGGGCACAGATGGTATGTTGGGTATAGGATTGGTCGGTGAGTCAGTTGCCTTTTCTTTGCCCTTATCCTTCTGAGCACGGGTAGTAATGTGGATCATGTTTATCTGAGGGGAGTTAACAAATGGAGAAAGTATATGGTGAGTGGTATAACGACATGACGGGAAAAAACCTACCAGAGGAGAAAAACCCTGTGAGGTGAGCTGGGTGTAATGACATTTGGGTGTTGGTGTGGAAAATTCTCTGATGCAAACCATGATAATTTCAGATCTTGGAGGTGGTTCTAAGAGCTATGGTGGTGGAGGTCATGGTTGTCGAGTGGGAAATGAAATAAGGACTGTGGGAATGCGTGTCAGTGAAGCAGTATCCTCATCGAGAATGTCGTCATCATCAAATTTGGCTTCCAGAGGACACAACTAGATAAGGACAGTTTTCAAGGCCTTGCAGTTCTCTACATCATGCCCTAGCACACGATGGTAGGAAAAAATTTTAGTGTCATCAAACCCTTTTGGCTTGGGTTTGAGGGTTTCATAAGGTCTAAGTGGCAGTAATGTGATAACAGAATTCTCAAGGAGGTTGGTTAAAATTTTGGCATAGGACCCCGCTAGTGGGTCACAATGAGAGGTGAAAGTGGGTTTGGGTTTAGCTATGACTGATTATTGAGGAACAGTCCTCGCATGAGGGGGAATAGGTCGAGCTTTGGTTTTGGGTGCTGGCATGGTCTTTGGTGTCGGTCGTGTTTGTCTAGGTAGGGGTGTGGTAGATGAACGGGCAGGAGGGTGTGTGGTTGTTTTGACTACCTTATCGAGAGGTAGCAGATTTTTGTCTTTGGGTTGCACCTTCTTGGGTAAAGGTGATATGGGTGCAGGGGATCTAGAAGGAAACGTAGATGGGGGAAGAGGATGATTTACCTAGGGGGATATCGGGGGTGCTATAAAGGTAGATTATGCAGGTCGCGCAGGGGGTGTGAGAGAAAAATACTAAAGTATAGTGGGTAGTGAAGAAGTTGTGGAGAGTATTGGGGATATGGGTTGTAAAGATGTTACAGGTGTAGGTGTAAGTCATTTCGGGTGCTTGGGTAGGTTAGAAGTTTGTGAAGAAGGAGTGGGCTGTTGTGTTTTTGGTTTATTGATGGGTGGAAGTTTCTTAACCGTGTTGGGAAGCTGAGGTCCTAAGACAGACGGGACCAGTGCAAGTGTGATTGGCGTAGCCGGAGTACAAGTTCTATGGATTTGGTTCTTTTGTTTGGGTTTCAGAGTAGGTATGGTGTTGAATTTGGAGGATGTAGCTAAATCTAGTTTGATAGGTGGATGAGTAAGGCTAGTGGTTGGGGTGACCTTTAAGGTAGTGATAGGTTTAGTCAAGGAAGATGATGTATGTGTGGATTTGGATTTAGATGTAGGTTAGGTTATGGGTAAGGGTACGTCTTGAGTTATGATGGGTGTTGTGCAAGAAGTTGTGATAGAGGTGGTTGTGTTTGGTTGAATTGATCGAAATATTTTTGGGTAGATAATGGAGGTATCAGCAAGTGACGTCTACATCTGCGTTGAGACAGGAAGCAAAAGGAACCCACAAAGTAAGGCCCTATCCACATAATCTAAGCGATCAGCCAAATGTGAGAATGGCACATCTATAGGTGGAGTTGATGAGGACCTAATACTAATTCCCATAAAAAATTTCTTAGAGACGAGGAATTGGCTAGCTTCAGCTTCGATGGGTAAGAGAGCCGAAAGTAGGTCTGCAGGATCTTGGGTAGCTGAAGGAGAATGCTCGCCTAGAGGTAAAGGTATCTCTATTGGGTCTGTGATAGGGGAAGGAGATTATGGGTGCTCCTCTATAGGTGGAGGAGATGGTGGGATCTCCTCTGTGAGTGGAGGAGGAAAATAAGTATCCTCTGCGAAGTGAAGAAGTATTGTGGGTGTTGGTTCCCTAGTGGAGAAGCCAAAGGTGAAATGGTATCGATGTTATTGGAAGGTTCGTCCATAGGTGAGGAAGGAGGTGAAAGGTGTTCCTCTGTGGGTGAAGGAACAGGGGAGGTTGGTTACTATGTGGAAGGAGGATTTTGGCCTAGAATCTCGTCTATGGAAGGAATATGGGGTAATTGGGAAGCAATAGGTGCGTCACTGAAAATAGTGTGGACCTCGCAAGTATGGGTATCATGAGTTGAGGTCTCACCGGTTTGATCAGACGAAGGGGCATGATTGGGAAATGGTTTCTTGAAGATGTGTAGGTTTTGGTTGGCAAGTGCGTTAGGATTATCCATGGTTAACTCACCTTTCTCGAGCATTTCTTAGACAATGTTTTTGAAATTGATGTAATTTCTGTCACTATGACCCTTTACTCGATGATAGTTACAGAATTCATGTTCTTTATACCATGCAAGCATGGGGTGAGTAGGGTCAAAACCAATGTGTGGTTTTATAGGTGAAAGGATAATGGCCCTAACTTTGATAAGCTTTTCTAAGACAGAAGAGTAAGGCTCCCCAATTGGGGTGCATTTCTATTGTTCTCGTCTGAATTGAAAAGTATGGATGGGTGAGAGATTAGATGAGGGGTAGCCTGATTTGACAGATGAGTCAGACCGGCTTTGAGTACCACTATGTTAGCGGTGCCCTTGGCCTTTGAATAATTTTTTTGTGGTTTGGAAGAAGAAGAAGTATCATTCGACTTGAATGCCAAATTTTTACTACGTAATTAGATTTTCTTCTCTTCGATGGCCCGAATCTCTAACTTTCGTGCCATGGTGAATGCTTCATCAAATGTTTGGAAAGTTTGAACCTACAGGGTCAGTGAGATATGTCTATCGCAAGCCCATGTGAAGAGCTCGATGAGTTCTGTTTGTGGCAGTTGGAAGGTGAGTTGATTGATTAGGCTACACCAGCGAGTGAAAAAATCTGCGATAGATTTGTCCTCATACTGACGCATGGAGTATAGGTTAGTCATGGTAACCTTCTTGAAAAAAGTGATGGAGAAGTGATCCAAGAAGGCTTTGGATAGCTGATTAAATGAAAATATAGAGTGTCTAGGTAACCCACTGTACCAATCTAACACAGGTCCAGTCAAAGACATGGGAAAGGTCCTTAAGAGTAAAGCATCAACGTGAGCGATTGAGTAGCACCTGTGTTTGAACGACTACAAATGTTGTTGTGGGTCTTCCTTGCTATTGAAGTAGTTGAATTTAGGCATCTCCTAATGCACGGGGTATGGATGAATATGAATGGATGGGTGGATGGGTTCATTGCAAATTTCATCATAGGTGAGAGTATTATGGGAGTCAGAAACCAATGCCTCTAATGTTTACATCTTTTCCATCATTAATTTGATTAGGTCATTAGTAGGTTGCAATGATTGGGTGCCTCTTGTAGCATGCGAGGGTTGGTTTTGGGCATATAACAGGGGTGGCATTCCAGTATATGGTGTTTCCGTGTAGGTAGATTGAGAAGAAGGTAGTGAAATAGGGGGTATGTAACTAGAGTGAATAATAGATGAAACAGGAGGCTACTAGTAGTACATATATAGAGGTGGAAAGGTCGTGGCAACCCTAGTCACAATAAGGGCTAATGATTGTGGAATGGAAAGGACCACATTCTGAAAAGGGGTAGAGGTCACCGATAGCATAGGTGGTAGTGTATCTACGGGTATATGCGAGACATTAGGGGTGGATGAGGTTGCATTTTGGGTGGTTTTCAAAGGTATGGTGGATGTGGCAGGTGTCATAGATATAGCAGACACGGCAGTCATAGCGGGTATAGGCCCTAGTTGTGAAACAACTGGGGGTAAGGTAGATGTGGGCAACACGGAGCCAGCTGGGGCTAACGTAGGAGTGGGAGTGAGAGTCGAGGGGATAGATACGGGCATGTCATATATCAATTGACTTGAGGCATATCAGATAGATGAGTGGGAAAGATAAAAATGCAAGGTGGAAAGGTTTTGGTCAAGGAGTCGTGCAAACTCCTCATCTCTGGTAGCGATAGTGATAGGTTGGATAGGATCCATGGAGGGTGATAAAATGGAAGGTAGTGAAGGACTAGGTGGGAGCAGTTGACAACTTGCGTGGAATACGAGTGCACTTGCTTGTCTTTAGGTCACCACCATGTGAACCAGTACTGATCAGGTTAGGCCGTTTCTATGTAAATGACACAAAAAAATATTAGGAAGAGGTGAAACAGGCAGTAAAAAGTGGACTAGGTATGAAATATTGGCTGGAAAGTGACACATGCTAACTGATGCCGGTTAGGGTAAACCGATGCCGGTCACTGTGGGAAATGGACAGTGAGTTTAAAACAAGGTGTAAGGTCAAATTTGACAGGTATGCCAAACCTGATGAGTTTTAAAATGTCAATGGGAATGATAATAGTGATAGGGACTCTGAAAAGTTGAAGAAGGTGAATAAATGTCCTTTTGGGTAGGTTAACGAAAATTACAGTGAACTGATGCCGGTTGGGTATAATTGACGATGGTCAGGGGTAACCGACGATGGTCACTGGACTGACACCAGTCACTGTGAAAATGAAACAGTGATGAAAGGAAAACAGTTGTGAATTAAAATCTAATGTGGAATCAGACCCAAAATTTTGAGAATGATGAGAATATGGTCCAGGCACCCTCAGATGACGCCGAAATACACCAACTATGATGAGGAGTGTGCAAGGATAAATAAGAAGAATGAAGAACATGACCTCTCACCTCAAAATGTAAGCCAAGTAGAAACACTAAGAAAAATGTGATCATAAGAGTGCCTTTTCTATTATGTTTGTTTAACTTATGCTATTTAAGGACTGACTCATGAAATGTAGAATATAATTTTTTGGTGAGGATGGCTTCCTACAAAAACTGAGATCTAAAAGGTGAGGTTTCAGGTATGTTATGGTGGGGGTGGGCTTTGCTCTGAAGTATGACTCGACAGAGCAGTGACTTGGGGAGTACCTGCCAATCCTCAGATCAGTGCAATCATTGACAGGCGTTCCTAGGAAAGATGTTGTTTAAGAATATGTATTTATTTTGAATTTGTGCAATGCGGAAAGACTCAGAGAGAGAGAGAGATTTGATTTCTATGATTCATTTGTCAACCATCAGCTGGGAATGACTTCCAGCGTATAGGTTGCCCTTAATTAATGTGAGCTAATGCCATAAATCGGAATGCAATGCACTTATTTTAAGCCCAAATCGAAATATGATGTTCGATGACACAAATGGATGAATATGAAGATGGATGATCTTTCACTAAAATTTAGAAAACAAGAAGAAATTATTCTTTTTAAGTACACCAAAAGAAAGGTTTCTTTTAGAGAAAATAGAAAGAAAAAGAGGGTTACCATGGAAGAAAATTAATGTGTATGCTTTTCAGAAGGGAAAAAACACAACTTTTTCTAGGAATGAATAAAATGCAAGGAACCCCAGATGGGTCCCACTGGGTGTGCCCAAATGTTTCACTTGATTCTTAGATGTTTCTTTGAAATATTGACGATACAGATAGGGTAATGGGCATAGGAGGAATACCTATTGGAATGCTGGTTGTTGGGTTGTTGCGCGCGTATGACTTCTGAATCCACAGCTGATCATGAGAGATTCATTTTTGCTAGGAGGAACTACCTGAAATGGAACACAAGACCACCAAATAAAAGTTAAACAATATGTGCAGTGAACTACCTAGTATGTGCTAGATCCGGGAAGTGTGATACTTCCTAGACGGCTGTCAGTCCACTATTTAAAATAATTTAATGCTGGTAATGAAGTAAATCCTATTGTAATTTAAATGATTTAGGTATCTCATTAAAAACACAATAAGAAAGATCTAATCTAACATGCTAGGTTAAAATAAGATCTAAAGATCAAATAACTGGTTCTGGGTCTCTGCAGGTCTGACAGAGATCTCAGGAAGATCACAGATGAACAAAGGTAATGTGGGAATAGGATGATAGGTCACTGTTCTGGACTCTATTGTTGAATACAGAGACCAATGCTGGTTAAGGGTGACCAACGCTGGTTGGGGAGAACCAGTGCCGGTTACTGTGCAAAACTGAGAATTGTTAGGTTGTGGAGCCTGTTTTCATGAGTGAAAGTGTTGAAGACTGTACACTTTTCATGTATCCTCGCTAAATTTTTTTGGCCTCGAAAAATGCACCCGACATATCGGGAAACGTGCTCTTCTCATATGGGAAATATTTTTGACCCATAGGTTTATGGGATGGGTTTTGCCCATGGTTTTGATACCCACGGTTTTGTAAAACTACTTAAGCAGTTGTCTATTTATATGGTCTTATGCATATTATAGATGTATAAGCACATGTATTGCAGATGTGTTTTGAATTCGGGTGTGAATTCTATAGAGTTTTTTGAGCATAGCTCCAAAAGGATCTGGGTATTGTATTGAGAGAGCGGTGGCTTGTAATAAAATCTGAGCAAGTGATTCTTGGTGGACGTAGCCCAAATTGGGTGAACCACATTAAATATTGTCTCCTTGTGTTGTGTTATTTTATTCTGCAATTTTATTTGAGATCTGTAATAATTTTTTCATATTAGTTTCTACTGTTGCGATTATGTGAGGGATTATTCCGCATATTTTATCCCTTATTTCCTAACTAGAATGCCACAAAATGAGCTTTGGGTCTCCCTTTTGATTGCACAAAGGACTTGGTTGGCCGGAACGAGGTATTAGGTTGTTTTGATGGGGTTTGGCGGGGTTTTAATGGGTATATGGAGGGGTGAGTATTAAAGGAGGTCAATGGGTGGCTAAGAGAACAAGAGGATGACAATACAATGATGAAATGAATGAACCAGAGGAGTAAACTATTCTACTTACTTGAAATCTGGTTCAGGGTGCTTGTGAATGATGGATGAAGGTGCCGGTAAGAGGTTGAATGTTGTTGAGGATCACCAAACATTGGAAAGCTCCTGCATGGGCTGCATGTGCATTTCCTTTTGCTTGGTTGGATCAAATATTCTCTGGGGTGTGTGTTGGATAATTGTGCAAGAGAAAATGCTTGATCTCCTTCCTTGCATGTGTGTTCTAGCAGAAACTTGCTCTAAAAAGATGTCTTATCTCTCAGGAAAACTCCCAATGTTTGCCAACCTCAAAAATAAGGTTGTTTTGGGGATTAAAAGGTGACCAACAATGGTTCTGGCTTAACCAACGATGGTTAAGGGTAACCAGCGTCGGTCAAGGCAGGATTTCATAGTTTTACCAAACTAGGGAGATCCCCTTGATTTTCTGGGATCTCACGTCATTCACCCACGGATCAGACTGGAAGCTTCTTGTTAACATGTGGGAATGTGGTTATAGGGAATGTAGGCATTGATTTTTAGGGTTTGGGTAAGTCTTAGTTAGTTATGGAAACTTACTAAGAATAGGTCTTAGGGTGAGTTAGCTTGGTGAGGTGTCTAGGTGAGCTGTAAGTGTGGGCATTATTTAAATTAAGATATTTAAATAATAAATATTGTGAAGATAATGAATTAAATTAATTAAATTAATATTAGTGGGGTGAAGGGGGCCATGGCTAGGTGAATGTGATGAAGGTATTGATTTTTCGAGGGACCAAAGGGGAATGTGACCTAATTTTAGTTTCTACAGTCATATATGCAATTTTTTGGAGAAATATTTTTTCGATAGGAAAAATTAGTTGATTTTCACCAATGCTCTAGGATTAAGTCCCTCCTTGGAAAAGGGGATGCTCCCATTATTGTATGAAAATAAAAAAAAATTTGTGGTTGGAAAATATTCCAAGGATCCAACAAGAACACTCCATTAAACATGTAGAAAATGTTTGTACCTCATGCAAGGGAATAATTTGCAAGGAAGGTGAGATATTGGGAGTGAGAATTTAGGGAGAGTGTGGTTAATATTGAAATTAGGATAAATTATATTCTTACAAATATTAACCATAGTTTATCAACACACAATTGGAAGGAACGACAAATTTTATGGTTATGAGAAGACAAAATGAACCATGAACATAACATCTCATTCATTCATTCATCAAAATATTTTACACTCTTCTTGGTCATACAAGATTGACATGTTCATAAAGCTACGAATGAGAGAGAGAGAGGAAACATATGGAAGGGAAATAGAAGATAATGATATCTTTTCTTGTTCTTTGTAGATAGCCACTCATGAACTCACAAAATTGACAACTCCTTGAAATGAGGAATTCGTTACAATATATATTTTTTTCAAAGATGATTCTTCGCCTACCCCCACAATGACTTTGCATTGACCTTTAAAACATGTGACCTTTTGCATTCATACGAAAGAGATTGAGTCCCTTTTTATTATTTAGAGGAGACTCATTACAAAGTACAACTATAGATCACATTTTCATGAATAAGACAAAAATGGAAAGTAAACCCCCTAACGAATAATTAGAACGTATGAAATAAGAAAGGAAGTGGTGGGGAAGAGAGAAAGGAGAGGAGATAGCTACTTGAGATGAAGACTATGCACTTTTCAGATGGAGACTCACATTCTGATGGACTTTTTGAAAGTGCCTCTGGG
This sequence comes from Taxus chinensis, assembly GCA_019776745.2. Lineage (NCBI taxonomy): Eukaryota > Viridiplantae > Streptophyta > Pinopsida > Cupressales > Taxaceae > Taxus > Taxus chinensis. Next base: position 16,400,511 of record CM034153.1, read on the forward strand.
AATATATTAATCCCTTTAAAATCCTTACTGTACCGGGCCATTGTAGGTGCTACCACCTTTTTATCCTTGGGGAATGTGTACAAACAATCAAATATTTGAGCCAATTCTCTGAAGGAAGCATTGACTATTCTTTCATTTCATGAACCATGTTTAATTCTCCTTTGTGGTGTTGGATATAACAAGAATTATCTTAGCAAGATACTCCGGTGTATCTTAATGTTAAAAGAAAATGGATCTCCAAACTTCCTTCTTGACCAACTCTTCAAATGGTTTTCCCAGATCATTCACTGAATTATTTTCATCCACCATGGATACTAAAAGTTTATGTACTTCTAAATTGATATCTTCTTTCATATTTGAAGTATAATTCCTTGTACAATTCTAGTTCATCAAGATCATGGTTTATCATCTCATATCGAGAAACAAGAATTCGAGCCAAAACTTGAGAAAAGTCTTCAAATGCGGAGCTAAATACATTTCTTGCTCACCATTATGGAGGAGTTGACTTTTCCCATTTTGGCCATTAATAGAAATACTTGATCCTAGTGCTCCTTCTCTAATTCACTTTCATCTCTGGTCATCCTTACCTTTGTGGAATTTGTAATCAATTACTCAAATAATAATACAATCTCAGGAAGAAATGTATTACCTTTTTACAAAATATTTCTCACCATCTCATATCAAGCAACAAGATTTCTAGCCCAAACTTTATACAAGTCTTCATATGTGGAGTTGAATATATTTATGCTTACTAGTATGGAAGGTTTGAGTTTTTTCATTTTGGCCACAAATGGAAATACTTGATCCAAGTGTTCCTTCTCTTTTTCAATTTCGTCTCTCGTCATCCTTAAATTTTTGGAAGTTATGATCAATTACTAAAACAATAAGTGACTCTTTGTAAGTAATGTCTTACTTTTTCTAGAATCTTTCTCACCCACTTTTAATTTTCACTTCCTTGTATCATGAAGCCTTAAGTCATTCTGATGGATTCCAGATCAAAAATACTAGTAGGGGTAGTTTCCTTCGATGGAAGAGATAGAAGTGGACATTTGTATCAATGAAGTTTTGCACATACGAGGTGAGGGGTTCTTATATGGCCTTCCATTTATTCAATTTTTCTCCTTATACTCCTCATTTCTCACAAGAAAGTGAGTGGGATGATTATTTGAATAGGTGTGCATCCCCCTCATGTGCATTTCTAGTCCTAAAGGAATGGTGCTTATTACATCATATTCAGATGGATTAATCTCACCAATGGGCTTAGATTACCTTTGGTCAAACTACCTCCACATAACGATTTCCTGAAAAACCATTGAAGAAGTGAGAAGAAATTTGAGTCTGTCATACCTTTATTTATCTTCACCATTGTGGATATGGCTTGAAAATACATAACCTCCACTTGTTGAAATTTTTGAGTCTCTCCTTCAACCATCTCTTGCACCCATGGGAATATCTCCAGTTGTTTTAGGCTCTAACATTGGGCATGATTTCTATTCTCGGCTTTGAGTTAGATGACACATCTTGCACTAGTATAGCTGCAGAGTTGGTGATACTTTGAGACTGGTGAGGGAGGAGGAGATACTTTGAGATTGTTAAGGGATTGATGGATGAGTTGGTTCAATTTCTCCCTGTTCCAAACCCTTCTACATAGATATTGTGTGGATCTTAAATTATTTGTGTAGTCTCCTACAGTGTAGGAGCCTCATATTCCACTGACTTAGTTTTTGAGTTACTCTATTGAGCAAACAAGAGATTCAAGTCCTCTAAAATCAATTTCAAAGTAGGAAAGGTGAGATGTATTGTCTTTTGAGAGTTGGGAAACCTCCTAATTTGATGTGGGAAGCTTTCTTTATTTTTGAATCATTCCCTCGATCTCCCAATTACTCACTTTAGTTCACTCATTTATGTCTCCCGATTCACAAATGCTCCAAGAAAAATTTGGGAGGGGTAAGGCTTTCACATATTGATACTCATGATCATAAATTTTAGTACCATCATCCTCAATTCCATCCTCGTACCAATCATACTTAAATTTTCTCGTCTATCCAGTTTTCATCCTCATATAATCACATTTAATTACTTCAAAATCATCTGAACAATTCACCCAATAGTCTTCAATTTGTGGATCATGGTGAAAATCAAGAAGGTTAAATGTTTTCAAGGTTGTCTCCGAATGTTGAAATCCACCTTTAGCATGTGTATAGGTAGAGATTCAGAGGAGAAAAGGAGGATCTTCCAAGTTTATCGGCATCATTGTCATTCTTATAGGAGAAGATCCTGAGAAAGATGGGGAATGAAATGACTTTTATTCTTATGGTTCTTGAGCTTACCATTGATGTGTTCACACTTTCCTGCATAGCTTCAATATCACGATCTTTTTGCATTGAGATACCTTGGAAGCTTAACATGAAGAAAGATGAAACCTAGTTACTCTGAGTGTATGAAAAAATTGAGAAATGTGTGAAAGAAATACCCATACCTTTTGATGAAAGTAGTAGCTTTTAAAGAAAGCCTTGATTCAAGACTTTCCCTCTAAAAGTATAACACAACATAGTGAAAGCATCATTCAACAGTATGAAAGACATAGTGAAAGCATCATTCACTCTTTCAAATTGGTGATTTCTCTCCTTCAAGTTCAATTGATGGATACTTTCTCATAGGTAGGATCCTTCTAAGAGATTATTATAAGTGATAGACCAGGCATCTGAACGGTCTTGTGCTCATAAGAGCATAGACCAAGTAGTATTTCATTGAAAAATTCTTCCATGGTTAGCCAACAACCAAAGAAATTATTAATGGATGTTGTCACTATTTATCTATCCCTATTCAATCATATTATTACCCTCGATGGATAACAAGAATGAATTGTGTCCATCTAATCTTGAAAAATCCCTCGTATCCTCTTCTCCCATCACCCTGCTTAGTATGATGATTACATCTGAGAAATCCTTCTTGGAATTCACTCCTGAGATATAGCTTTTGGAATGTGATGATGTATTTCTTCTATGTTTTCAACCATGAACCCAATGTACATGGACTTGAAGACATGATGTTGTTTTGGACCATTCGCCTAATGAAAATTCCTTTCATGATGATCACTATGTTGCTCCATGTCAAAAACTACATAAATTGAGAAATTCCTTTAGGACTGAGCACTGTCATTAGTATTGAGATATCATCCATGCCCTTGTGATTCTCTTGTCTTCAACTCATGTTAGTGATGAGTAACATGTATAGTAACTAAATCCATGCTCTGAATAGATACAAGATGACCACCTGTTACATATAAACCACTTGTGAACACTTTTTCCTCCACTGGTTCTCTGGGAGCGTCATTGAGCATTCGGTTCTTGAGATATTCCAAGTCCGTATGAGTAACATTGTTGTCACCCACACCTAGTTATTCTTATATCTAGAGTTGAAGATAGACTCAAGACCAGAAAATTTGAAATTCATACTTGCTAAAAAGTCCACAAGATGAGTCAAAATGGAGAAGACAACAAATTTCTGCAACACAATAAAACACTTCTTATTTTTAGCAATTAGGGTTCGAGGAGTTGCTATTTTGGAAAAAAGTGATTTTTTTCCTGAATTCACTTTTTTAAAATTCTTAACATGATGAGAATACATTCACTTATTTTTCTTTGTGATTTTTTAAAATTTCTATTTTTAGCAAAGGTTCTTTTTTACTTTTTTCGAAAAAAAGTGTCTAGTTTGATCATCTTCATTGTTCTTTGAGTGCATTGGTCTTAGAGGACTTGATATTTTAGGTAAGTTGATTCTATTTATAGTAATTGAGGGTATTAAATACTTAATATTTTTAGAAATAAAAATCATCCACTATCTTATTGTAATGAAAATTAATTCGCTAGATTTGGCTTGATTTAAGGACTTTGTGCTCCAACTTTCACCTCGATCCTTGTGTGTTGGAATTTCTTGGAAAACTGAAAAAGTCATCTTCTAGGGCATGATAACTAGGGGTTTACTACCATTAAAAAATCATGTGCATCATCTAATTTTCTCTGTTAAAACCTTCTTATAGGCACCCGAGATGAGGAACAACTAATAAAAATTTATCCGAATCTATTTACAAGTTTGACAAGATATGAGTTTTTTCTGGGTTTTGGTGGTATAGGGAAATGCCCTGGAGAAATTTTGGCAGATTTTCTTGTAAAAATACATGTTTTTGGAGTTATGGAGCAGAAAAAATTAAGGCATGGTGAAAAAATTAAGTGAGGATAGGTTATTTCATGTTTATTAAAACTTTCAGTAGTGTCTTTTGGTATCATTTGAAAGAGGTAGAAGCAGGTAGTAACAAGTAACAGCTATTAGATTATCTTTTAGGTTTTCAAACTTCATGGTATGGGGTGAATTTTAATTTCCCCTTGAGACAAGGATAAGAGGGATAGGAAAATTCATCCTGATGTGAGCTTAACAAGTGGCACTACATGATTGCTTGAGGAGTGAAGGAGGAAAATCAATTTTTAGCACCCAGGGGCTGAGACTTGGGCACATAGAGAATCATGAAAAGGGATGGATTGGGGCATATTTTATTATCCCCTCTTTCCCCTTGGGATAGGGACAAGATGGATATTAAAATTTTCCCTCATGTGGTGATAACAAGTGGCAAGGCCTGATTCGATACGGGGGAAATGAGGGAAGGCATACTTTAGCACTGTGGAGCTTCAAACTCAATCACATAAGAAACCAAATCTAGAATAGAGTGGGAAAATTTTTAGTATCCCATATTTCCCCTTAGGATAGGGATATAAGGGAAAGAAAAATTCACCTTAATCTGGTGATGACAAGTGGCACAACTACATTGCATGAAGGTTGCATGAAGGGAGGAGCTAGAAATAGGTGAAAAGGTCTTGCAGAGTGCTTAACAAGGTCATGTGATGAACCTGAAGGGAAAAAAATTGGGGCACATTTTCTTGTCCCCTTGGGATAAGAACAAGAGGGACATAAAAATTTGCCTCAACCTAGAGGTGAAAATTTTCCTCTTGCAAAATTGGCTAAGTATGAGAGACGTACCTTCCAGAAAAGAGCCTTGTTGAAGATATTTCCGAAACTCCAAGAAGACTTTTTTAATGAACCCTTATATTATTTTGACCATAAATATCCTTCCAAAGACAATCAAGTTGGTATCAACTTCCAATACTTCCTGAAACCCCCTGAAATGCCTCCTTTTTCCTTGGGACAGTGGGGTGTGTCTGTTGAAACAAAGATTTCATGAGAGAGTCTTGAGTGTTTTGAAAGATGTTAAGGTTCCATTATGCAGAGGACTCTTCAATATTTCAAATGAATACTTTTTCCTTTCCAAATCACTAAAAAACTCCCAGAATCCTTTGTTGAAGCTCAGGTACCATTTTAGAATGTGATTAACTAAAATGTGGAAATATCCTATAGTTAATCTAATCCAGGAGGACATGCAAATGAAATAAATATGTAAATGACTCAAGTAACTCTGAAAAAGGAAATGCTAACCCTAATTTGATAGAGAGAAGAGGAAAGAACTCAGATGAATAAGAGATGCTTGCATGATTTTGTCACAGAGGTGACTCAAGAATCTGAAAGTAGGAATGACTATGAAGAGTTCCTGAAAAAGGATGGATCTGGACTATCTATTTGGATTGGAGTGCCTAGAGAAGGACTGGGGCACCTATGGGCACTCTAGTTTTCAAAATGAGTGCATTGGTCTGTTCAAAAGATCCGGATCTAAGTTTCACAAGTCTAGAAGGTGGTCTAAAACCATCATTGAGTATCACATTAGATTTGTTGCACTACGTCAGATGTCGCTAATAATCCAAGTTGTATAAAAGACCTACAAAATACCAAAGATAAGTATCAAAAACATAAAAAAATAAGAATGCAAATGAATGGGTCAGACTGACCTCAACTGTCACAATAGTGGGCTTACTAACTAAGGGATGCACTACATTTCAGACCCAAATGTAGTTATTGTGTGTTTTTCCATAGGTGCTCTTGTGCTAGTCACACTTTGTGAAGTAGCGAGTAAAAACTAGATGTATAAAATGTAATAGAATGTGTGCATGGAATAGAATATAATCCTACCCCTATGTTTATGTGATGTAGATGTCATATCCTTGTGCCTTGTGATGGAGCTATGTGGATACAAGTGATCTCCAATGCAATATATAGATGCAACAATAGATGGATGATAGTAGTGACTAGTGTTTGGTCCCTCATTATGGTCTCATAGCTTTATATTTATAGGGTTATCTTGATCTAATTTTGTAATAAACCCTGAAATGGCCGACCACAAAAAAGATAAATATCTCAAATGGCTAGAAAGATCCCAAAAAGTGGCAGGAAAGTGTGAAAAGGATTGGGGCACCCTTGGTATGACAAGGGCTCCCATGGGTTCCCCAGTCAAGGCTAAAATAACGTAAAGTGATGAAATTTGTCTAGGCATGTGGGTGTAAAAGGTCGGGAATGATGAAAATAAAATAAGAGAAGATGGCCAAAAGACTGGGGTTGATTAGTAATTTCTTCACTCTAAACCTTCTAAAGAGTAGTATGAGACCGAGATAAAATAATGTCGACAGCACATGATTTTATGTCTACATTTTCCCCCACTTTATGTTAGTGAGTGGAAAAATTGGTAACATAAAGTAGATAGAGATGCATACCAGATGTCCATGAATATTATAGTAGAAAACACATTGAAGGACTAGACAAAACATGGAATGAAAAAATGATGATGGAGCGTTGAAACTATAGGTGAAAATGTACAAAAATAGAAATGAGAGTGAACCTAGGGTGGAAATGCGTGTGTAGCTGTTGATATGTGTAGTGTACCTACATGGTTAGTATGTGAATTTTTTTATCATGAATTTTTTTTGTCGACGTTGTTGTTGTTATTGTTTACCCCATTTGATTGATTGTTTCTCATACTGCTAGACATGCAAGGAGAAAATGATCAAGTATTCAAATATGTATGTATGTATGTGTAAAAATGAAATGTAAAAGACACATGTAAAATTATGTAAATGTAAAATATGTAAATGAAAGAGTGTAAATGGAACATGTGCACCTAATCCATGATGAGAAAGAGAGTGTAGAATGATATCTTGAACTACGATGTTTTTGGGAAATCTCATGCAACCCTGGCCAAATAAGTATAGGGAGAAAGATACATTATTCTCCTTCTTGTAACTGCTTCCTTAAATGTGTGTAAAGATATCTTTGTAAGTCCTATTTTCTAGGTGATATGACACCGCATGCCACAATAGTGTAGGGAGGCACACCCACTGTAACCTCCAAGCCTGTAATTGCTTCCCAGAATGCTAAGGATAACCATGTCCTAAAAAATATGTTGTTTATGGGGTTCATAGACTAGTCTAAACCAACTCACTATATATAACTGAACTGAACCAGTGTATAGTCTATGTGTAGTGTGTAGAAAAAACCTAAATGATTCCCCCCTCTTTGGGGACGCATGCGACATCACTGATAGGAGAAATGCATCCCCTAAAGAGGACCAACCACATGTACTCTAAAATTATACCATGTAGGGGGGAGGGAATGTGCTTGATAGAAACAAAGGAGCATAAAAACAAGGATGGCTATCCAAAAACAATTTCTATTACGAAAATTTATGCATGTAAAAAATAATGTATAAACTATGCAAACAGTGTGTAATCTACTAAGCAAAGTAATGTAAACACACAAGAAGAAAATTAATCCACATAAAGGGTGTTGCAAACATGGGACACCAATCACAATGTTCCAAGACACGCAAGGCCATCATGGCAGAAAACAACAAACAAATGTGCACACTAAACAAAGGACAAGGCCCGCATACAATAAAAAACAATAGTAGACAATGTAACAAACAATTATGGAATTAAATATCCCTACATAACAATTGTTACACATGAAGAACTCATTATCATGTTACAAAGATAATTATTATTTCAAAAGCGTGTAGAACCAAGTAATGTAAAGTGCTAAGTACAAAATTAAATAATAGCACCTGGAAGAGACGGATGTGGATGCCCCCATTGACCAGTGTAGGAAGGGTAGAAGACAAGCATCCATGCTACGTGCAAGAGACCTTTTTCTGTAATCACAACTAGAGAAAGACATGAATGCACATGTGTGGATGATATAGATAAATGACATACTAGTAATCTAACTAGCATGAGTAATAAAGTGACCATGAACAAGAAAAGTTAAGAAAGAGTAAGAGAAACCATAATATGCGGTATGTTGTGGATGGATGGAATGGAATTCAAAATGGAGTGATAGGAGTCATGTGCCCCCAAGTCAATGGAAATGTATGTAGTGAGGTTCATTTAGTTTTTCCCCTCGGAAGTCAAGAATGAAGAATAAACAAGAGTGCGTCATCGGGAGGTGGTCGAAGTGTGTGTTGTGTCTAATGCGTTGTGACAAGTGTGTAGGTGTAGTGATGAGATGCAACCTAGCGACGATGTGTGCATTAACCCTAGTAATGTCACATGATGAAAGTTTGAATGATAAATGCATGATGAAGAGAAGGTCCATTTTATTTGTAAACCCTTGGTAGTCGAGTATGGACCAAGGAACTAAAGTGTGTCATAGGGTAATGAGTGTAATGCATAGAAGATGATAGAGTATGCATAATGATAATAGATGACCGTACAATGATTAGAAATGTGTAATACATGATGATAAGTGTGCAATACAGTGTGGATAGGTATATTATTGGAGAAGCACTCAAGATCTACTAGTTTGAAAATTGCATAGGTGAATGATGCAAGACGTGAATTTTTCCAAGTCAAAACAATGTAAGCATACAAGACTGTAAAAATATGAAAATTTAAGAGAGATAATTGAAATAACACATAAATAGTTCTAAACCAATACAATCAAATATAAGAATTCAAGAGATGTACATATAGGAGGTGAATGTGTAACATGATCCCATAATCAAGGCAATAGCTACCTATAATAGTGGTAACCAATAGCTAGAATGGCAAAGTCAAGTGGTGATTAACACCTAGAATAATGTAGTCAAGTGGTAACCAACATCTAGAATAGTGTAGTCAAGTGTACACCTAAGAAAGAAAATCCCATAAGTGTAGGGAAACTCCAAGTGCATTGGAATATCCCGAGTAGGATAATAAAAATAAAGTGAGAAAAATAAATCCTACATCAACACCCCCCATAAGCACAACTTAGGTGGGAAGTGAAAAATGAAAGTGTGTCCCAGAAATAAGACCTGATGAGGTACCCACATACATTGTAATCTCTCATAAGGTAGAGTAAAAGGAGAAACCCAGTGGGTAACCTCCGTCCCCCCCCCCCCCCACAAAAAAAGAGAGAAATAAAGAAGAGAAGATAGGAATAGAAATCCCCACTTGAAGCTAAAACTACCTATAGCTATTCACTATCCTGTAAAGAAACCTCTTGGAGTGATTATAGCTCATAAATAAATGCAGTGAAGAGTGGATCACAATAGAAAAGTGAAGGTAGCTACCAATTTTATGATGGATCTCCAACCAAGGTGTTGTTCCTATCCAAGGAACTATGCTCCTCATATATGGTAGAAGTGCCAACTACTCCATGATGGAATGGTATATCTGATGTAGAAGAGAAGAAAGAATTTGGAGGGTCCTGTAACTTAGTAAAATAGTGCTTGATGTTTGATGAGTTATGAATCAAGATTCCTACTCCTTGAAAAGTTTGAGGTGGACTAGAAGTAGGTGGATCAAGAAATAACTCCTCTAATAATGAAAGGTGACAATGAGGTTGTGGAGGTGGATCCCCATAACAACTGTAGTCATTTTATTTAGAAGATAAGTTATCATCATAAATGTACTCAAGCTCAACAATTTAATCAATTACAGGTGAATGTGGTGAAGAATCTAGAGGAACAAACTGAGAGAAGGAATATAGTAGAATATCATGATCGACTACACCCACTGCAATGATAGTGTCACTGTGTAGCTCTTTGACGTATACTAAATCTAGAGTGAACTCAACCCGCATGACCTAACTAAGGTTAGTAATTTGGTAGAATGATAAGAGATTAGATAATAGTGAAGGAATACTAAGAACATTATTGAATGTTCCTCCATCCACTTCAACGGACACTCTCCTAAAAACCTGTGAAGAATTTTTATCACCCAATCATATAGTAGACATGTCATATGGCTCTAATGAACTGAACTCCATGTGTGAAGAATCCATGTGATGTGAAGCACCATAATTAATAACCCATATAGGAGGTTATGGTACAACTACAACAAGGGCTCTCCCTTTTTTCTCCTTTCCTGATTCTTTCTCTTTCCCTTTTGTATTAGAGGATTTACTATTTGATTAAGACTGTTTGGAAGACTAAGGTTCACCTATCTTATTCTTCTCAAAAAGACTTGTGAGGTTATCAATTTTCTTCTTCAAATATTTTCTTTCATCATGTCTTCCTTTACAATACCCACATTTAAACCTTTCTTTCTTAGACTTATCACTAGAAGAGGAAGTTTGAGAGTTTAGTGTATATGTGGAAGACTGTTGATCTTTCTTTCTTTCTTGATCCTTGTTACTCTATTTATACTCTTTGTCTAATGAGGCTTTCTGTTTTCCATTCTTGGCAATGAGAGCTTGAGGTTTAAATTACTTCAAGGTACCCATTGGAATTAACTTGTCTTGCTTCTTAGTCAAAGCAACAATGAAGGCATCTAGGGATGGAATACACCATGTGGCTTCTAAATCCCTCTTGGTATGATGGAATAGACCATGTGGCTCCATCCTTCTTGATACTAATGACCATTGGGCTTATCCATTCTGATTCCTCTACAACTTCAATGATATTAGATGATATCATATTTTCTATTTCTTCCTTGAACACTATGCACAAATTTGGATTCATTTGATGAGGCCTCTTCCGAATCGGGTGTGCACCATCCTTAAACTTGATCTTCATCTCCCCCAAGGAATGGTGGATGACTTTGAGTTCATGGTACCCATGAGGTAAAAAATCCTGGAACTCGCGCAATAGATCAATTACCTTTGAAACTTCTTTTTCCAACAAATAGTCCCCACTAATAGCTTCCTAAGGTTATGTCTCTATCCCAATGTTAACCTTATTTATTTTCAATGGCTCATGGTAGGCGTGTGCTCGCTCATCAGCGCTATTTATGACTTCACGCATACCTTCAGAATGGTTAACATACAAACTTTCCATTTCTTCACCATCTACTACATAGACCATTTTTTCTTTTTCTTTTTACATGCACACACGCTCAAATTGTACTTATGTGATTCTTCTTCATTGAGGTGCACCTCCAAATAAGGCTCACCCAATAACTCCAGTAGCCTATCTTCTGTTATAGCACTTTCTCCCATTGTAAGGTACTTGATTACTTACAATGCCTTATCCACTGGTGGCTTGGTACTCCTATACTCAAAATCTTGAATGAGATCAACCTCCAACTTCTGCCAATTACCTGTTTGACGACACATCTCCAAATGAATATACCATATGCGTACACAACCTTGGAACATGGAAAACAACTTATGCACCCATAACAAAGGTGGTAATGCTTATGCACTTCCCATATAGACCTTATCACACGCTTGGATATGAAATGAGGTGGTCTCTTTACCATGGTAGTTTTAGATTACAGTGGGCTCGTTACTCCTGGAGAACCTTATAGACAATGCGACTTTTACCTCTCACCATTCTAGGAGGCTCTCCCATCTTTTAATGGGGGTCATATTTTTGGTACCAACTATGCACGTGCCCTTGTAATGTTGTTGTAAATTGACTTTCCTTCCACTCTGAGGTAGTTATCTCTTTCATGTGCCATAGTAATTCATAATTGTGAACATGTTCTGTAGCATCTTCACTACCCCTGCAATCTGGTAAGTGCAAATACATCTCAAAAAATACTTGTGGAGGTGGTTGAGGCCCTTGTCCTCCTGATCTAGAGCCTTGGTTTCCTCCAGTGTTTCCTCCTCCACCAGATCCACTAGATCTACGAGGTCTCGTTCCTCCTGACCCACTAGATCCGCTAGTTCCACCAAGTCCTCCAGCTCCTATACCACCAGATCCACCTCCTGCAGTTGAAAAATGGCCTAAAGTGGTCATGCCTAGTGTTCTAAATGTCCCATTGAACTACGTGCCAATGGTTTATGAGATTACCCCACTACCATTTGTGTGTCCCACGCCACTCCCAGACGTGATACCAAACCCTTTCGTATTTGCACCTTGTCCAAAAATTCCTCCAAATACCAGAATCATTTGCGTAGCCATGGATGTTCCAAATGATAAATTATATCTCTTTGGCACAAATCGGTTACTCCCACTGATATCAATTGGGTTAATAATACTTCTCCCTTGATCTGGGAAACCAAGTGTCAGGGGTTGATCATCAAGTGGGTTTAGATAAGCACTGACAGCTCTCATTTCTCCATGCGATGAAATCTCATTAGAAGATGAAGGGGCTTCTTTCCAGCACTTTCCAAGATGGGGTAGCATAGACTACTCATGTTCCATGTCCTCTACGTGAACCTAAACTCCTTCCCACAATGTCTACCTCCATAGATCCATCAGAATTGTAACCTCACATTCTCTAGTCAACTCCCTTTCACAAGATTCACTATACTTGATCCGTTGCTCCTCCCTTTCCTTTTCATCCGAAATTTCCACCATCTTCCTCCACCCTAGCTTCCTCTCCAAACGCTCAGAGAAGCTTAGCCGACCATGGGAAATTCCTCTCAACTTAGGGTAATGACCAATATCTTCATAGCCAAAGGAATAACATGCAAAAATGATCCTCTGGGCTCCCTCAAAAACTCAAACTTAGTAAATTCTGGGAAATAATACATAGAAATGGCATATTCTAGGGTATAACTGGTTAACACTCCTTTCCACCAATGATCAAAAACATGCATCCAAGTCAGATCTACATCCTGTAGCCTCTAGTAATCATATTGGGTCCATATGCATGATCTATAGTACCATCTCAATCTAGATGCATATGTTAAAATCCATTTATATAGTTCTACTAGAAAACAATAGAAGAATGTCTCATATAACTCATGGTATAGGCTCTCTTATACCCATCTATGTGCATCAAACTCAGGTCTAGTTTTGAATCCTTGAGAAAACTCATCCTCCATGCTCTTGAACCATGCTTCAACACTTTCCAAGGCCAGATGTTATGTCATCGCGCATCACAAGGACCAAGTTATATGCCATTTCTCACAACAAATTCAAAAATACTTCCCAACAATGGAACCAAGGTGGAGTCATTTTATACCCTTAGAACAATCTAATCCTATGCACGTCGGCCTATCACCTAGTGGGTGTTGGGTGCTCACTTGAGGCACACGCGGGTGCATTACGCCCCTCCTTTAAGTGAGTTTTGTGATAATACATCATATATGATAGATACTTAAGTGTAAAATAATGGAAAAGAACCATGCATTCATTCTAAGAACCTAGGATGAGTTATCATATTAATGCATCCATTCAGATAGTGAAAGAGGAGTATCAAACAACATATAGAAATGATTCATAACACAAAGGAAATGCATTAGACTTATGCTCATGAACACATATATTCTTTAGAATAGAACCTTTTATTCATATTAATGAGTTTAGTAACCACATTATATTCACTGAGGTCATAACAGACCCATTTAATAATGCAGAGTAAGGTCATGCATCAGAAACCATACCCTTCACATTACAAGGATAAACATAGACCCATCCCTCTAAATATGCCATCACTCCTATATTTCCTCTAATCCCAACCCATAGAATCCTCCATGATATTTCTGCAGAGCTTCGCCTCTCTTCCACCACCTCTTCTACTCTGCCACACCTCTCTTTCTACTACCCGCGCATCTCTATATATAGATTTTTTCCTTCACTACCATGCCTTCTAAGGTAACAGATTGGTTACCAAGTGTCCAAGTGGTCCTCCAATGGAGCATGCCTCCTTTGATCTGATTTCTCCACTCTTTTCAATGATTTGCTTCTAGATCCTTCCATCACATGCATGGAATATTCCATTCTTGATCCTATAGCTACCAGGCTGGCACCTTATCCACTCTGCATGCTAGATGGGTCACACTTTTCTCATGTGCTACCTGGAATGTTGAATATGGCTAAGTCCCAAAATCCATCTTGTCTTACACGCGCACCATGTGTTCTACTAAACCCTTCTAGAACCCTTCCTTTTGTGCCTTTAACTCACGCTCCCTTCTTTAAATGGGTCCCATGTGCTCATGCACCTTCTTGTACTTAGTCAATATTATGGGGCCCAACATCACCCCACACTATGCCTATTCTCCATCATTGAAAACACTTATCTTCAAAGAATAAGAAATGGCAGTCCTAGAATAGGGGAAAAATAATGAAGGAATGAAGATTTGGGAGAAAGAATGAAAGAATGGGGAGAATGAATGAGAAAAATGCTTATTTTTTAAGGAGGAGAGGGAAATCCTTCCCTATTTCTGCCTCAAGCTTTTCCCAAGCATCAACCTTGTTTTGCGCTTGCTGACAGAGGTCTCCAACTAAGGCACTCACCTCCTCAAAACTTAATTCCTCCCCTTTGGTACTCATTGTCTCAAAAATACTCTCCAGCTGTTTTCCCAAGTCTTCAAGAACATCCATCCTGCGAGTGATCTGGGGGTACAATTCCTTTAGCCATCGTTTGATTGATCCTCGTAAGGTCTCGATAGCTTCTGACCCCTTCTCTACCTCGGCTAGGATTTTATCTTTTTCATCTCTGTTCCCCTTTTTTTTTCTTGAAAATCCTTGAGTTCCATTTCATGTGTGGTGACTAGGATGCTTGCCACTCTATCTCTATCAGCATAGTTGTCATATGTAGATTTTTTGACTTGCACAGTGGCCTTTACTTTCACAAGGAGTTTAGTATACCGAGAAATGATCTTGATAAATTTCAGCTTATCCTCCTTTTCTTGGTGCGGAAGTGCCTCTTCTATAGACTCTAAGGAAAATGGCCACCTTTCCATCTTGGAGGATGACCTTGTCAAATCCTCAGACACTTAATTTGAACAAATTTTTTATCAAGTGGCACATAAGTCAGGATGCTTTAAAACAATAAAACCATCAATTTCAATCTTCTTGTGCAGCTCACACAACCTTCAAATTTCTCCTCTTTTAGTTCACACCTTAACTATGCACTAATAATCGTTCTTCCTACTTCAAGTCCTTGCTTTTCTCAGCGAGATCCTTCTTTTTCTTCTCCAATTCCTCCTCCAAGAATCTCACAAATATCATTCCTTCCAAACCATATGGTTCACATCTAGTTTGGAACTATTCCCAGCTTCATGATCATTCTTAGCTTCAAATCTATGCTTGTTTTTTCATCTAATTCTCTTTGTCCTTTGGCACCTTCATCAAGAGATCCCTAGACTTACTTCAAACTTAGGTTCATCCATGTGGGACTTGAATGCCCAAGATATCATCTTCCTCAGTCTGGGGATCTTGCACCTTCTTCACCTAAACAAAGACATAGCCAAGAGTTATTCCGTTGGTATGGTGCTTTGGAAGTGCACATGTAACACCTTGTTTGGATCGTCAATGTATCCCATTCCTTTCTCTTATGCCACCACTACACCCTTCCCACTTGTTTGCATAGATTTTGGGAAGCTTACAGCCAAACTGGGATTCCCACCCATGCTGTCAGCTATTCTTTCCCAATTTTTCTTCTTCCATCTCCTTCAAAATTTCATCTGCAGTTCATTCCAACTCCTTATCCACTAGATCCTTAATGATACCAATTCTCTCTCCGTGGTTATTTCCACTTTTTCCTTGGTGAGGCTTGGGGTTCCTTGATTCTTGGTTCTTACCTCTTCAACTCACCCCCTTCCCTTGATCCTCATACATTCCTCTTCATTATTCTTCTCCTCTTCATCTCCCTTGTCATACATTCTCTTCACCTTCCTCACTCCTAAGAGAGTACACATGTATATCATATATAGGTGGTCTTCACCTCCTTCAAGCTTTTCATCATCCTTTTCTTAAATGTAGGCCAAATAAGATTTCTGTCTCCTGAAGTCACCTCTTCAAGGAGAACCACCTTCTGCTTCTTCCTAACTGGTGATTCCAATAGAGGAGATTCTTCCCTCTAGTTCTCCTTAAGCAGGAGACCTCTTCTTTGGTGATTATTCATGTGTGAGAGGCATTCATGCTCAAGCGCCTCTTCTTTTGGGGTATTTTCCTTGACTGGGAACCTTCTTTCTGCATGTGTAAGTGCTAGGTTTCGTGACTACTTCCGATGCTCCCACCAATTGTGTGGTCTACACACTTGGTGCCTTCTTCTCCTGACCTCTTCTCTTTCCCTCTTATTTGAGATAACAAATTTTCACAAACCTATGGGGTCTTCTAGAATGGAGACATCACTCTCATAGATAGCTCTTTTTCTTTTCAAATCTTAGGCCTTATTCTCTCTATATACCCTCAACCTATCACCCTTCCTAACGATCAAAGCGTTATTGGCTTCATCAAAAAAATACTTCATGGGAGACATACTTCTCCACATAGAGCACTAGTTCTTAGGGTATAAAATAACATTTTTATACCTCGCAGTGGTCCTCATCCACCCACTAAGGTTGAACCTTAGCCTTTTTTCCTCCTTGAACATTAAAATTGACCCTTGCTTGGAAGTTTTCCGTGGTGAAGGAGAAGGGTAGGTTGCATATGGGCTCTTAGTCCCATTTTTCAAAATAAACGCACCAAAATTCACCCAGAAATGCATTGGTAAACTGCCAAAACTCTCCTCTCCATCCAAAACCATAAGGCAACTGACTCTAGGATCCTCCACTCTAAATTAAATAAAAATCATACATTCCAATTTATCTCACTTCTCTAATGCACCTTTTGAGTGACCATCATGGTTTCACAAGTGTACTTCTCGAACCTTTTTGTGGGTGAGGAGTTCTCTTTTGGATACTCTAAAACAAAATTATCTAGCCCATCTAAGTACTTAAATTTCCAAAAATTCCATGATGGTGATAGATGTTTCCAAATATTCTCTTCTCTCCTTCTAATGCAAGCTATAATTTCATCCACAATAAACTTATACAAATTATAATGGTCACTTCTTATATTTTCTGGCATACATTTAACCATGCCTAGTTCACTTAAAAATATTTCTTGATCATTAATCTTGGTGGCCAAGTTTCATGACCATCCTCATAAATGGGTTTGTAATTTATGTGATGTCAAAGTACCATTCCTTTTTGTAGTCATAAGGTGCTACTAAATTTCAACTTGATAGCATTCCTTATCACTCAAACAGTTATATATGGATTCTTCCTCAAAATATAGTTTTGCCAGTGAACTTGGATATCAACTTTTTTTTATGTGCATCTTAACCTAGAAATCATAGAAATGGTCTTCATGTCATGCATGACATTAACCATCGATACATACCTCTACTCATCTTTCCAAAATTAAAGCAACTCATAACTTCAGTTGTAATAGTTATGCTCACTTTTCCAACTTTACTTTCACCTCGTCCTGTAAATTGGCATCCCATGAATGGAGCTCCTTTTATTAGTTGGATGAATTAAATTTTCCAATGCCATTTCTTTCTAAATAGTAAAAGTGATGGTTCCATAATCACTCATGATTATCCATGTCTCAAGTTAGATACCCACTCATTTCCTAGATTAAAACTCCATCAGGTACTTACATTTCTAGGCATACCATTCCTCATTGGAGCTCAAACGACAGTATTGAAATATTTAAGAGTCCTTAAAACCTTGCCCTTCATTTCTTTAGTGAACCGGTCACCTTCTTTAGGTGATACATTATTTTTGTCAAGTTTAAATTTTATAACTCCTTGCTCAACTTTACCTACTCTGCTGACAATCTAAAAACTCAACTCCTAGAAAAATCCTTTATCTTTGTTGCCCTAGCTTTAAACCCTAACTAGGAGAAATCCTTCCAAAGATCTTAGGTCCACTTCAAACAACATTTTCTCACAATGAGCACTCACAAGGTTCCACTTTTTCTATAAAAATGCAATGGATCACTCACCTAGATTTTCACCATTCTTCTTGCATAACTTCAAATTTCTATAGATTCCCTAGTTTGCATAGATCACCTAAACCTTGTCATGAAGCACTAGGTAAAATAATGACTTTAGCCTGACCTCATATTTATAGTTTTTTCTCACCACATTTCTCAAATACACATGGAAATATCTAGCCACAGTGACTTACCTATGTTAAACTGCATGTTTCTCATCTATTGCTTCCCAAGAACCTCATAGAAGCACTGAATCACAAAATGTAGACCTGAAACTCATCAGACATGCTCTATATACCATCTCCATTCTACTACCATGATTCAACAAGACTGATTAGGTCCAAATCTCATTTCTTGACCTCAATCTACAAGATCCAGGGCTAGAAACAAGCCTGATGTTGACTTGCTCTTCAACCATGACAACTCATGACTTATAGCCTTACTGACATCATGAAGACCCAAGATCCACCTATAACACACCTCATAGACAATATATGACCTCATAAAAATAACCAATCACCTCATAATATCTCATACTATGACACATCACCCTAGACCATGTACCAAGACTACATGAAAACTCGCTAAACCACATGAAGAACATGCTTAACACATGAATAACATCATATGGGGACACATACAAATACCATGAAACCTTTTTCAATCAAAATGGTGGTTAACATCAATGAAAAGAAAAACCACACAACAGCCAACACAATATAATATACCTCTAACATACTGCCTTATTTACATGACATCAAGAACATCTCCTCCCTCATCGTAGGGATTTAGCTCACTCCCAATGAAATTCACTAGTAAATGGTTCCATCTAATTATATCAAGGAGGAAGCACCTGAATCTAGTGATGTACAAGTTATAGATGTAAGGGCACCATAACCTCTACATATGCTCTTGTTGATCAGAGAATACTTGTTAGAGAACTCACACAAGGAGTCCATGCAGGAGAAAATAGGCTAGGATCAAGGGTGTAGATGGAATAGGAAGGACCCATGCACGGAAGGGAAAGTTCAACTTTCAAGACTTAGTCGATTTTGAGCATGAAGATATATTTTTAGAAGATGTTGTGTGCAAAATACACCAACCATGTAGATACATGCGCACACCACGCATTGTCTATCTTTGGAGGTTCAAATCAAAGCATTTTACATGGAGACGAACTAAGAATAGGATTGACACTTCAGTTAACTACAAGAGGTCTATAGATAACACACTTTCGTGTGAGGATATGCCTATAAATGGTGTGTGGCTATTAATAGCATGTGGCCTATTTCTAGAATAGATAAGTGGTGAAGGGAAAGTCCCCACCCTATATATATGATGTGAGGTACTTAGCAGTAAGATATATGTGTAATAGAGAGTATACAGAAAGAGATATGGATATATGTGTGTGATGGATGTATGAAGGTTTAGAGATATACTCATATGACTGAATTATTATATCAGATCCATGCTTGCTTTGGTATGGATTGACATTAGTATAAGGAGATTTTTTGTTTATTAATAGATGGAAGATATTAGATGAATCTAAGTGTCATTTATGTGTGTAATTGAGTAGTGCATGTTATTGATTCAATCATGATTACTGTTTAAGCTTGTTATTTCATAGGTCTGAATGTAGACATGTATTTTAGAATGATGGATTAGTTATGGATATATATGTTTCTTCCTTCATTACCCTAAAATCCTACTATAGTAACCCTAAAGATGGGCCTGGTACTTTTGCGACACTTCAGGTGAGCACTCAATCTAGGCTGAGTGATATGCCAGTGCGATTAGGGTTTTATCTGGTAAATTCTAGGCTACATCATTGGATCTGTTTCCTGGGACCTCTTTTTCAGTTGTATTTTCAGGATGGTTCACGATGAAGACGTACCGGTTAACTCTAGCAAGTATTGATGAGTGGATAAACGATCTGGTGGAAGAATATGCATGACGGTTCAACAGTTGGATCTGAGTTTAATGCACATGTACTTGGGTAGAATAGAATCTGTATGATAGCTTATACGAGAGATTTTTTCACTATCTTTCTAGTAGAGCTATACGAGTGGCTTGACTGCTTATACATCTTAGCAGGAATTGGAGGTATCATGTACTTATCTGGACATAGGAAAAATTTCAGGCCCTTTATGATGCTGATATTGATCTGGACTCACGCTTTGGATACATGGTTTCATGGTGTTCTAAACATAGTTATATTTTGGAATATTCAATTTCGACGTATTCTTTCCTAGAGGTAGCTGAGTTCTAATATTTGCGGTATTCCTAGAGGAGCATATTTGTAAGGTATCCTGTTGGCGATTCAATATCTGTGATGGTAAATTTGAACCTGGAGAGTAAACTGATGGCTAACTAAACCTCACCTCGCATGAGGGAAGGAACGTATTTGGTGAAAGATGGAAAACCTAGAGGCAGGAAGGTAGAGAGAGGAAAGGTGGCTTAAGTATAATGAGGCATACAAGAGGGAGATAGAGAAGTAGCATACTATTGTAGAAATTATGGTGTTGAGGAAAGAGATGGCTCATGAAGGATTGAAAGCTCACATAGAAGACGTGGAGCCTGAGCATCAGGAACTCCCCCATCTTGGAAATCATGACAGAGATCCCCCCTTTGTTTCACATAGAAGTGCACCAAAAAATACTACCTGGGCCATAGGTGCGCATCTTAATCCGCCTAGTGACCTGGCCCTTGTGCTTTGTTTTCCATGTATCTAGTACAACAAGTAACCAACAAGCTAACTTAGGAAGTAGGAGAGCAAGAGTAAATCAGGGAGTAAGTACATCAATTACTAGACATACGGCTTCAATGTTATTTGGGGGAAAAGTTTTAGGCACATCATCCACACAGAACGTGAGTGCATAGAATGTTGGATTCACCTCTGGAAGTGAAACTACCTCACATACTGTAGGGGTTTAGTATAGTAATACTATCGGAGCACAATGGAGTACATTTATAGGTCCTAATCTAGCTAAAGGTGGAGGATTAGGAGGTATAGGCGGTTCTAGTTCTAGTGGATTTACTGGTTCTGGATGTAGAGGAAACACAAGAGGTTCTGGATCAGGTGATTAAGGCCCACATAAACCAATAAATATCTATATGGATATGTCTCTTCATCTTGGAATATAGAGGTATAGAGGATGTTGTCGAACATGTGCATATGTGTGAAATATTATGATGCACAAAAGGGATCACAGCTTATGAGTGTAAGGTAATTCAATTTTTTACTACATTACAAGGATGTACACACAACTGGTATAGGAAGTTTGACCCTGATCAAACTTGTGTGGATTATGTAGCACTGAAGGATGCTTTCTTGAAAGAGTTCCATATCCCTGAATTTTAGCAGAAGAGTATAATTGTGCTCAAGGATATCAAGCAAGGAACTATTAAGAGTGTACGTGAGTATAATGCCCATTTTAAGACACTTCTATCTAAGTTTTCTTATGATATTGACGTCAGCTAGCATGCATAATGGTTTTTTGGAGAATTGATTACACCATTTGGAAGAGCACTGTCACACAAGACATACACTAATCTACGTGAAGCACTGGAAGCAGCTTTGCGTGGTGAGGCAGTTGGGAGCATTGACACTGGTGTTAGTCCATTCTTAGAGACATAGATTGCAGCTATGGAAAAACAACTAGAAACATTATCGGTAAATTCATCTCATGAAACACGCTTATGGATTTGTTGTAAAAATTATGAAGTGGAAGGTCACACCAAGGATAATTGTCCTCATAGAATAATACACTCATTACTGTTGGACTGTGAGATCTATCATTTGAATCATGATGCTAGTCATTGTCCTTTGTTACAACATACGATAAGGAAGAATGTATCTTGTTACTATAAAATTTTCCAGTCCACGACCCATGATACTGAAGATTATCAGTTGATTGGTCAGATCCAGGATGCTATAGACATTGGGGTATGAAAAACAAGTGTAATGGATAACTCTAAGAACAAGAATGAGCACCAGGATCGGGATCATAATCAAACATGTTATGACAAGAATGAGGGGTGTTTTAAAGGAGTTCATGGAAGAGGATGTGGATATCATGGTGGATATGGAGGATGAGGCCATGTTGGAGGAAGAGGTAAGTTCCCTCATGGAACATGTTATATGTGCGGATCTCCTGACCACTATAGGCGTGAATTTCCTCAAAATACTGCATGTTCTTTCTATGGAAAAAACCATAGCTATGTAGAGTGCCCGGACTTATATGAGCATCTGAGTAAGTAGCATAAGAAAGAAAACAAAGGCATTGGGATGGTTAGAATCCAGCGTGCGGTAGAAGATCAGTGGATTCCCAAGATATCAGAAGGACCTAAGACATCAAAAATGAAGATTAATACATGAGCTGAAGCGGCGCATTCAAGAGAGGCATTGCACCAAAAGCCTACGATTACCAAGGAGAAGGTTTTACATGTAAGATACCTAGATCTTGCTCATCAGAAGGAAGTTTCCCAGGATACCATGGAATCGTTAAGGAATATTTAGGGTGAGATACAATACTTAAAGGAATAGAAGAAAGCATTAGAGACAGTTCAAACTGATATCGATGAGCTGAGAGAAGTGTGTAGAATGTTGCACCAGGAGAACATTATTCTGACTATTAGGAAGTTGGTTAAAAGGAAACACTCTGCACACTCAAGTCTTGAGACTAGACGGCAGATCCTACATGAAAATATTCCCCCCGATAGCATTGACTATGATAAGGATATCACTCTAAATGTTGTTGTACATGGATGGCTGTTGAGAAATATTTTGATTGACACAGGTGCGAAAGTGAATGTGCTTACATTAGATACATGGGTACAAATGGGGAGGCCTCCATTACAACCATCATCTAATCTTTTGTTTATGGAAAACCAAACTAAGGCCACTCCCATAGGATTTTTTAAGGATGCATCTATAACCATACAAGGGGCCAAATTCACTGGGGATTTTGAGGTATTATTACTTGTAGAAACAGATAGTTTTCTAGCCCTGCTTACACGACCTTGGTGTTATGCAAATAATGCTGACTTGAGATTAAATAAGGGGTATATCAGATTTTAGAACAAGGAGGAAAGGGTTGTGATACCTTTGACAAATGGGAAGTCTACATCATATTTTGATCCTCTAAGTGAGGAGGTATTGAACAGAATCTATGTACGTGTTATTCAGGACCCAGAGGTGAATGAGCCATCAAAGGAAGGCATCCTACAGTGGGAGAATTCTCACTCTATTAGTGATACTATGAGTATTTCTTGTGACAATTGGGCTCATGGTACATATGAACTAGTACGACGCGAGGTAAAAAGTGTGGTTGCTCGTAAGAATAGACTTGGTTTTGTTCAACGGATAGGTAGCATAATACCTTGGTATACATGAGTAGAATATCTTCCTGTATTCTTACAAGCCATGGAGGCATAGTGAATAGACCAAATCAGGAGAAGAGACATGTTATCATATGTCTTGTGTCAGATATCAGTGTGTTGGTGGGTAGTTCATAAAGATAATCTTACAGAATGGAATGAGATCAGAGTCACCCTATCTACTAGATTTGTAAGGAGAAATGCACCTCACAGATATGTGCTTATAATGGTGATTAACCTACTCAGCATCACATTCAGAAGTGTGAGAGACTCTGGATAGTGGGATGGGAAGTCTTACCACCATCACTTTGGGTGCATATATTGTACTCTACTCTACAAGGATGCGAACATGTCTGCTATGTATATGTTGAACTACACTGAGAGACTGGGAATTGGAAAAATTTGACTGTAAGAATGATCTATACCTTTGACTAATTTTATTCCCAACCTCCAATAGAAGAGGCATTAAAATTTTCTAAGCGGTTAACTGTGGGAGATAGTGCCAAGGTGGAGGAACTCATACAGAACTTATTTGGCGAGACAGAATCAGGCACGTGTTTTGAAGAAGAAGGAGAAGACTTCATATTGCTTGAATGAGCCTATCTTGAGAAAGAAAAAGGAAATACTTCATATTTCTTGAAAAAACCATTTCGTGTACATGTGGATGCCTCTGGCATGACCATTGGCACTATGTTAGCTCAACCTAGAGAGGGTATTGTCAATCATGATATCTACTTTTCTAGTAGGACGCTGTCTCCAGCTTAATAGAATTATACAACTACAAAGCACAAATATTTGTCTATGATCTATGCATTGCACAAGTTTCGATGGTATTTGCTAGCTACACCATTTTTATTCTATACGGATCACATGGTGTTGAATTATTTGGTGAACAAACCCATATTACAAGGGCACATCTGCCGATGGGTTCTCCTATTTCAAGAGTTTTATTTCACAATTGTGGTGAAGCCAGGGAAGAGTAACTTAAGACTAGACCACTTATCTAGAATTAACTCAGGGGAGGAAGAAAATATAATTGAAGAAACCATATCGGATGCACAATTATATAGGTTACACCACGCGCCATCAGAATTAGAAGAAATTTTTGTCTTTCTATGGACTGGTGTGGCACCAGAAGGAATGAAGGCATTAGAAAAGAAACAACTTATTATACGCGTGAAAACTTTTATGTTGATCAGTGGTGACCTATACAAGTTAGGCAGAGATGAATTATTATGCCGTTGTGCATTACAGCATGAGCTAAAGGATATTATGGAAGAAGCCCATGGTCATATTGCAGGAGGCCATTATGCAGGTGATGCGACTGCCTAGAAGATCCTACTTGCTGGATTATGGTGGGAAACATTGTATAAAGACTGTAAAGAATATTGTAAGGTGTGTGACCATTGTCAGTGCCTAGGAAAAGTGGGACAAAGAGATGAAATTCCATTGAGGCCTATTATTAGTGCTGAACCATTTTATAAATGGGCCATCAACTTTGTAGGACCTATTTCACCAGCCACGCACAGTACTGGATCGCACTATATCATTACTTGCAAAGATTATCTCACCTGGTGGGCTGAAGCAGCACCTACGAAGGACTGTACATCAGCTACAGTAGCTAGGTTTCTATGGGAGAATGTTCTTATAAGATATGGATGTCATTTAAGTTTGAAAATTCATAGGGGTACACACTTTTTAAATGAAACCATCAGGATCCTATTTGATGAGTTTATGGTTGCCCACCATAAGAATACACCTTACCACCCTCAAGAAAATGGAACTACTGAGGATTTCAACAATAATTTTAGCTAGACATAGACAAAAATTTGTGATGTTGGAAGAAAGGATTGGGATGATAAAGTGTCAATTATTCTTTGGGCATATAGAAAACCTTATAAGAGATTGAATATAGCCACACCCGTTTTAGCACCGAAGTTGGTTACCTTCTTTGTGCATTTTAGCACCGAAGCCATTCTCACTATAGAGGATTTATGTTACTGGACTGGTACTTCTTTGTGCATTGCGCATGCTGGAGGTCTAGATGATGAGAACTCGATTACTTTAGAAGAGCGTATTGAGAAGATGATTCAACTGGATGAGTGACGAGCCATAGCACGATGGAGCTAGAAGCAAGAGAGGTGAAGGATAGGCAGAAAGCATGGAGATGCATGACAGAAACACAAGGGATAAGAAGTTTGAGACTGGGACAAACTTGGGCTTGAGGTACTTCTAAACTATGACTCTAAGATTTTTTATGCCATCCAAGAAAACTTAAATGGTGATGCACCAAATTGGTTCAGGGGGTCATATGTCATCACTTACATACTTGAATAAGAGACACGCGGTGCTTGTCAGTTAGAAGCACTTGATAGAACATGACTACCTGCGATTACTTTAACGGGAGTAGGCTTCAATAAAGCCCTACTATAAATAAGTCTTCTTGAAAGTGTTTATAGTATAAGGTAGCATTACCATTTAGCTTCCAACTTACATTAGGTTTGAGAAAGAAGAGGAAATTATGTATTTCCTTAATGTATTTCCTCATTGGGTCATTAATTGCCTATGCTTTGTTAATTTCATTGTTGTTATTGTGAAGAGGAGGGGGGGTAATAAGCACAAATCTGCGTTTGTCCTCTAACTCGGTGTTGCGCATGAAGCTGATTACTATGTGAATAATGATTCTTATCATTTTTCTAAAATTTAGATCTTGTACCTGGCCTGACACACACGAAGGAATCAAACTCCAAATAGCCATTTTTAGTGTGCGGTGGGTGTAGTTATCACAATATGAAAAGTTTGACTCTAAAACATACTTAGTGGATTTGATCCATAATACATTGGTTGTACCCACAGAGGTTAAACAATTCAATGAATTTAAATTATTTCACTTCTGCATGTTGCGCCATTTAGAAATGATTTTCGAGCTATGAAAATTGTTAGGGATCACATTACGTGGCCCTGTCAACACTGAATCGATTGATTTCTCTGTGATAGCTCTAGTCTTGACAGATAGATTTATTTCTTCTTGTTTTGGACCACATATTCACATGCATTCCACATTCAAACTCCATGAAACAACACCACGAGCTCTTCAACTGATTTTTCCTGGCTTTGTTTTGCATATCAACCCGAGCACCCGGTTGGCTCAAACTCACTTGAATGTCGTGCTTAACCCAAAATTTCTAAAAAGAATGGTTTTTACCACAATGTTCACGGTTCTTCCTTATCATATAACACTTGAAACAAGAATTTTTTAGCTTGGCCATAATAAGCACAATTGTACCTTCCAAACGATGAGAAAATGCCATTATCAATAAAGACCTAATGCTGCCATGATGATGACCCAGGCTTAAGCCCGTAACATGTCGATAGACACCCTTGAGACTGATTTTGGGCCAAAGAGCTCTTCGGTATTTTGGCATTGCACTCGGAAATCTTGGCTCCAATCAAAAATTATGCCACTATTGGGATCTTAGTATGGCATAGGTAGATGTGAGCTAAACCATATACTCATTTTTCTAGAAACTAAAAGATCCTTTATGTTACAATTTGCAACACATAAAATAAGCCCTTCAAAAAATACGTTGAACAAACTGGGGCAACCAAAAGGACCTTGGAAAAATGTACAGGTAACAACCATATGAATTCTTCCTAGTCGTGGATCAAAGCTGATAGAAATAAGCTAGATAAAAACAGCTTGAAATTAAAGTATAAGCGTTCATTGTTAAAAAAACAAGTTTCTCTGAACCGAGTAAAAGAATATTTTTATTGTCCGATTGGACGTACATAATGGAAGGGTATAAATATTGCCTACTGCCCATAGAGTTTCTCAAAGAGACCATTTACAAGTAACAAGGATGCAGCCAAAACGGGCGTCCGACCGGGTATTTTCAGAGCTGACCTTCACATTTAATTCGTTTCTAGGAGAAGAAATGCTGAGTAATATGAATTGTTTCATTCTACACGTAATAAAACTCCATCTCCTGGTTCATGGAAATTTTATGAAGCCTTGAATGGCGTGACTCCAATCCATCGTACATGGCAGTGAATTTTTGTTTCATGTAGCTGTCATTCGATCTGAGTTCAGAATAAGGATAGGCATGCATTCGACACTAAACAGATAACAATACAGTTGGACAACCTGCTTGTTTAAACGCGTTCAAAAGGTTTTTACTGTACTGTGCATACCTGATACTGTGCATGGGAGCTTGTCTTGCAACAACCAAATGCTCAGAGAATTATGTTGGAAAAGGTGAACTAAATGGGAGCTAGGAGAAGTATGTTGGCAAAGGTGAAATGATAAGGTCGGGCATCTGTTTGTTGCATTCGGAAACCTGTGTCTTCTGTAAGCTGCAATTACGGTATTCCATGAGAAGGTGTTTCTTTTTTGTGAGCCTAAAACTGGATAGTTTTTCCAACGTCGACCCATCTTCAACCATCTCACCATCATCCTCCCTTATCGATCAGAAGGTTACTCAACGTCCAATTTGCAACTGCCACTTTAATTCTCCTGGTAACTTGCAAAAAGACTCGGACTACTCCAAACTACGCGGGGGTTTTCATGACGGATTGCCATCTTAATATTTCCCTTGGCAGTTTGATCCGATTTCTCCCCAATTCTGACCAGCGCATGGGATTTTCAGCTTGGCCTGCCATTCATAAAAATCCACTTGGAAATCAAGTGAAATATTTCCCATGCGCGGAAGTCTGATCATGGCTTACCACGGTTATATTTCCACTTGGCAATGCGCGCCTTAATTCCCACATCCGAGATTAGAGTGTGGGGTTTCGTTATCATTTGGCCATATTTTTTTTTGGACAGATGGCCACTGATCTCCACTTTTCCACCAGCGCACGGGATCTTCATGAATCTTCTCCTACCGAGTTTTCCTTTAACAGATTTGAGGATAACATTAAACTCTTAGTGCAAACATTTCAGCTGTAGCTTGTAAGGTGTGATAATTTCAACATAATCATTTATGCCTGCCAACTTAGTGACTCGTTAAAGATGCTCATATAGATTGCAAAGAAAATTGTGCCTCATGGATATTCTGATATGAAACAGTTCCACCTCTATGAGATTCGCTTCGATGAGTTACATCGTAAAACCAGTAAGGTCTTAATAGAGAATCTTCGTAATAATTTTCATCAGGTCTCCCGGTAACACTCTCACTGTCACTTAATCGATTTTCATAAAAATAAATTGAAGGAAAATCCTGAATTTGAGGAGGCATACGATGTTAAACAGATAAAAACATAGTTGGACAACCTACTTGTTGGAAGCGTTCAAAATAACTCTTCTATACTGCAACACCCTATGCATCGAATGCTTGGCCACTTTGAGCGTAGAACTGAAGTTCTCCTAGGGAAGTTCCGTGAGGAAGTAATTGGCTATACACAACAACTACAAGGTAGAGAAGTAAACTTATCTCAGAAAATAAGTGGCCTCCAAAGAGATTCAATTGCGATAGCTGCTGTAGGATGATCCCAAGGAACCGTTGGTGTTGATCCTGATGTTCTGGTTGCATGTGACCACAGTCGTGATCAGTTGTTGTAAAATCTTGCCACTGTATTAGAAGAATGAGATAAATTTTTAATTGAGTTGTCTCACCTTTTCATTTTGGAAATTCTCTTCCATATACAAGAAGCTCGACCAAATCTTAAGGCAGCTATTGTCTCTGTCGAGTCATTAAAACTGAATTCATATTCCAACAAGGAAGTATCAATCTCTCCATGTTGAATTAAACCGGGTCGAAGTCATCATTTCTCTACCTCAATGAGCCAACCATCAAAACATCCTCCGCTCCTATCAAGACTCTTTTATGACAAGCCAAAGTTGGACAACCGAACTTACATTTCCTACTCATGAACTCGTCTAAGGCTTGTGATTTGAGTTATGACTGAGTTAGGACAAGGCACGAACTCCTCTGATGACTCATCTCTTTATTCCCGATTCAGACACTGTTTTAGCTCGACCAAGTGAGATAAGCTTATCGAACTCCTATGGCTCGCATACCAAAAACAAAATGAGTGATCTCACCTAATGACCAGAAGTGGGTCCCTGGGACCAACGTCGTGATTTGATAGTAATAAGGCCCTGTTTTCCAATTTTTCCATGTGCGTAAAATTAGATAACAAGACCATGATAACTACCAGGAGAAGGTACAGTGACGAGGTACTTAGACGCGAGGGCACGCACTAGAAGAGAATTCTATGACTAGAGGGTAGGAAAGCATGCTAGAAGGTTATAGCTAGGGCATGAACATATACTGTGTGGAATGAATGAATTTGGTCAATGCATGAGAAGATACTTAGTAGGTGAAGGAGCAATAAATGCATCAAAATTTGAAAATTATATAGGGATGGGATGTAAATTCATTTTTACTATTGTGACTAGGAGTATTTGGGGAATGAGCTAAGTGCGAAGAGCTGAGTGATTGGATTAAAGTTTGAAAGGGTGTGAAACCAAGCGTGAAAAAAAAATATCTGTGAAAAGAAGCTTGCATCTCGAGTGGTGAAGGGTTTGAGGAAAGAAAGGAAATAGAGAGGAGTTAGGTCATAAAGTTTCCACCTAGGGCATGATTCAATCGAGCTAGGGTTTGATTCATAAATTATAGAGTTAAAGAGGAGATGATTGCAAGGTAAAAATGGCACCCAAGAAGGAAGCTATAGTAGGATCAAAAGTAAAGAAGAAGGTGGTCATTGAGGAGGAAGAGATGGCACCCGAAAGCAATTTTACAGAAATGCAATATCAAGGAGTCATCATCGGTTGGGAATGGGATTCACACATCAAAAAGAGAAAAGTAAGTGAATACAATCACAGGACTTCAGAGAACAAGAAGGATCTTGATTCCTTTCTCACTACGAGGACGAACAAACGTATGGCAAATGACATGTTGGTGTTTCACCTCTTTCTTAGATTGTTTCTTTGAAGTGTTGACAAAACAGATAGGGTAACGGGTGTAGGACGAATACCTACAAAAATGTCAGTTGATGGGTTGTTTCATGCGTATGACTTCCGAATCCATAGCTGATCGTGAGATCTTCCTTTTGGCTAGGAGGAACTACCTGTAAAGAAAACAGGACCACCAGAAGGAATTAAACAATATGGGTAGTGAACTACCTAGCGTAATACTTCCTAGATGGCTGTCAGTCCACTGTTTTAAAAATTTTAATGATGTAAACAAAGTAAATCCTATTGTTATTTTAAAATGATTTAGGTGTCTTACTTAAAACACAATAAGAAAATATATCTAATCTAACAAGCTAAGCTAAAATAGGATCCAAAGGTCAAATGGTTGGTTCTGGGTCTCTGCAGGTCTGATATAAGGTCTCGGGTAGGTCACAGGTAAATGAGGGTGAGATAAAATTAGGTGGGTAGGTGTCTATTCTAGGGCTGTGGGGGAAAACATAGAGATCGGTGTCGGTCAGGGGGTGACTAACAATGGTTAGGTATAACCGGTGCCTATTATTGTGAGATCTAGAAATGTCACAGAATAGGCTGGGGTCTCCTTTGTGGTTGCACAAAGGACTTTAGGTTGGTTAGGATGATGTATTGGGTGACAGGAGTGGGATTTTGTGAGGTTTTTATGGATGTATTGAGGTGAAAATGTTGGAGAAGGTCAATAGGGAGCAAGATAAACAATGGATGATAAAATAATGATAAAATGAAATAACCAGGAAAGTATGATGTTGTACTCACTTGGATTCCATTCCTAAGGGCCTGTGTGTGAAGGATGTAGGTGCTAATGATGGGGTTGAAGGTTTAAAAGTGATCACCAACTGAAGAAAATCTTCTGCATGGGCTACATGCACACTCCTCTTTGCCTTGGATAGGTTTAGATCATGGTTGGGATGGTTGTGCAGGAGAAGATGCTCAATCTCCTTCCTCGGATGTGAGTTTTTTTTGGGAATTGGCTTTCTAAAGATGCGTTATCTCTTTAAGATGTGTTCTTGCTCATCAACGTTTCTCCCAAATTTTTTTCCAACGTCCAAGTTCCAACCTCCAACCTTGAGAATAAGGTTGTTTTGGGTTAAAAGGGGTAACTGATGGTGGTCTGGCTTAACCGATGACGATTAGGGGTAACCTGACATCGGTCAAGGTGTGATTTCCTAGGTTTACTAAACTAGGGAGATCCTCCTGATTTCCTTGGATCTCATGTCATTATCTCGTGAATTAGACTCGGAGCCTCTTGTGAGCATGTGGAAATGTGGTTAAAGGGAATGTAGGCATTGATTTTTAGGGTTTGGGTAAGTCTTAGTTAGTTATGGCAACTTGGTAAGAATAGGTCTTAGGTTGAGTTAGCTTAGTGAGGTGTCTAAGTGAACTGTATCTGTAGATATTATTTATTATTTAAATAATAAGTATAGTGAGGATAATTTATTAATTTAATTTAATTAACTAAATTAATATTAGTGGGGTGAAGGGGGGTCATGGCTAGGTAAATGTAATTAAGGGTGCTTATATGTCAAGGGACAAAAGGGGAGTGTGAACTGATTTTAGTGTCTACATTTTTCCCCTTTTTATTGTGTAGCTTGTATTGGTAAACAACCCTAATAAAATAAGATGTGGTTGACCCATGTGAGGGTGAAGGTGATCCCCCTCAAACCAGGAACTGACGAGGCAGTAGGCTGAAGCGGTGAGTGGTTTGATAAAAGGTAAATGTGAGGAGAAGGCAAGTGGGACAAGGAAAAAGGGTGAAAGGTCTATGTGGGCAATCTAGGTAATGGGTCAGGGTCACAGGTAGCAAAATTCAAACACACGCACATGTATAAACTACAGCACGCTACCGAGGTTAAAGAGCAAGCAAACTCTACATCGTCTAAGGTCGATAGGTTTATCCAAACAAGGTTGAAGTGAATCCGGTATCCAAGGTATAGGATATGGTCAGGAAACACAACGTAGGTTAGGTGCATGAATTTTTAGGTATGTTTCGGTACACCAAAGGTAGGGTTAAGATAAATAGTCATGGAAATAGGCTAGGTAAGGTCATTAGGTCAATCAACACATGTAACATTGCTGCAAGGTATAGTGAACACATAAGGTCAAAGGTCACTAACGATGGTCCAGGTCCAAATATCTAGGTCTTGGCATGGGTAAGGCCGAGGCAGGGGTAAAATAATGAGTCCCCAAAGGAGGAAAAATGGAGGTAGTGAATGATGAGGTCAGGAAAGGTAAGGTAATGGGTTAGGTAAAGGGTGTTGTGGGTTTTTTGTTTGTGTGGGTGGGAAAAAGTTAAAATGTGGGTATGGGGGAATAACGGGCCAAAAAGAGGGGGGGAAGGGTAGTAAATTGAATAGGTGGGGTGGGTTGGGGTTTTGGGGTAGTGTAGGTCATTATAGGTGGGGTAAAAGGGACAGGTGGGAGGGTTTATAAAAATGGTGGTTTGGGAAGTTGTAGTTTTTTATGCGACAATGACTAGCATCAATCAAGCTTGAAGCCGGCGAACGGCTGGGTAGAACCAGGATCAGTCACCAAGTAGGTGACTGATGCCGGTTAGTCTGATGGTAACCATGGTTGGTATAGAGGAACTGGTATCGGTCACCAAACAGGTGACCGATGCACGATTTAAGGGTGACCGGAGTCAGTTAGGACTGAACTAGACCGGTCAGGATTTGTAGGCACAAAGGTCCAAAAAATGATATAGGTGAGGTGGTTGGAGATGGGTAGGTGTAAAAATAGGGTGGTGGGTAATGGATAAGTGATGAATATGGTCATGGTAAAGGTAGATTAATTTTGTGCTTTGGATTGGATGTAGGGGAGATCACAGCTACATATGCGAGATAGGGTTCCACCTGCTACTGGTGACATTGTGTGGCCTAGCGAGCCCTTTGGAGCTGCAACACGTGGAGGCAGTAGGCTTGAGTGGTATTCGGCTCTACCGACATGCTATTTAGCAGCCTAGTTTAATGGCCACACTCATCGATAGATGGGACTCCTTGACCAACACGTTCCATCTTCCGATGGGTGAGATGACTATCACCCTAGAGGATGTGTTTCAGATTCTGAGGTTACCCGATATTGGGGGCCATAAGTGTATTCTATCTCCTGCGAGGCCTCAAAGGAGCAAATCGGGATTGTATTTGGTGAGGGGGAAGTGGAGCTAAGCTTCCATAGCTTCCAGTTTTGAGTTATGGCGAGATGTATCTAACCCATCCGGATGAGACGAGGCTAGTAATTTTGTTTATGGAGGGCAGTGTGTTGCTATGCACTACCCGATGTAGAGGGTGGATGCTTTCCCCAATCATTTATGGGGGTTCTCCATGATATGATGGTTCACGAGACATAGTTTTCCTGGGCACCAACATTCTTGGTGCAGCTATAAAGAGAGTTATGGGCGTATATAGGCAGGTTGCACAGGTTTAGCATATGTTGTACATTTATACTGCACTGTTGGGCCTATGAGCACATAGTCTGTGTTAGGGACCTATATGTATGCCCCAAGCAAATGCATTCCCACCAAGAGATGTGTTGAATCATGGGATACAAGAGATGGGTGCCAATGGTAGGAGAGTGGAGGTCCTGGATAGGCCGACATATGATGTGGCCCATTTTTGGTAGTTGTTGGAGGGGTTGTCAGGAGTGGACATTATCTAGAGGCTCATATGTGGGATTCCCCTCATATAGGCACATGCTATGAGGAGCTATCTGAGCTCAAGATAGAGAGGTGGATACAGATTCATCGTTCTAGGGAGGATGAGATGATCCTAGTAGATAGAGTCTAACGGTAGTTTGGGCTTGTACAGGACATTCCTCCGCCCTTCTCATAGTATCGGAGAGATGACGTAGAGAGGCCTCTCCCTCTACTCAAAACATTACAAGTAGCCCTATTGCAGAGGAGGAGTATTTAGTGGATTCTTGTATACAAATGATGCCAGTATATTTACAGACATGTATAGGCAGGTGGTGGGTGGCTCAGTTACGATAAATACCACCTAGAATCTTGCATGAGGCATGCCAGAAATTTAGCTACCGTGACAATACTAAGAGATGATTTCAACCACTCACATTGGGCCAGGTAATAACAATGATCATGTAGCCATAGGTATACTTGAAAATAACACATATTGTAGGGGGCAAATTTTATTTTCTTAGAAGTAGCATTTCGCAGCTACAAAATTTCATGTTTCTCTTAGTCCCTACTCTCCTCTGTCTCAGAGGGAGTATTTCTTTCTCCTTCTCTCACCATCCTAAAAAGGTATTCTTCAGGGTCCCATTTTATCCTTAACTCCCCTCAGGTCATTAAAATTTCCTCTCCATTTGACAATAACCCAGGCTTCTTCTTGAATTCTAACTAAGCTTTGATACACTCACAGGGATAAGGGGCACCTCTTCACAAGCACAGGGGGTAGGGGGCACCACCACATGTACATGGAAATAGTCTTAACTTACACGTTTTTAAACAGGGCATGACTTATATGTGGTTCTAGGACCCATTTAATCATGTCCATAGACCGTGCCTATCTCTAGCCCATAGGATGCCCTAGGTGAGGCGAACAAACTATCAGAACTCAGACTTTTATTACATTTCAAGAATTTAGAATTACATCTCTTACAGAGAGTACAAGGCATATGTAGGTTTCACATTGAGAGGACAAGATCCCACACTCCATTGTGTGAAGAGCACTATAGGGTAGCGATGCTCTGAGGCCTTATTTCATGGTGAGGCCACTAGCGCACGGTGACCAGAGCTAGGTGATGTGATAGCAGGCACACAGGAGGCCGAGGGTGCGGGTGACACAGAGATGGAGGACATCCGGTGAGATGTCTGATATGCGTCCACCCGAGTTTTGGTGTTTATTAGTGATTATTTGATATATATCCTAGCATGTGTACCAAAGATAGTTGTATTTTTTATCACATACTGGCCTTCGTGTCGAAGACAGGGAGGATGTACGAGTGATTATTGTATATTGCAAGCATATACCAGCCTGCGTGCTGAAGATTTTTGTATTGATTCATTCTTTTTTTGTATATATGAGACTAGCCTATGTGCCGATGATATTTTGTATTATATATTGGCTTGCGTGCTATATTTTTGAGATGATGGCTATAGACACCCATAATTACGCCCAAGCAATTTAAATAATTAAATTACGTTAATTATCGTGTTTCTCACAAATCGATTACATATCGTCAAAAGCACTCATTTTCCCTCATATGATCATTAATTAATTACACTAAGCTAATTAATTAAGTTTCCTATCCAACAAATACCCTAATTAACGACCTTCCGTTAATAAATCACCCCTTCTACCTTGACTAATTAATTATTATTAATTAATTAGCTTTCCCTTTTATTTAACCAATAAATCAATATTTAATTGATTTAATCCCCTTCTAATAGCCTAAATCATACTAATATTCCTCTAATTATCTTCTATAAGCTTACATCTACCTATTAGTTAATCACCTTTGATTAATTAAAACACCCCCCAACTCTCATGACTTGCTAAGTATAAATTAAACCCTTCTAAAGTAAGCTTACCTTTTATAAAGCAACCTTATCCATTCCTAATCATGTTTTTACCTTTATCCCACATGCAAAGGGATGAAGTTTTTGCTTTATCCATTGGGCTATATAAGGAGCCCTCCTTCTACCTTTATACCTACACCTAAACTCCTAAGAGAGAAAATGCAAAGCATATAGCAAAGAGACTAAGAACTTGCACCTTGTTTTATTGAGAGTTCATCATCTTGAGGAGCTAAGCTTCATATTCTAGCCTAAAGTTCCTAGGTCATATGGGAGGTGTCAAAAAGGGTCTTGTAGCCCAACTTTGATTAAGCCCCCATTCCTAGGTTCTTGGAGATATCAAGGACAACTAAATATTGATTGCCATGGAGCTTATTTAGGTCAATTTACTTGTTTATTGGTAATCTAGAGAAGTAGAGATTTAAACACTTTAACATTGTTTAATTCAAAGTTTATGAATTATGCTAGGTATAAATTATGTTTAGCTCTCATCTTTGATGGTGTTTAGATTTTTTCATTAGCTTTGTTATATAACTATTTATGTGTTAGTTCTCATTCATCTAACTTAGCTAAAAAGCACAAAACCATGCACACAATGGCCATGATTCACCCCTGGGATACAAATGAAGAATGATGTATATCAAATGAGATTCATGGTACTCTGTGATCTTCCCCTTAAATGTGTTAATGGGAGATTGGTTTATGGCCTGTCCCACATGAGATATGGATTTGCTTCATCATCATCCATAACCCCATAGATGGAAACTTCTAGGTGAGATAGGCATCTATGAAGTCAGGTCATTTTAGGCATGGATCGAGTCAGGTTATAGGCATGGATATAGTACAGGTTATAGGAATGGGTATCCCCAAACTCTCCCTATATAGCCAAACAATTGAGTCAGGTTATAGGCAAGGTTGAGTCAGGTTTGGTAGGCATGGACTGAGTCAAGTTATAGGCATGGATTGACTTAAATTACAGGCATGGTTGAGTTTGGTTATAAGCATGGATCGTGTTATGTTTTGTAGGCATGGATGACTCAGGATGGTATACCCATGCCCCAAATAGGTATGTAGGCATTAAAATTGAGTCAAGTTATAGGCATGGTTGAGTTAACCTGGTTCATGATTCATTTTTGTACTATTCAATAAATTGAGTACTATAGGTCATATGCTAAATGTTCGATATAAACTATGCATAGTGATGATAGAGGGATGATATTTTTTTTAAATGTTGATAAAACCTACTGAAATTTACCCTTGTTAGAAACTGTATAGTGGGTTAACTATACCAAATAGTCTTGTTACCAAAGGTGTACTAAGTGAAATGTGGGGTAACCTATGGTGAGTTAGCCCAAAATTGATGTGTAAATGTAATTTTAGGTGCTTAAACCCTGGTCTGTAGCTATACCTCCTAGGGCCCCATAATTTTGAAGTGTTTCTTTTTACAAAGTCCCGGTGAAAATAAAGCTCAGGCCAATGTAGATCTCCCATGATCTTTTGTGGAAGAATGTGAAAACCATGTTGGCAGGAATGTGGGTATTTTTTAGTTGTTTTCAGGTGTAATAGATGTGGGTTGATTTTAGGAAAATTGATGTCAGGTGACAACCTAGACCTCATGGTGAAAGGGGATCTCTACTCCCAAAGGTCAATAATTGAGGACCTAGTCCTATCAGCCAACTTAGTTACTTTATGTACCATCATAGATGATTAAATGATAAGATGTGGTAATGTGATTTTAAGGTGTGTTCCATGTGAATGTAAGTGATTCATGGATTCATACCGATTAGATCATACTGTAAGGAATTGCTCTTGGAGGCTGATGAACACAAGACCCAATTTTAAGGATTTTTCACACAGGTGGAAAAAACTTGGAAGATGACTGGTGAGGAAGTACTCATAACCTTGGAGTAATGAAAGGGAGTTACATTATGCCTTGAATGTCCATTAGAGGAAATTTAGGAAATGAAAGTGGAAATGGTAAGGTGGTTGAAAGGTAGTTAATTGTATATGTTTTGCGTGACAGGTCTTTTGGGCAAGATGTTCGAGGTCACAATGGGCAAGTCCATGACTAAAATTTTTTTTGTTTTAATAGACTGATCGATGTTGGAATTCTATATGGGATAAATAATATGGTACTCCTTGAGGTATTCGTGAAGTTGGTCGATGCCGTAAGCTTCGGTTTCTCTCGTTTTTTTTAAAGCTTCACATAGTTGTCCTTCAAGGGAGTAGTCTATTTATAGTAGCAATTTGGTCGAAAGGAATACATCCTTTTGAGGGAGTCATCTTGTTTATTAGAAGTTTGACTCAAGGAGTTTGGTCCCATTGGAGGTCTTTGAAATCATGGACAAGACC
This sequence comes from Taxus chinensis, assembly GCA_019776745.2. Classification (NCBI taxonomy): domain Eukaryota; kingdom Viridiplantae; phylum Streptophyta; class Pinopsida; order Cupressales; family Taxaceae; genus Taxus; species Taxus chinensis. The sequence continues at coordinate 16,438,737 of CM034153.1, forward strand.
AAGGTGAAGGATAGGACTCTTGTTCAAAAGGAAAGGTGGAACGACTATGGGATCTCATCTAAAGATAGATGAAAAGTATCCATGAGAATCATGCTATGTGTAGTGTTGTGTTACACATATTCAAGAGAAGATAACAAGTGACGGGTACTCACATGATTCTTGTTTAATCATTAGGGAGGTGTATGAAGTGGATAGTGCTCAAGGGATGAGCCTGTAAAGATACAAAGGGTGAGGTAGGACAATGAGTCAACAATAGAATGGTCGAAGATGTAATGCATTAAGGGGCTTAGGTTCGGGTTTTCCTTGAAGTGAGGAAAAACGATAGGCACCTGATCCATAGTTATGAGTTACGATGTATGGTCCAAGCCAATTAGGAGAAAATTTTCCCTGTTTACTTTTTTTTGCTTTGGTTACATGTTGATTTTATATCAAGACAAGGTCACTGACTTGGAAGGTTCATTCATGAAGATGTTTGTCGTAAGCACGTTTGATACGTTGTTGGTAAACTTGAAGGTGATCCAGAGCATTAAGATGACATTCGTCTAATAACTCTAGTTGTGCTAAGTGGTCTTGAAAAAAATTCATCATCAGTAAGCAATTCATGGAGAGAAATCCGGAGTGAGTGGATCTAGACTTTGAGAGGCAGAACAACCTCTGTACCATAGACCAGCAAAAAGGGTGTGGTCGCAGTGGAAGTGCGAATACTAGTGCGGTATACCCATAGGGCAAAAGGAATATGTGTATGCCAATCCTTCCTAGTATCATCAACCACTTTCATGAGAATTTTGTTGAGGGTTTTGTTAGTGGATTTGGCTTGGCCGTTGGTTTGTGGGTAATAAGGTGATGAGAAACTAAGCTAAATGTCGAAGGCATCGCAAATTTTTTGTAGTGTTTTGTTTTTGAATTGTTTTCCATTGTCAGTGATGAGGCAATGAGGAACACCAAAGCAAAAAATAATGTGGTGGTTAATGAAATCAGATATTTTCTTGTCTTTCGTGGAGATGAGTGGTATGGATTCCACCCATTTTGTGTAGTATTTGGTAGCAGTTCTGATCCATTTATGGCGATGGGAAGAATGAGAATTGATTTCTCTGACAAGATCTAAACCCCATTGAGAGAAGGGAAAAAGGTCACGAGAAACCTGTAAGACATGACTGGGTGTATGATGAAGATTGGAGTGTTGTTGACATTTCACATAGCATTTGACATAGTCACAACAATCATGGTTAAGGGTCGACAAGTAATAGCCTAGGTGAAGAATACACTTAGCAACAGCAAGGCCACTAAACTGACCTCCACTTATGCCATCACGAACCTCCTTAATGGTATAAGGAATTTCAGAAATTGTGAGGAATTGTAAGAGAATACTATCAAAGCCACAATTATAGAGAAGTTCCCCCAGGATAATGAAATGGGAGACCTTTTTAAGGAAAGCACGTTTTCCATTATGGGTGAGATCAGAAGGTAAGATGGAGAGGGAAAGGTAGTCAGAGTATTGTTTATACAAAAGGTCACTTGGGTCAGGGGTGTTGTTTACAATTGAGTAAACATCATGAGGTAAATAAGAAGGTGAATGGAGGAATTTTACGGTGACAAATATTTTGGAATTGGTAGGGGAAGTGGGTATTTGGGAAGCTAAGCAGGCCATGGTATCTATAAATTTATTGGTTGAATGGGGGATTGTTTGAAGGGTGTAACGATAAAATGTGGTCAAAAGCATGTCTAAATGATGTTTCTACTTTTGAAGTATCTCGTTACGACATTGGTACATACCATTGACTTTGTTTACGACCATTTGAGAATCACAAAATATGTTGATTGATTTGACATCTAGGGCATAGGTGGTATGGAGACCGAGTACGAGCGCTTCGTATCTCAGCAATATTTTTGGTGCATTCAAAGTATAGTTTGAAAGACAAAGGAATGGGTTCTCCATCTAGAGGAATGAGGATAACACCAGCCCCACCCCCACATTGACACTTGGAACCGTTAAATAATAGTGTCATTTGGTAACGGGGTCCGTCCAAGGAAAGAGTAAAAATTGACTCATCGAGAAAGTAAAAATTAGAAGGTTGGTCCCCAGAAATAGGTATGTCAGCTGGTTGGTCGGAGATAGCTTGGCCCTTGATGGACTTTTGGTGAATGAACTCGAGGTCAAGATAAGCTAAAATCATAATCCATCACGTGGCGCACACTGATTTTGATAAGCTTTGGCATATATGAAGTGTAGAGGGATCAGTGTTTGGTCATGACGTAGGTTTTTTGGTTGAGTAGGTAATGGCAGATTTTGGTGGGCAACAAAAACAAAGGATAAGACAAAGTTTTTCTGGATGATTGTATCGGGTTTCACAGTCCAAAAGAGTATGGCTTATGTAATAAACCACCTGCTTCCTATGTTGTTCATTGTGGTGAGCGAGCATGACTCCCAAGGAATGATCGGTAGCTGATATGTATAGGTAAAAAGGTTGATCTTCCTTAGGTGGAATGAGTATGGGTGGTTGGAGTAGGTATTGTTTTAGGGCCTCAAAATCTTTGTGATAGTCATTATCCCATTTAAAGGAGACATCCTTCCATAAGTAGATGATCAAATGGTTGACACCGATCAGATAATTGTGAAATGAAACAACGAATGGAATGACAATTTACCTTGCAGGAAATGGAGTTTTTTGAGGTTAGTAGGCGAAGGCATTTCTAGAATGTCCTTGAATTTATCAGGGTCAACTTCTATACGATAAAGGGAAACAATAAATCCTAGGATATTTCCTGAGAGAACCGTGAAGATGCACTTTTTAGGCTAAAGGTAGATGTAATATTTAATGAGGTAGTCAAAGATGGTTTCAAGGACGGCGAGGTGCTCGGTGCGACATTTATTTTTGGCCAATAGATCATCCACGTAATATTCCAATATGAGATGCATGATATCATGGAATATGTAAGTCATAGCACACCGATATGTAACACAATCATTTTTGAGGCCAAAAGGCATGACTCGATAGCAAAAGGTTCCCCAAGGGGTAATGATTGTGGTCTTGTTTTGATCTTCTGGGGAAAGCACAATTTGGTTATAACCCAAGAATCCATCCATGAGTGAGAGCATCTCGTGACCAGCAGTGAGGTCAACCAGTTGATCAATATCAGGTAAGGGAAAGCCATCTTTTGGGTAGGCTAGGTTGAGGTCATGGAATTCCATGCAAATGTGGAGTCCCCCTGTTGCTTTAGTAACAGGGACAATGTTAGAAATCCAATGAGGATAATCAATGGGTAAGATAAAGGAAACTGAAAGAAGGCACTGAAGTTCTTCTTTGACGAGAAGAGAAATGCGAGGGTGCATTTTCCTCAGCTTTTTTTTGATAGGTTTATCATAGGGAATGGTTAAAATATTGTGGACCACTATGGTGGGGTCAATACTGGGCATGTCTGCGTAAGACCAAGCGAAAGTGTGGTTATGATCTCAAAGAAAAGAAGTGATTGCTTCCTATTCAGCAGCATCTAAATATTGTCCAATCTTTAGGATGTGCAGGTCATCCTGAGTATGAATGTTGATCTTGATAGTCGATTCATTCAACATTATTTGTGTCTCAAAGGGTAACGACCAATGAATATATGACTCTTCTACTCCAAGGTAGGTGAGTATGGATTCATCATCCTGACATTGAACGATGTTAATGGTAGGTGTTTCATCATTGATCATCTCAGGATACAAGAATGGGATAGTGGAAGGGGCCTCACCTTCGCATTGATAAGTCAAAGGCCCCAAGGAAATGGTGTTTATGGAAAAAAAAAAGTTATGAGGGATAGATTCAAGATTCATCGACTCCGTCAGTGAGGGTGGTGATGAAGGTGGATAAGGGATAGGGTCCTCAATGAATTCAATCAGGGCCTGTTTGGTAGGAGGTTCGAGGAAGATGATACCACTATAGTCATTATGTTTGTGGGTGGTACATGGAATAATGGTATGACGGCCTTACTCATAAAATCCAAAACCAAAACCATTCCATGCATAGTGGTGTAGGAAGGTGTGGGTGAAACGGTGATTGGTAAGTGATTAGATGTAAGCTAAAAATGGGCAGGGTTGTGATGGTGGTTTAGGTGTGTAAGTGGTAGTATCAAGTCCCCCATAGGTGAGACTAGTACAAAGATGAGGAGGACCATAAAGGAGGCATTCTCCTATACGGTGATCATAGTGAAGGTATTGGTGAAGGCTTCCATACTCGTGTGTAGTAAGGAATGTGTTAACACTATATAGGTGGTACTCCCCGAGAGTGAGGTGTTGAAAAACACCTTCCAAGGGATTAGTGGTTGGTATGTAGCAAACTGGTATGGATGATGTGTCAAAGTTCGATGCGGAGGTGGAGTTAACAGATTCGGAAGCTAATGGGTCAGGCGTGGAGGTTTTAGTGGTGGTAGGAATGGAGGAGGTATGTGCGGTAAAATTAATGTCTGTACTAGTAGGTAGAGGTGTAGGTGAAGTGGTATTGGTTGCGGAAGTAGACTGTTTGACAGGAATGAGCACATCATTGGGTCGGTAAAGCATGTTACATTTTTTGAAAGGTGATGGGTTGGCTGGAATGGTATAAGTGTGTCCTTCATGTTTAAACTTTACACAACGATGCAAAGTGGAAGGAATGCAACCCATGACACGGATCCAGGGTCTACCAAGCAATAAGTTATATTGGAATTCCCCCTCCAAAATGTAAAACAATTCTAGAACAGTGCAGGGGCCCACGTGAACGTGAAGGATGAAAGTTCTTAGTGTGGAGGTGAAAGCGTCATTGAATGAACGTAACATGACTGGATGTTTATGCGTGTAATTTTCAGCTATGTGCATTCGAGCAAATGCATGGGATGAAATGATGTTAATGCTAGTGCCTCCATAAATCATCACATGGCGTACTCGTATGTCATCAATGTGGACAAAGATGAAGAGGGCTAGGTTTGGGTCATCATTTTGGTGTGGCGCGATCTCCTCCTCTGAGAAGCTAAGGGAGGCCACTTCATGAACAAGGTGAGGTGAGGATGAAGGTGGTAATTTGGTGAGAGAGGCTACATGGTGGGGTGTGATAATGGAGGCTACAGGTGTAGGGTCATTGGGTAAAACCTCAATAGATTGAAGAACCTCCATGAGAGCTTGACAATGGGATTCCAAGGTTTGGATGAGGTCATATAAGGACATTTTGAGGGGAGATTGGTGTAATTATTTGAGCATGGTGTGATGTGTGATGCCATTAGAAACGGGGTATGTGGGGCCGCAGATAGTGATTTTAGGTATGGGTGCAGATGGTATGTTGGGTATAGGATTGGTTGGTGGGTCAGTTGCCTTTTCTTTTCCCTTCTGCGCACGTGTAGTGATGTTTATCATGGTGATTCGAGGGAATTTAGCAAATGGATAAGGTGTAGGGTGAGTGGTATAACAACATGAAGGGAAAAAACCTACTGGAGGAGAAAATCCTTGTGACGTCAGTTGGGTGCAATGAAATTTTGGTGGTGGCGTGGCAAGTACTCTAATGTGAACCATGTTAATTCAAATCTTGAGGGTGGTTCTAGGAGCTGTGAGGGTGGAGGTTGTGATTGTTGATTGAATAGTGTGGGAATGGGTGTTGGTGAAGCAGGATCCTCATCAAGAAGGTCGTCATTGTCAAATTTGGTTTCTGGTGGACATAATTGGATAAGGATAGTTTTCAAGGCCTTGCAATTCTCCACATCATGCCCTGGCACATAATGGTATGCACAAATTTTAGTATCATCAAACCCTTTTGGCTTGGGTTTGAGGGGGTCGTAAGGTCGGAGTGGCGGTAATGTGATAACAGAAGTCTCGAGGAGGTTGGTTAAAATTTTGGCATAGGACCCTGCTAGTGGATCACAATGGGAAGTGAATGTAGGTTTGGGTGTAGGTGTGGTTGGTTATCGAGGGATTGTTTTTGGAAGTGTAGGAACAGGTCAAACTATGGGCTTATGTGCTGGTGTAGTTTGAGGTATCGGTCGGGTTCATTTGGGTAGGGGTACAATAGATGGACAGGTAAGAGGGTGTGGGGTTTTTTTGACTACCTTGTTGTGGGGTAGTGGGGTTTTGTTTTTGGGTTGTACCTTCTAGGGTAAAGGTGATGTGGGTGTACAAGGTCTATAAGGAAAATTAGATGGAGGAAGAGGGCGAGTTACCCATGGGGATAACAGGGGTGCTGTGAAGGTAGATGATGTGGGTCATACTTGGGGTGTGAGCAATAATGACTGAAGTGTAGTGGGTAGTGAAGCAATAGCTGAAGGTATTGGAGGTATTGGTGGTAAAGAGACTGCAGGTGTGGGTATGAGTCATGTTGTGTGCCTGGGTAGGTTAGAACTTTGTGAGGAAGGAATGGGTTGTTGTGTTATTGGTTTATGGATGGGTGAAGGGTGCTTCTCCATGTTGGCAAGCTGAGGTCTGAAGGCAGACGGGACAAGTGCGGGTGTGATTGGTGTGGTTGGGGTATGAGGTCAATGAGTTTGTTTCTTTGGTTTTTGTGTCAGAGTAGGTGTGGTATTGACATTGGAAGATTTAGCTAAATCTAGTTTAATAGGTGGATGAGTGAGGCTGGTGGTCGGGGTGACCCCTAAAGTGGTAATAGGTTTAGTGGAGACAGATGTTGTGGGTATGGGTTTGGGTTTAGATATAGGTCAGGTTATGGGTAAGGGTGTCGTGTGAGTGCTAACAGGTATCATGGAAAGGGTTGTGATAGCAGTGGTTATATTTGGTTTGATGGGTGGAAATTTGTTTGGGCAGATAGTGAAGGTTTCATCGAGGGATCTCTACATTTGTGTTAAGACAGGGAGTAAGAGGCACCCCCATAGTAAATCCCTATCCACATAATATAAGTGATTGGACAAACATGAGAACGACATTTCTATGGGTGGAGTTGGTGAGGACCTAATGGGAATTCTCGTAAAATTCATCTTAGAGACGGGGAATTGGCCAGCTTCAGCTTCCATGGGTAAGAGATATGAAAGTAGGTCTGTTGGATATTGGGTAGCCAATGGAGAATGCTCGCCAAGAGACAAATGTATATCCACTGGGTCTATGATGGGTGGAAGAGATTATGGGAGCTCCTCTATAAGTGGAGGAATGGATAGGTGCTCCTCTATGGGTGGAGGAGGTAATGGGTGCTCCTTTATGGGTGGAGGAGGTACGGTAGGTAAAGGCTCTCTAAGTGGTGAAGCTAGGGGTGAGAGTGGCTCGATGTTAGTGGAAGACTCCTCCATTGGTGATGAAGGAGATGAAAGGTGTTCCTCTGTTGGTGAAGGAATAGTGGAGGTTGGTTCCAATGTGGAAGGAGGATTTCAGGCTAGGATTTCCTCTATGAAAGGGATGTGAGGTAATTTAGAGGCAATAGGTACCTTGTTAAAGATTGCGTGAATTTCATGAGTATGGGTATCATGAGTGGATGTCTCATTGGTTTGATTAGATGAAGGGGCATGGTTGGGAAATAGTTTTTTTGAATATTTGTAGATTGTGGTTAGGGGTGGCATTTGGATTATCCACAGTTAACTCACCTTTCTCGATCATTTCTTGGACAATATTGTTGAAAGTGATGCAGTTGATGTCACTATGACCCTTTACTCAGTAATAGTTACAGAAATCATGTTCTTTATACCATGCAGGCATGGGGCGAGAAGGGTCAAAACTAGTGTGTGGTTTTATGGGTTGAAGGATGATGGCTCTAGCTTTGATAAGCTTTTCTACTATAGAAGAGTAAGGTTCCCCAATTGGGGTATATTTTCACTGCTCTTGTCTAAATCGAAATGTCTGGATAGGTGATAGATTAGATGACGGTGTAGCCTGATTAGACGAATGAGCTGGGCTAGCCTTGAGTACCACTGCGTTAGTGGTACCCTTAGCCTTTGAATAATTGGTTGGTGGTTTGGAAGAAGAAGAGGTTTCATTCAACTTGAATGCTGAATTCTTATTTCGTAATTGGATTTTATTCTCTTCGATGGCCCAAATCTCTAGCTTTTGTGCCATAGTGACTGCCTCATCGAATGTTCGGGAAGTTTGGACCTACAAGGTCGGGGAGATATGTCTAGTGCAAGCTCGTGTGAAGAGCTCGATGAGTTCAGTTTGTGGCAGTTGGAAGGTAAGTTGATTGATCAGGCTGTGCCAGAGAGAAACAAAATCTACAATAGATTCATCCTCGTACTAACGTGTGGAATATATATCGGTCATGGTAACCTTCTTGGTGATATTGATAGAGAAATGATCCAAGAAAGCTTGGGCTACCTGATTGAATGATAATATAGAGTGTTTGGGTAACCCACTATACCAATCTAATGTAGGTCCAGTGAGGGACATGGGAAAGGTTCTCAAAAGAAAGGCATCATCATGAGAAATTAGATAGCACCTGTGTTTAAATGAGTGCAAATGCTGTTGTGGGTATTCCTTATTGAAGCGGTTGAATTTAGGAATTTCCCAATGCATAGGGTATGGATGGATAGGAATGGATGGGTGAAAAGGCTCATTACAATATCGTCATAGGTGAGAGTGTTATGGGAGCCAGAAACTAATGCCTCTAGTGTCTGCATCTTTTCCAACATCAATTTAATTAGGTCATTGGTGGGTTGTGATGATTGGATGCCTCCTACAGTGTGAAGAGGTTGGTTTTGGGTATATAATGGGGGTGGCATTCCAGTGTATGGGGCTGCCATGTAAGGTGGTGGAGAAGAAGGTAGTGAAATAGGGGGTACGTACCCGAAATGAATAATAGATGAAACAAGAGGTTGTTAGTAGTATGTATATGGGGGTGGAAGGGTCGTGGTAACCTTAGTGGCAATAGGGGATAATGATTGTGGAATGGAAAGAACCATGTTCTGAAATGGGGTAGGAGTCACCGACACTGGAGGTGGGAATGTAGCTATAGGTATGTGTGAGACATGAGGAATAGATGAGGTTTTTTTTGGGGTAGTCATCGAGGGTATGGTGGATGTGATAGGTGCCACAGAGGTAACAGACATAGCAGTCATAGCGGGTATAGAACCTAATTGTGAAACAACTGGGGGTATCATGGATGCGGGCAACACGGAGCCAAATGGGGCTGATGCAGAAGTGGGTGCAAGATTCGAGGGGATGGATACGGGCATTCCATATATCAACTGACTTGAGGCATCTCGAGTGGATGAGTGAGAGAGGTAAAACTGCAAGGCGGCAGGGTTTTAGTCAAGGAGTCATGTGAACTACTCATCTTCGGTAGCAATAGTAGTAGGCTGAATGGGATCCATGGCTGGTGATAAAATAGAAGGTGGTGAAGGACTAGATGGGAGTGGTTGGTAACTGGTGTGGAACACGAGGGCGTTTGCTTGTCTTCGGGTTAGCACCATGTGAACCAGTATTGATCAGGTAGGGTTGCTTCTCTGTAAATGATACAGAGAACAACAAGAACAGGTGAATCTGGTGATAAAAAATGGATGAAGTAACAAATGGTGGCTGGAATGTGAAAAAGGCTAACTGATTCCAGTTACGGAAAACTGATATCAGTCAGGGGTAACCGCTACTAGTCACTATAGAAAATGGACAGTAAATAAACAACGAGGGCAGAAGGTAAAATCTAATAGGTATGCCAAATTTGAAGATGTATAAAATGTCAATGGGAAGAAATGACAGTGACAAAGACTGTGAAAAGTGGAAGAAAGTGAAGTAATATATCTTTTTGAGTAGGTTAGCAAAAGGACCTGGAGCCAACGTTGGTTGGGTATAACCGATGGCGGTCAGAGGTAACTGATGACGGTTACTGTGAAATTGAAACAATGATGAAAGAAAGTGGTTGTGCATTAAAATTTGATGTGGAATCAGACCTAGAATTCTGGGAATGATGATGATATGGCCCAAGCACACTCAGGTGAAGATGGAATACACCATCTATGATGAGGAGCGTGCAAGGATGAACAAAAAAAAAGTGATGAACTTGATCTTTCACCTCAAAACGCAAGCCAAACAGAAACACTAAGAAAATGTGACTGTAAGAATGCCTATTATGTTTTTTTATTTTATGCTATTTAGGGACTGATACATGAATTGTGCAATAGATTTTTTTGTGAGGATGACTTCCTACAAAGAAGGAGATCTAAAAGGTGATGTTTCAGGTATGTTATGGTGGGGTCAGGCTTCGCTCTAAGTATGACTTGACAGAGCAGCGAGCTGGGTGCCCACTGTACTGTGATCGTGTGATCACCTACATCTTCTTCCACGTAGGATGTTGTTTAAGAATGTATGTATTTTAAATTTTTGTGTGGTTTGGTATGACTCAGAGAAAGAGAAAAGGATAGAAGTGCTTTTCTATGATTCGTTTGTCAACCATTAGCTAGTCATGACTTCCAGCGTATAGGTTGCCCTCAATTAATATGAGCTAATGCAATAAATCAAAATGGAATGCAATTGTGTTTAAACCCAAATAAAAAATGATAAATTGGATGACACAATAAGATGAAGAGGAAGAGGGATGCTCTTTCACTACAATGCAGAAAACATGAATAAATGATTCTTTTTAATTACACCAAAAGAAAAGTTTCCTTTAGAGAAAATAGAAAGAAGAAGTGGATTACTAGGGAAGAAAATTAGTGTGTACGCTTTTCAGAAGGGAGAGAAACGAACAATTTTTTCTTAGGAATGAATGAAATGCAAGGAACCCCGGATGGGTCCCACCGGGAGTGCCAAAATGTTTCACCTTTTTCTTAGATTGTTTCTTTGAAGTGTTGACGAAATAGATAGGGTAACGGGCGTAGGAGGAATACCTATTCAAATTTTAGTTGATGGGTTGTTGCACGCGTATGACTTCTTTATCCATAGCTGATCGTGAGAGCTTCCTTTTGGGTAGGAGGAACTACCTATAAAGAAAACAAGACCACCAGAAGAAATTAAACAATGTGGGTAGTGAACTGCCTAGCATAAGCTAGATCTGGGAAGTATGATACTTCCTAGATGGCTATCAGTCCACTATTTTAAAAAAATTAATGTTTTAAACAAAGTAAATCCTATTTTTATTTTAAAATAGATTTAGGTATCTCACTTAAAACACAATAAGAAAATAGATCTAATCTAACAGGCTAAGCTAGAATATGATCCAAAGGTCAAATGGTTGGTTTTGGGTCTCTACAGGTCTGATAAAGGTCTCGGGTAGGTCATAGGAAAATGAGGGTGAGATAAAATTAGGTGGGTAGGTCTCTATTCAGGGTTATGTGAGTAAACATAGAGACCGGTGCCAGTCAGGGGTGACAGACGATGGTTAGGTATAACTGGTGCCGGTTACTACGAGATCTGGAAATGTCACAGAATAGGCTGGGGTCTCCTTTGTGGTTGCACAAAGGAATTTGGGTTGGTCGGGATGATGTATTTGGTGACAGGAGTAGACTTTTGTGAGGTTTTAATGGGTGTATTGAGGTGAAAGTTTTGGAGAAGGTCAATAGGGAGCAAGATAAATAATGGATGATAAAATAATGATGAAATGAAATAACTAGGAAAGTATGATGTTGTACTCACTTGGATTCCATTCCTGAGGGCTTGTGTGTGAATGATGGAGGTGCTGATGATGGGGTTGAAGGTTGCAAGTAATCACCAACTGAAGAAAATATTCCACATGGGCTGCATGCACACTCCTCTTTGCTTGGATAGGTCAGATCGTGGCTGGGACGGCTATGCAGGAGAAGATGCTCAATATCCTTCCTTGGATGTGAGTTTTTGCTAGAATTGGATTTCTGAAGATGTGTTATCTCTCTGAGACGTGTTCTTATTCGTCAAATTTCTCCCAAAGTTTTTTCCAAATTCCAAGTTCTAACCCCCAACCTTGAGAATAAGGTTATTTTGGGTTAAAATGGGTAACCGACGGTGGTCTGGCTTAGCTGGTGATGGTTAGGGGTAACCGACGCCGATCAAGACGGGATTTCCTAGGTTTACTAAAATTAGGAAGATCCTCCCAATTTCCTTGGATCTCGTGTCGTTATCCCATGAATTAGACTCAGAGCCTCTTGTGAGCATGTGGGAATGTGGTTAGAGGGAATGTAGGCATCGATTTTTAGGGTTTGGGTAAGTCTTAGTTAGTTATGGCAACTTGCTAAGAATAGGTCTTAGGTTGAGTAAGCTCAATGAGGTGTCTAAGTGAATTGTATGTGTAGATATTATTTAAATAAGATATTTAAATAATAAATATAGTGAGGATAATGCGTTAAATTAATTAAATTAATATTAGTGGGGTGGAGGGGGTCATGGCTAGGTAAATGTAACAAAGGGTGCTTATATGTTGAGGGAAAAAAGGGGAGTGTGACCTAATTTTACTGTCTACAGTCGGCTTATGATGATGAAGGTGAGAAACTTCTGAAGAAAATTGGGGTATACCAATTATATGAGCTTCCATATTTTGGGAAGTATGAGCCCTTGTACTAGTGGCTCATGAGCAGAGTGCATGAGGAATTCTTCTACTTTACAGGATATAGAGTTAGAATATCATCCACACTTATCTCATCAGTGACAGGTTTGAAGGCCATAGGGGAGGATATAAAGAATTATCTCATAGATAAAAGTCACAATATTAAAGACCAGACACGAGTTGGGGTACCTGAAGGGTTTGCATGGTATGGATATAGACAAAGTGAAGAACTGTTTGGTTGTGCAAGAAGCAACACACCTTGTTACAAATTTGAACGATCAAGAGCGGTGGTCATAGGTAAATACTATGTGGTTACACGTTGTGTGTAAAATGTCAGAAGTAGTAGTCTATAATATTGCAGGATACATTAAAGAGTAGATAGTCGAGGAAGTGTGCACAGGAGGGAAGATCAGCTTTGGGGTTGTTCTATTATCACTAATATTCATGGAAATTTGAGTACCATATGGGCAGAAGGAAAAGGCATAGGAATACCCCATGGAGAATAAGTCGCCTACTGAAAGTTTCAGTAAGTACTCATGTAAAGGGGCCATAATAGATGATGTTAAGCATAGGGTGGAGAAATGGTATGACAGGCTCCGTGTGGCATTTGGAGAAGAGTGGTGCATCCCAAAGGACATACCATTGGTAGTGGGGAAGCAAGTCAAGTTTGTTGTATATCATCAAAAACTGCATCGTGTGCTTCCCAATGAGAGATGGAGTCTAGAGACCTTGGTGTAAATTTTTGTACGCATTCACTGCAAGGTATTTCCCAGCATCTGTTCATAGATTCACAGACACATGCCTAATGGTATTTAATGCAGATAAGGTAGAATGTGACTACCACAAGTTGAGGAAGAAGTATGTGTATCCAGGGAGAAGTGCCTATGACAAGAATCTCTTTTCGGAGGTGTTTAATAATAAGCCAATAAGTCTGGATGTAGCAGATGTAGGGGCATCATTAGTATATCTTCAGCTAAAGCCCAAGATGGGGAACAATAAGAATGTGGAGAATTAATTCACGCTCCCAGGGCCATCAAAGGGTAATCACACAATGGAAAACATACCCGTGCAAAGGCCAATAGAAATTGTTGAGGTAGAGGATGAGGAAGAGGAGCGTGAAGGTAGTGGAGGCTTGGAGAATAGAAGAAAGCAACCATATGACAGAGAAGAATTCAAGTGCGTGACCACTCCACCTCAGGGATAATATGAAAAGGAAGATATAGAGGTTGAGCAGGGGGAACATAGATTTAAGAGAGTATTCAGACGCACAAAGACTCAAGGTGGAACCCCACATATGGTAAGGAAATCACCTCATATCTTTCCACACAAGGAGGCCGCTAAGCCAAAACGGAGAAGAAAGTTGAAGTTAAATGAAGAAGCGGAGGAATCAGGGGTGAATGAGCGTTCATCTCCTACCCCATTCGAGCAAGAATACAAGCCACAGAATGAGGAAGACTAGAAAGATGAAGGACGAAGAAGAAAGAGAGAAGGAAACCTCTGGATCTATGCATGTGACTGCTCAATGTGTAATGTGATAGACTCCTAACCTTGAAGCTATGATTCCTAAGGGACCTTGATTGAAGAGAATGAGTGGGGAACACAGTGCACCAATCATGACCTATGCAGAGGACACCAAAAAACTTATCCACGCACGGTTCCAAAGAACTGTAGAACAAAAGGATTTATTTGGCTAGGAACTAATGGAAGGGGATATGGAAACTATGTGCACTCGAAAGTAACTCTCATGGTCAATACATACCCATATGGGTGAGCCTAACTTTGATGTATGCGAAGAGTCATGCATTTCGAGATGGCTGAAGAAGGCACCCCAAGCTAGACATATGATGATAAAGCCTACTGTCATGTCAGATGAGTAGGTCAGTAACACATTGGTGAAGGTTTCTGCTGAAGTTGCAAGAAGAAATGTGAACAAGGACACAATAATTAGAGCACTACGAGAGGAGTTAAATACTAAAGATACAGTGATAGCATGCCTAACCCAAGAGAGGGAATTAGCGCAGAAGAAGAATGACGTATTTATCAACATCACCGAGGAGATTGGAGACAATGTCATAAGAGCTAGGCCACACTTGGAGCCAAAGGTACCACATACATTTCCCTTAGCAATACATTATGTAGGAAATTTGGTGGACCTGGTGCTTAAAGATGAACCCCTATGCATGCCATCGCCAAGGAATCCTAAAAAATAGGTAGAAAGGGATAACGTTGCAGTAGCCAAAAATATTACATCATACGAAGGCTTACTGCAAGTTCTCTTAGAAGAATTGAAGAAAGCGGATCATGCCTTCAATATATGCACAGCTCCAGAGGTTGTGATCAAGGTAAAGACTCCGTTAGAAGATGATGTAGTCTAGAAGGCTATGAAGGATGATACCTTTGGCCAAGCAGAATGGTTAACACTTGTAAAGCAAAAGTGTGAGGCCCTGGCAGCAACACAAGAGCCACACAAGGAATGATTAGATGAGCTTGGGAAACTCATCACACAATAGATGGATGCACTGGAAGGACAACATACTACAATGTCTAGCATTATGTTAGTATTGCATAATGAAAAAGGTGAAGTTACCCAAGATGAGCGGGAGTCTATTATTATGGATGTACTAGAGCAGGCATAGAAATCATTCACTGAGTGGCAGGATTTGGAGGCCACAATAAAGGAAGAGTATCCAGAGTTTATATTTCAAACTAATACAATGGAGGCTACCTCATAAAACATTCTTTATTCATGTACAGTATTTCTTATTGTTTCCATTCAACATTCTTTACTTCAATTTTTTTGGAGATACCCATTTTCGGGGTGACAATGAGAATAGTGTGGGGTAATGTTGATCAGAGAACACTTGATAGAACTCACACAAGAAGTATGTGTGGGAAAACAGACCACGTTTAAGGGTGAAAATGGACAAGAAAAACTCGTGCATGGAGGGCAAGTTCAACATTCAAGACTTAGTCGATTTTGAGCATGAAGACCAATTTTTAGAAGATGGCGTGAGGAACACACCAACAATGCAGAGACATGTGTGCCACACAATGTCTATCTTTAGAGGATCATATCAAAGCATTTTGCATGGAGACGAGCTCTTCAGTTAACTGTAAGAGGTCTATAGATAGCACACATGCATGTGTGGCTATGCCTGTAAATGACACACGGCTATTAATAGCATGCGGCCTATTTTGGAATAGATAAGTGGTGAGGGGAAAGTCCCCACCCTATATAAATGACGTGAAGCACTTAGGGAGAGATAGATATAGATATACAGAGATAGAAAAGAGAGATATGTGCATATGACTGGATTATTGTATCATATCCATGTGTTCATTGGTATAGAATGCCATTATTGTAAGGATATTCTATGGTTATTAATAGATAAAAGTTATTGGTTGAATCTAAGTGTCATTTCTGTGTGTAATTGAGTGGTGCATGTTCTTTCTTAGATTTGAATATGACATGCCTTGTAGAATAAAGGATTAGTTATGGATCTATATGTTTCTACTTTCATCAGGCTAACATCCTGCTACAGCAACCCTAAAGAGGGACGTGGTACCTTTGCGCACTTCAGGTGAGCACTCAGTCTAGGTTGAGTGATGTGCTAGCACGTCTGAGGTGCTATCTAGTAAATTCTAGGTTGTAGCACAATGGAATTTCAACTTCCTCGGATAAAGAAAATACTTGGAGTCATACAGCAACACCATCTGCCCAACCTCAAACTATTTTTTCTTAATATGACGATCATGTCATGCCTTTTTTCTTACCTTTTTTGTCTTTTGAATCCATCTAGCAACTAATTGCCTTTCGTCTAACTGCATCAATTTATCAATCCTCTCTTCCAACGCTTTTTCATCATCCAACCCTCATGTGCGGATTATACGTAGCGATGGTAACAAGAATTCTACCAGTAAAACAGCCTTTGTGCCAAACACCAATTGAAATGGTGTGGCATTGTTCAACCTCTTATAGGTTGTCTTGTATGCCCATAGGAAGGTTGATACTTTGTCATTCCAATCTTTTCTTCTGACATCATAGATCTTAGTAAACGTGTGACTTATTATTTTGTTAAATTCCTCATTAGTTCCATTAGCTTGAGGGTGATAAGGGGTAGTCTTATAATGGGCCACCATGAATTCTACTAATATAATCCTGACCGTTTCATTAAGAAAGTGTGTACCCCTATCACTAGTTAAGCTTAAAGGACAACCATGCCTGCCGATTATGTTCTCCCATAAAAATATAGTTGTTTTCATTGCAGTGAAATCCTTCGTAGGTGTTTCTTCTACCCATTATGTCAAGTAATCAATGCAATTAATGATATACAGTGAACCAGTTCTTTGTGCGGCTGGAAAAATTGGCCCTACAAATTCGATTACCCTTTTTTGAAACGGTTCAGCACTGGCTATTGGTCATAAGGGAATTTCATCATGTTTCCCAGATTTTCCAACGCGCTGGAAATGGTCACAAGCCTTAAAAAAATCAATACAATCTTAGTAGATGGTTTCCCACCAAATCCCTACAAGTAGAATCTTCCATGTGGTAGCATTTCCTGCATCGTGTCCTCCTGCAATCCCACCATGTGTTTCCTCCATAGTTGTCATGCGCTCATGTTCTAATACGCATCGACGTAGAACCTCCTGAGCATTCAAGTGTTTATATATCATTTCTTCTGTATAAGGATGTGTTCCTTTGATTGTGAAGTCATGCTTGATATGGATTGTATCTTCTTTGCTCTTGAAGATCTTTGACTGAGTCAGGATATGCTTGGACTCTTTTATTTCTTTCATTTTTAGCACCTGAGTTCAATCTGATTTCGGGATGAATTGTGGATTTACCCATCTTTATGACTCAGCCTTGGATCAGTGGCATTGATCCAAGAGATGTTTTAAGTTTATTCTGGATGAACAAAAATTATAGACCTTACGAAAGTTGCAAGGTCTGAATGTGTTGAATAAGCAATTCAGGAGTCTAACTCAGGCTGATCTTGATAAATGAATTGGTTCCCGATATTGTAATATCAGGAAGGCCTAGACCTTAAGCCAGGTAATAAATTCTGGTGTATACTGCAAGCTTATTTATCAATACCGGATAGAATCCATTTCGGGAATGTTATACCCTGTTGGTTCTAATACTGATCGGTCCTACTTGTGGAGACCTAGACTGGATTTATTAAGGTTAATAACCTAAACCTAAACTATAACCTATTGGTTAAATTATTAGTAATCTAACCTAGCCCTAAACTATAAGCTAAATGTTCCTAAGGTTAGCCACCTAGCACTATGGAAGTAAGACTAAAGTATTACCTTATGATCTAACCTATGTTTCTAACCTAACTAATGATCATGGATGAAGGGGGACCTATGAAGGGGTGCGAGCCATGGGCGGTAGTTTCTATGGCATTTATGAGGTGGATAAGGATGAAGGACTTGGGATTTGGTGGAGGTTGTAAATATCTATTGAGACCTGACGTGGCGGTATCGCCAAATCTGGGAATGGTCTTTTGTTTGCATTTGTCAATCGCCAACTATGGCGGTCGGTGGCAATGGAGATTGGGTGGGAATCTTGGAGTTAATGTCATTGATGAACTTCGGTTCCCGAGCGCGGATCGCTTGGGAAGGCATGCAAATGGAAAATTGGTTGGTATTTTGGTTTTCCATTCGCTCCATTTTTCTCTCTGTTTGATCACTGGTTCTTCGAACCAGTCTACTTGGTGTTGCATGGCAACTATGAGAATAACTAGCTCTTTTCTCTGTCAGGGAAAGTTTATAAGGCATGAGGGTAACAAATTATTGTTGCTGAATCTATCGTGGAAGAAGAGGAGAAGGCTCGAGCTCATTCAGAGGTCTTCTTCAGATTTTTAAAGTGAAATTACCAGGCATGATAGGCCCTGACTTTTAAAAATCTTGCTTTACTCCAAATGCTTTCATTAAAACAACTCTGTTCAGGTGATTTCAGTTCAGTTGGTTTGAAGCAATGTATTGGTTCTTCTTTTCCTGTGGAATTAGGAATCTCAGGGTTTTAGAAGACCTTGTTGGAATGGTTACTGTATTTATTCTTCCTTTTGGTTTCATTTCGATTACAGACCGGCTGTGCTTTTATTGTTGATGTTGAATCCTGTTGAATCTTGCTAGAATACTTTAAGTTCCTTCTGGTTGGAATGCTTGCTGTGATTATACTACTTGAATGTGACTATTGTAGAAATCCTTACTGTGTTAGCAATTTTGGGTTAGTTTCTGTTGAAAGTTTTCAGGGATTATATACGAAAATGACTCAGTGGGAGTCCTTTTAATGTTTCGTATGTTTTCATCTTCTGCTTAAGCTTAGTTTTGAATGTTGTTGTTTAGTTGAGAATACTGATGGTATCGACTCAGTGAGAGTCTTTGAAATGTATCTTGTATTTCAACTTCTGTCTAAGCTTAGTTATGAATATTGTTGCTTAGTTGTGAATATTGTTGCTCAGTTGTGAATACTGTTGCTTAGTTGCGAATACTGTTGCTCAGTTGTGAATATTGTTGCTTAGTTGTGAATACGGTTGGTATTGACTCAGTTGGAGTCCTTGTAATGTAACTAGTGTTTCGACTCCTGTATAAGCTTAGTTGTGAATACGGTTGATATTGATTCAGTTGGAGTCCTTAATATGTATCTTGTTTCGACTTCTGTAGAAGTTTAGTTGTGAATACTGTTGATATTGATTCAGTTGGAGTCCTTAATATGTATCTTGAATTACGACTTCTGTAGAAGTTTAGTTGTGTAGACTGTTGGTTTGATTCAGTTGGAGTCCTTGAATGTTTTCGTATGAATTCGACTTTAATC
Organism: Taxus chinensis; assembly: GCA_019776745.2. Taxonomy (NCBI): domain Eukaryota; kingdom Viridiplantae; phylum Streptophyta; class Pinopsida; order Cupressales; family Taxaceae; genus Taxus; species Taxus chinensis. Next base: position 16,457,937 of record CM034153.1, read on the forward strand.
TTAACCCGGGCTGTGAGTTCTTGTGGGATACGACTCCGTTGGAGCCCTTGCAGTATTTCCATGTGAACTCGACTCCTGTTGAAGCCCTGATGTGTTTGCGGGATGGCTCTACTTAGGTTAAAACTTGGATGAGCTTATGTAATGGAGGCGACTTCTGTAAAGTCCTTGTTGTACATTCATAGAGATTAGATTCAGTTGAATGAAGCTGTGCATGTTTGTGTTTAGACTTAGTGTGAATATCGTTGTATTTGCATATGGAACGTCATTTGTTTTAAGTGTTATCTAGTCTCGTGGCTGACTGTGATAAAAAGCTCCTAGCTGTGCTCTATTAAACAATGGCGATGGGTATATTCATGTTGATGAATGATATGAAAAAAGAATTGTTGAGTCTGTTATGGTTGGATTACTTACTATTGCTTGTCGCGAGAGCTCTTGTATTGCTTAATAGCTACAGGTGATTTTTATAATTGGATTTAGATGGAACTGTAGTTCTTCTTGTAATCTCGACTGTTTAGTCGCATGCGTAAATGTATTTGCATTATTCTAAAGGAGTCGGTACAGTCCAGAACATTATTGATTTAGGAATCTGATTGACTCTGTTTCTTTCTTCTAGACTGTAATTTATATGTTGATGTATAATAAGTTGAATAGGAAAATTCTCTCTCTCCTAGTCAGGAAACCTTGTGTGCTTTCTTCTTACATCCTTTTCCGATCTCTACGGTATGGGCATAACAAGAATAAACTTTGGTATTGTATGGAGAGACTGGTATAAAATGTGTGTTGCTGTATAAATGAGTATACTTGTCAATACCATTGAAATGTGTTATGATGATAAAAGAATTAAGACAGTGAGCTTGTTGAATGTTTTAACTGCCTTTGAGAAATTGTTAGAAACAATCTTGTAGGAGTTTTGTTGTCTTTAGAATGGTTGTATTCATATGTTCTTAGTCTCTAACATATAGGATGAATAGCCTGATTTAAGTTTGTAATTTGAAGAAATGATTTCATATAAACAGGTTGTTTAATGAGAACAATTGGTGGATTGCAATTGTTTTAAGAATTAGTGCTTATCATGCTCAGTTCACCGAACTGACCCGTGTTGACAATTTTTGCAGATGGTTGCCGTAAGTGGTAAAGGCACGCAGATCTGATATGATGTTCAGATTGTTTAATTTGGTTTTATGATGAATTCCAACTTGATTCTCTAAATGTACTACTTGAAGAAAGATGTTCTTTTGCTGTTGAGTATTGTATCAAATATGCTGAATGCATAAAATGTATTTGATTAGCTTAGTAATGAATGAAATGAGGTATTTGTTACTTATGTGTTTGCATTCGTATCTTGATGGATTGAACTTCTTCGGTTCAAATGATTTTAAGAGCATTGTTATTATTGTATACCTTGGAGACATTTGGGATTCTCTAAGTAAGCTTTGCAAAGATTATGTGACTGAATACTTGTGAATGTTTAGTAGTTCTGTTATGTTCTATCTAAAGCTAAATTGGAATTTAGATCACTGTCTTTCGAGAAGCTAAGGTTAAAATAAACCTCGACAGGAAGCTGAACGGGCTGAATAAATTATTACTTCCTAGTCTTGATCTAAGTCAAGACAACGTTTAATTTGATTTTGAAACACTATATCTTAATACTAATAAGTAAGATATATTTCAGTTTTGAGAACTGATATAAACCTAAAACGGTATGGTTAGTAACCTTATGTGAAGATTTAGGGCTATTGCCCAATTTCGTTGATTTAGATCATTGTGTAACAAAGAACTCCTTGATGAGACCTCAAATCTTAATAACTTCTCTTTGTGAAATGGGTTTTAATAAGAAAGGCAATTCTAAGGTGAGGAACCCAGGGGTTGGGAAAAGACTACCCTAAAAGGAGCGTCTTAAAGTATAACTTTAACTCAACGTAAGTAACACCTTAAAGTTAAGTAGATCTTTTCGAGGTGGATTTGAAGGTTGATGGCACAAGTCAACTGCAGGGTTGTACCTTCGAGAAGATTAGGATCTTCTCGAAGATACAACAATGCAGGTGACTTATGGCGACACCCTTTGCATTGATCGTTAAGATTTACACCTTAAACTCGAACAAGTTTTTACTCTGGGACTGGTTAGGAATGTGGTCATGATATGAGGCTGCCCTGGAGACTCGGGGTACCTTGACACACAGGGTTAACTAGGGTTGACCCAGTATGTCAGCGTATCCCTAGTTCTTGAGAGCATCCTTATATCATTGTCATATTATTAATCCGTTCCTGAGTGAATAACTTGGGGCAAGGGAGGCTGACAGAAGTCAGTGTAAGACATTCTACATAACATAGGAATGGGGTGAAGGACGTATTCCAGATTGATGAGTATGCCGTCAAGGAATACGAGACATAAGCAGTATGTTTCAAATCTTTGGCCAAAGTATCGCAAGCTGCTGATTGCGTTGTCCTATGTCACCTAGTCTAAGGGACGAGATGCCGATGAATAATGGTAACAATTATTCAGATAGGTTCCTTGGATAGAGCATTCTGAATCCCAGATTAGGGAAGAGAACCGCAAGAGTGATGTGTTAAAATAAAAATGCCAACTCTTGATACTCATGAATAGATCGGTAGATTACCGAGTCATGGAATGAATAGATCGGAGGTACTCCGAGTCATTACAGCTGCATATGGTTATCTGTTATAAGAATGGTTGTTTTGATTTGTGAGTTCTAAATTATGTATTTAGAACTAGGAAGCATTTATCAAAAAAAAAAAATTACTTGTTCTAATGTACTAAAATGGGGATGTTACATCTTGGTATCAGAGCTGAAGGTTGCAGCTCTTGGACCTATTGTGTCCATAATCTGATAAAAACCTGAATTTTCTTGTAACAGAAAATGGTTAGAACAAGGGGGAACGTTGCGAATAATGCTCCACCAGAAGGAGGGGCGGCAACAACCCAAAAGCTTGATGAGATCCTTGCTGCCCTATTGGACACAAGAGATCATTTGGCTGTACTTGAACAACAAGTAATGGGAAATGAGGAGGAAGATGAAGCTGGTAACAACAATCAGCAACCTCCTGAGGACAACCCCGATATGGGTGTTGATAATAATGCTGGAAATGCACCTGTCCAACCAGAAAACAAAAAGGCCAGGTTGGCAGCAGAACTCACTAATGATATAAAAAGGATAAGCCCACCTAAATATGATGGCACCACATTAGGAGATGGAGCTGAGAACTGGCTCAGCGAAATGGAGAAGTACTTTGCAATAAGAAACTTCTCAGAGGAAACCAAAGCTATTTGGGGAGCCTATCAGCTTTCCCACGAAGCATCTTCGTGGTGGGATAGCCGTAAAGCTGAGCTAAATATTGATGAGACCAATATTACTTGGGATCAATTTAAGGGCTATTTTAGGCAACGTTGGCTGCCACAACTTTTCTATGATCAGAAAATGACAGAATTCCAGAACTTAGCTCAAGGGAAGCTAACGGTAACTGAATACTGGGAGCGGTTTACAAAACTCCTCAAGTATGTACCGCAGTATCAAACTGACGAGAAGTTCAGAATACGGAAATTCATCATGGGACTGAATCCCGTGATAGGGGGAGAGGTCGATGTTCACAGTCCAACCACTATGGAAGGAGTTGTTGAAAAGGCCATAAGACAGGAACAAAAATTAAAGGCTATTTCTGCTCATAAAGAGGAAGTGCGGAAGAAGATTGCAAACCCTTCTTCAACTTCACTTGCACCCAAAAAGGGACCATGGAAAAAGTTTGGAAACAGAAGTAAGTTTCCAGGGGATAATAGTAAGAAAACAGTAGCAAATAAGCCTGCTGGAAATGTAAGGGATAATTTTGCCAAAAATTATAACAATGGGCAGAAGCCCTATGGAGGACAACGTGATAATTACAAGGCTGGAGGTAATTTTGAGCCTAAAAAGGGACCTGTAGGAGGCTGCTACAATTGTGGCAAAGACCACTACGCAAATCAGTGCCCTTTGAAGAAGGATGATCGTAATCAGCAGCATAAGATACATGCTGCAGTAGCAGACAAGCAAGCTGAAAAGCAAGTGACACCTATAGAAGTTCCGGGTAAGTTATTTGGCATACCTGTCACTATTCTTTTTGATACAGGAGCTACTGAATGTTTTATTTCTAGTAAACTTGCTTCTAAACTTAAAAGAAAGGCTGGAAAAATGGATAAATCTTGGACTGTACAGTATGGTAATAATTCTGTTCATACAGTGAGTATGTGTCTTTTTGGGGCAGTCCTTGACTTACCTAACTTTTCCACTGAAGTTGACCTCTATGTTACACCTTTGGGATCGTATGACATTGTCATCAGTGTCAATTGGTTAGCTGACCATAAAGCAAAAGTAGACTGCTATGAAAAGAATATAAAATGTTTAGATGATCGGCTGAAAGCAGCAGAGATTCAAGGTGTGAAACGGGAAATTTCAGTTAGAAAACTGTCAGCTATGCAGCTTAAAAAGGCTAAAAACAAAGGATGTACCCTTTATGCAGTAAAGATATCTGAATTTTCAGAAGAAGATGGTGATTCCATGAAACGATTTCCTCTGTTGCAAAGTTTCAAAGATGTTTTTCCGGAGGAATTACCAGGTTTACCACCCAAGAGGGAATTTGACTTCACCATCGAAATCAAACCAGGAACGGAACCTATTTCCAAAGCACCTTATCGGATGACTACTACAGAGTTAGTCGAGCTTAAGGCACAATTGCAAGAACTTTTGTCTAAAGGTTTGATTAGACCAAGTGTTTCACCTTGGGGAGCGCCAGTAATATTTGTGAAAAAGAAGGATGGAACACTTAGGCTGTGTATTGATTATCGGATGTTGAACAAAGCAACAATCAAGAACAGATACCCACTTCCAAGGATCGACGATCTATTTGATCAGATGCGTGGGGCAGCGGTTTATTCTAAGATAGATCTTCGATCTGGTTATCATCAGTTAAGGATTAGAGAAGAAGATATTCATAAAACAGCTTTCCGAACAAGGTACGGACATTATGAATTCACGGTTCTACCCTTTGGATTAACTAATGCACCCGCAGCTTTTATGAACTTAATGAATAATATCTTTCAAGAATATTTGGACAAGTTTGTACTTGTATTCTTGGACGATATTCTCATTTATTCTAAAAGTGTTGAAGAGCACAATGAGCATTTGAAGATAGTTTTGGGAATTTTGAGAAAAAGAAAGTTGTATGGTAAGTTATCCAAATGTTCTTTCTTTGATTCAGAAGTTCACTATTTGGGTCATGTCATTAGTAAAGAAGGAATTGCTGTGGATCCTTCAAAAATAGTGGCAATAACTGAGTGGCCTGCACCAAAGAATGTGCACGAAGTAAGAAGCTTCATGGGTCTTGCTGGTTATTATAGAAAATTTGTTAAGGATTTTTCTAAAGTGGCTGCACCGATAACTTCATTGCAGAAGAAGGATAAGAAATTTATTTGGAATGATAAGTGTGAAACTGCTTTCAAAAGTCTGAAAAGTCAGTTGACTTCCGCACCTATTTTAGCTGTACCAGACCCTAATGGGAGCTTTACTGTTGTAACGGATGCTTCTGGGGAAGGCCTTGGAGGTGTTTTGTTACAAAATGATCAAGTCATAGCATATGAAAGTAGAAAACTTAAGTTACATGAGCTGAATTATGCTCCTCATGATTTGGAGCTTGCTGCCATTGTTCATGCGCTTCAAGTCTGGAGACACTATTTACTTGGGAAACCTTTTGAGTTGAAAACTGATCACTTAGGACTGAAATATATTTTCACTCAGCCTAATCTAAATGCCAGACAGAGAAGGTGGTTAGAGTTTTTATCTCAATATGATTTTGATATTAGCTACATCAAAGGGAAAGAGAATAGGGTAGCAGATGCTCTAAGTCGTAGGAAGCACATTTCTGCTCTTATAACATTAAGAACTCAGTTTAAGGATGAGGTAAAAAGTGCCTCAGAATCTGATATATACTTTCAGCAAGTAAAAGCAGCGCTTGCTGCAGAACCTAATGATGAAAGGTATAAAGGTTTTCATTTTGATAATGAAGGAATCTTACGTTATGAAAACAGGGTATACGTACCTATGCTGAACGATTTGAGAAAGAAGTTGTTAGTTGAATTTCATAATTCACCCTTCTCTGGACACCCGGGTATCACAAAAATGCTTGCTGATCTAAAACAACAATACTTTTGGAAAGGTATGAAAAAGGATGTTATTGATTTTGTGACTCATTGTCTGGAATGTCAGCGGGTTAAGGCAGAACACATGCACCCTGCTGGACTATTATATCCCCATAGCATACCGCAGTACAAATGGCAAGTAATAAGCATGGACTTTGTACAAGGGTTACCTATGTCCAGGAATAAACATGATGTTATCCTGGTAGTTGTAGATAAACTAACTAAGGTAGCTCATTTCATCACTGGAAATCTAAAGGATGATTCACCAGTGTTGGCCAAAAGATTCGTGCACGAAATTTTCAGGTTACATGGTGTACCGGAATTGATTATATCAGACAGGGATCCGAGAATGACGTCAAGATTTTGGTAGATGCTTAATACAGCTCTTGGAATGAAACTAAATTTCAGTTCTGCATATCATCCGGAAACGGATGGACAAACAGAGAGAGTAAATCAAGTGTTGGAAGATATGTTGTGAATGTATTGCATGGATCAATAGTATAAATGGGAAGAGTATCTTCCACTAGTTGAATTCGCATACAACAACACTTATCACTCATCTCTTAAAATGGCACCTTTTGAAGAAATTTATGGAAGGAAGTGCAAAACCCCTGTTAGTTGGGATAGTATTGAGGATAGAGTGGTAATTGGACCAGAAATCCTCACTGAAATGGAACAGCAAGTAAAGTTGATTCGTGAACGATTAAAGGAAGCAGCAGATAGGCAGAAGAGCTATGCTGACCTTAAGCGGGTTGATCGAAGGTTTGAGCTTGGTGAGAAGGTTTTTCTTCGTGTTAAACCCAGAAAGAGTTCTATAACTTTTGGCAAGGCTGCCAAGTTGTCACCTCGTTACGTGGGACCTTTCGAAATTGTCGAAATAATCAATCCTGTAGCTTATCGATTAGCATTACCACCTGCTTTGTCTCGCATGCATGATGTTTTCCATATTTCTTTGCTTAAGAAATACGTTTCAGATTTGTCACATGTCTTAAATTGGAATTCCTTGCAGGTCCAAGACCCAGGAATAATCGTGGTTAAACCCACACGAGTGCTGGAAACTCACCAATTGCATTTGAGAAATCGTGAAATACAACAATGTAAGGTCCAGTGGGACCAGTTTAACGAAGAAAGTGCAACTTGGGAAAATCTGGAAGAGATGAAAATTGCTTTTCCTTTTCTTTTTCAACAGAATGAAATCTGTTGACAAAACATTTTTTTTATGAACTTATCTTTTTCATGTCTATATGAAAGCCAGATTGAGGCAAACATTATTCAGTCTGAATAAAATGTATCGTGACATTGATTTCTGGAACTATTCAAGTTGGAAATAGTCACATTGTATTGTGAACTAATAAATTGGTTGACCTGAAGGTAAATCAAATATGTAATCATCGGGACGATGAATCATTTAGGAGGGAAGCATGTAACACCCTGAACTATTGTTACTTCCTCCTGAGCATTCAAGTGTTGATATATGATTTCTTCTGTATAAGGATGTGTTCCTTTGATTGTGAAGTCATGCTTGATATGGATTGTATCTTCTTTGCTCTTGAAGATCTTTGACTGAGTCAGGATATGCTTGGACTCTTTTATTTCTTTCATTTTTAGCACCTGAGTTCAATCTGATTTCGGGATGAATTGTGGATTTACCCATCTTTATGACTCAGCCTTGGATCAGTGGCATTGATCCAAGAGATGTTTTAAGTTTATTCTGGATGAACAAAAATTATAGACCTTACGAAGGTTGCAAGGTCTGAATGTGTTGAATAAGCAATTCAGGAGTCTAACTCAGGCTGATCTTGTTAAATGAATTGGTTCCAAATATCGTAATATCAGGAAGGCCTAGACCTTAAGCCAGGTAATAAATTCTGGTGTATACTGTAAGCTTATTATCAATACCGGATAGAATCCATTTCAGGGAATGTTATACCCTGTTGGTTCTAATACTGATCGAACCTACTTGTGGGACCTAGACTGGATTTATTAAGGTTAATAACCTAAACCTAAACTATAACCTATTGGTTAAATTATTAGTAATCTAACCTAGCCCTAAACTATAAGCTAAATGTTCCTAAGGTTAGCCACCTAGCACTATGGAAGTAAGACTAAAGTATTACCTTATGATCTAACCTATGTTTCTAACCTAACTAATGATCATGGATGAAGGGGGACCTATGAAGGGGTGCGAGCCATGGGCGGTAGTTTCTATGGCATTTATGAGGTGGATAAGGATGAAGGACTTGGGATTTGGTGGAGGTTGTAAATATCTATTGAGACCTGACGTGGCGGTATCGCCAAATCTGGGAATGGTCTTTTGTTTGCATTTGTCAATCGCCAACTATGGCGGTCGGTGGCAATGGAGATTGGGCGGGAATCTTGGAGTTAATGTCATTGATGAACTTTGGTTCCCGAGCGCGGATCGCTTGGGAAGGCATGCAAATGGAAAATTGGTTGGTATTTTGGTTTCCCATTCGCTCCGTTTTTCTCTCTGTTTGATCACTGGTTCTTCGAACCAGTCTACTTGGTGTTGCATGGCAACTATGAGAATAACTAGCTCTTTTCTCTGTCGGGGAAAGTTTATAAGCCATGAGGGTAACAAATTATTGTTGCTGAATTTATCGTGGAAGAAGAGGAGAAGGCTCGAGCTCATTCAGAGGTCTTCTTCAGATTTTTAAAGTGACATTACCAGGCATGATAGGCCCTGACTTTTAAAAATCTTGCTTTACTCCAAATGCTTTCATTAAAACAACTCTGTTCAGGTGATTTCAGTTCAGTTGGTTTGAAGCAATGTATTGGTTCTTCTTTTCCTGTGGAATTAGGAATCTCGGGGTTTTAGAAGACCTTGTTGGAATGGTTACTGTATTTATTCTTCCTTTTGGTTTCATTTCGATTACAGACCGGCTGTGCTTTTATTGTTGATGTTGAATCCTGTTGAATCTTGCTAGAATACTTTAAGTTCCTTCTGGTTGGAATGCTTGCTGTGATTATACTACTTGAATGCGACTATTGTAGAAATCCTTACTGTGTTAGCAATTTTGGGTTAGTCTCCGTTGAAAGTTTTCAGGGATTATATACGAAAATGACTCAGTGGGAGTCCTTTTAATGTTTCGTATGTTTTCGTCTTCTGCTTAAGCTTAGTTTTGAATGTTGTTGTTTAGTTGAGAATACTGATGGTATCGACTCAGTGAGAGTCTTTGAAATGTATCTTGTATTTCAACTTCTGTCTAAGCTTAGTTATGAATATTGTTGCTTAGTTATGAATACTGTTGCTTAGTTATGAATACTGTTGCTCAGTTGTGAATACTGTTGCTTAGTTGTGAATACTGTTGCTCAGTTGCGAATATTGTTGCTTAGTTGTGAATACGGTTGGTATTGACTCAGTTGGAGTCCTTGTAATGTAACTAGTGTTTCGAACTCCTGTATAAGCTTAGTTGTGAATACTTAATAATATTGATTCAGTTGGAATCCTTAATATGTATCTTGTATTACGACTTCTGTAGAAGTTTATTGACTGTTGGTTTCAGTTGGAGTCCTTAATATGTATCTTGTATTACGACTTCTGTAGAAGTTTAGTTGTGTAGACTGTTGTTTGATTCAGTTGGAGTCCTTAATATGTATCTTGAATCGACTTCTGTAGAAGTTTAGTTGTGTAGACTGTTGGTTTTGATTCAGTTGGAGTCCTTGAATGTTTTCGTATGAATTCAACTTTAATCTTAACCCGGGCTGTGAGTTCTTGTGGGATACGACTCCGTTGGAGCCCTTGCAGTATTTCCATGTGAACTCGACTCCTGTTGAAGCCCTGATGTGTTTGCGGGATGGCTCTACTTAGGTTAAAACTTGGATGAGCTTATGTAATGGATGCGACTTCTGTAAAGTCCTTGCTGTACATTCATAGAGATTAGATTCAGTTGAATGAAGCTGTGCATATTTGTGTTTAGACTTAGTGTGAATATCGTTGTATTTGCATATGGAACGTCATTTGTTTTAAGTGTTATCTAGTCTCGTGGCTGACTGTGATAAAAAGCTCCTAGCTGTGCTCTGTTAAACAATGGCGATGGGTATATTCATGTTGATGAATGATATGAAAAAGAATTGTTGAGTCTGTTATGGTTGGATTACTTACTATTGCTTGTCGCGAGAGCTCTTGTATTGCTTAATAGCTACAGGTGATTTTTATAATTGGATTTAGATGGAACTGTAGTTCTTCTTGTAATCTCGACTGTTTAGTCGCATGCGTAAATGTATTTGCATTATTCTAAAGGAGTCGGTACAGTCCAGAATGTTATTGATTTAGGATTCTGATGGACTCTGTTTCTTTCTTCTAGACTGTAATTTATATGTTGATGTATAATAAGTTGAATAGGAAAATTCTCTCTCTCTCCTAGTCAGGAAACCTTGTGTGCCTTCTTCTTGCATCCTTTTGCGATCTCTACGGTAAGGGCATAACAAGAATAAACTTTGGTATTGAATGGAGAGACTGGTATAAAATGTGTGTTGCTGTATAAATAGGTATACTTGTCAATACCATTGAAATGTGTTATGATGATAAAAGAATTAAGACAGTGAGCTTGTTGAATGTTTTAACTGCCTTTGAGAAATTGTTAGAAACAATCTTGTAGGAGTTTTGCTGTCTTTAGAATGGTTGTATTCATATGTTCTTAGTATCTAACATATAGGATGATTAGCCTGATTTAAGTTTGGAATTTGAAGAAATGATTTCATATAAACAGGTTGTTTAATGAGAACAATTGGTGGATTGCAATTGTTTTAAGAATTAGTGCTTATCATGCTCAGTTCATCGAACTGACCCGTGTTGACAAGTTTTGCAGATGGTTGCCGTAAGTGGTAAAGGCACGCAGATCTGATATGATGTTCAGATTGTTTAATTTGGTTTTATGATGAATTCCAACTTGATTCTCTAAATGTACTACTTGAAGAAAGATGTTCTTTTGCTGTTGAGTATTGTATCAAATATGCTGAATGCATAAAATGTATTTGATTAGCTTAGTAATGAATGAAATGAGGTATTTGTTACTTATGTGTTTGCATTCGTATCTTGATGGATTGAACTTCTTCGGTTCAAATGATTTTAAGAGCATTGTTATTATTGTATACCTTGGAGACATTTGGGATTCTCTATGTAAGCTTTGCAAAGATTATGTGACTGAATACTTGTGAATGTTTAGTAGTTCTGTTATGTTCTATCTAAAGCTAAATTGGAATTTAGATCACTGTCTTTCGAGAAGCTAAGGTTAAAATAAACCTCAACAGGAAGCTAAACGGGTTGAATAAATTATTACTTCCTAGTCTTGATCTAAGTCAAGACAACGTTTAATTTAATTTTAAATCACTATATCTTAATACTAATAAGTAAGATATATTTCAGTTATGAGAACTGATATAAACCTAAAAGGGTATGGTTAGCAACCTTATGTGAAGATTTAAGGCTATTGCCCAATTTCGTTGATTTAGATCATTGTGTAACAAAGAACTCCTTGATGAGACCTCAAATCTTAATAACTTCTCTTTGTGAAATGGGTTTTAATAAGAAAGGCAATTCTAAGGTGAGGAACCCAGGGGTTGGGAAAAGACTACCCTAAAAGGAGCGTCTTAAAGTATAACTTTAACTCAACGTAAGTAACACCTTAAAGTTAAGTAGATCTTTTCGAGGTGGATTTGAAGGTTGATGGCACAATTCAACTGTAGGGTTGTACCTTCGAGAAGATTAGAATCTTCTTGAAGATACAACAATGCAGGTGACTTATGACGTCACCCTTTGCATTGATCGTTAAGATTTACACCTTAAACTCGAACAAGTTTTTACTCTGGGACTGGTTAGGAATGTGGTCATGATATGAGGCTGCCCTGGAGACTCGGGGTACCTTGACACACAGGGTTAACTAGGGTTGACCCAGTATGTCAGCGTATCCCTAGTTCTTGAGAACATCCTTATATCATTGTCATATTATTAATCCGTTCCTGAGTGAATAACTTGGGGCAGGGGAGGCTGACAGAAGTCAGTGTAAGACATTCTACATAACATAGGAATGGGGTGAAGGATGTATTCCAGATTGATGAGTATGCCGTCAAGGAATACGAGACATAAGCAGTATGTTTCAAATCTTTGGCCAAAGTATCGCAAGCTGCTGATTGCGTTGTCCTATGTCACCTAGTCTAAGGGACGAGATGCCGATGAATAATGGTAACAATTATTCAGATAGGTTCCTTGGACAGAGCATTCTGAATCCCAGATTAGGGAAGAGAACCGCAAGAGTGATGTGTTAAAATAAAAACGCCAACTCTTGATACTCATGAATAGATCGGTAGATTACCGAGTCATGGAATGAATAGATCGGAGGTACTCCGAGTCATTACAGCTGCATATGGTTATCTGTTATAAGAATGGTTGTTTTGATTTGTGAGTTCTAAATTATGTATTTAGAACTAGGAAGCATTTATCAAAAAAAAAAAATTACTTGTTCTAATGTACTAAAATGGGGAAAGAATACTGCACTTTCTTCCAATTTTGAGGGTGCGCGCCACAACCTAAACAGTTGCAGGTTCTGCATGGTATCCTAAATGCTTTTTACGTCCTCCGTTGAGTTAATCCTTGATAATTGGTTAGGTCCTTAATTGCTTTTTCCTATTTTTACAAACACCGTGAACTCAAATTCTTGGAATAATAGAACCCAACCAAAAAAATCTTGTTGACTAAGTAATTCAATGCCATGTGTCCCATATAGAATATAAATGGTGTTTCCAATAGATATTACCTAAACCTATGCAACACATAGACTATTGACACTGCCTCGCACTCAGTGGTTGTGTAAGTTTTTTTTTATGGTGTCAAATTTCTACTGGAAAAACACAAGGGGTGATTAATAAAACCCTTACCAGGTTGTGCTAGTATTGCTCCCATGGCTGTACCTAAGGCATCAACATGCACATGGAAAGGCTTATCCCAAGAAGGAAAATGTAGTATGGGCGCAGTGACAAGCCTATCCTTCAAATTGTTAAATTCCCTCTATTGTGCCTCTCCCAAATGAAATGCACTCTTGTGTTTTGGAAATTCTTCTAAGGGTGACATGATCTTGTCATACCCCTCGATGAATTTACTATAGTACCTTATATGCCCAACAAATCCACGCATTGTGCTTTGACTAGTAGGCTCCCCTAATCCCATAATAACTACAACTTTGGCAGGATCCACCAGTATGCCTTCTTTACATATAATATGTCCTAACATGGTTCCAAATGAAGTAGCAAAGACACACTTCTTAATGTTGAGGGATATCCTCAATAGTTTACATCGTTCAAAAATCAACCTAAAATTGTTGTAATGGTCTTTTACTGATCCATATACAGTCCAGTTGTAGACACCAAATTTGGGTCTTACGATGCCCTGTACCCCGCATATCACCTCACAACCTAATCATACCTCACCACCTAAACCTTACACACTTAATTATCTATTAATTACCATATAATTAATAAATCCACATCTCCACCCCTGCCACCTCATCATGACCTAGCCCTAACCCTAAACTAACCTAATTAAGACCTATGACTTGGTCCAGACTTACACCCATGACTCATCACCCCTCACCCGCAATCAAAACAAACCTAATAATAACTTGACCAAGCCCACAACTGATCCCTCAGGAGAAAAGGAGGGAAAGATAGTTGTTTTACTAAAAATAGCCACTTTGACCTAATCGACATCGGTTCCTACTTGACCACCGTCAGTTACGTAACCGCCATCGGTTCCCTGTTAATGACCTCCCCCAGCCAAAAAGAAAGGATCCGGGAATTCATTTGCAAGACGGAGACAAGTGAAGAAAAGAGAAGAGTTTGCAGAGAAGAGCATCGAGACGAAGACTGGATCACTGTTATCCTCATTCAAGCATTGGAAAAGACTGAGGATAGATTCATCAGCTCGCTTTCTAATGCCAGATCATCCCAACTAAGCCTTACTGTCACCACCACATTCCTTGGACCTGTATCTTCATCAGGAACCAGTAAGTATTATCTTATAGTCCTTTGTTATCATTTTTCTTTAATTCATATTAAATGGGGAACTGACCACCTTCGAAAGGAAGTCTAATATTTCCTGGTCCTAAGGCAGTTCCCTCACTTGTTGTCTAACTAAAATCTAGTGGTCTTGCGTTCTTATTTACAGGTAGTCCTTCCCAGACAAAAAGGAGTTCTTCACAATCGATCTGATCTCTCTACAGTACGTGCACATCTTCCCAACATTCAACAGGTATTCCTCCTAGCCCTAACCCTTATCTATTTCTCAAGAGAATGAAAGGATAGAAGCAACTCTATTCCGGAATGGAAACATTCTGTGTGAAACATTTTGGCATGCCTAGTGGGACCCATTTCGGGTTTATTTCTTTCTTGCTTGCTTTCATATAGGGAGCATACTTACTGTTTGTTTCTGCTAAATATTCACAAAATATTTTGTCATTTTGGTAAAATAATTTGTCTTACTTTCATATCTTTGCATTTAGTGAAAGTCATCTTCTTTGCTTCATTGAATATCATTTTCGATTTGGGTTTAAAACACGTGCATCACATTCTTGCTTGTTGTTTTTAATTCTAGTGAACGTAGATTAAGTAACAGGTCGTACATGTGGGGGTGATATCCATAGTATTGACAAGAAATTAATCTTACTCTCACTACACAGCACATACCAAATCACATCATAATCAACACAACAACTCAAACATCCCCCCTTTCCGCGGTATTCCTCCACCCGATTGAGGTAGCCTTATGAGCCACAACAAACTTGACATCTCCCTTAGGTCTTTCATTTAGGATTGACATCATCTGGCGTCTAAGGCATAAGCCCAAAGTGATTAAAACTAATCCTAGGGTTAGTCTATTGATTTACTTGTACATCTTTCTTGTTTTTAGTTATATTTCTCTGTCATACATTGTTTTAGTGATCACTTCAAGACAGTTTGGTAAGTATATTAAGCATTGTTATCCCCAAACCAGTAGCTTCTTACATCCTATCTTTGCTTTCATAGTGACCGACACCGGTCCCATACTGTCGACATCGGTTAACTGACCGACACCGGTTACATTTTGACTGACATCAGTTATCTGACCGATATCGGTTACTATGTTTAACAGTTCTTGACACACCAGCAACCTATCAATTCCAACATTTTGTTTTTGTTTTCATTCCAGATTGATTAAATCCTTGTTGTGTCCTCTTTTCCATGGTTGTAATCACCTGGAAACAAGCAGCAATCATGGTTTCACATGCCTGTTCCATGCCTTTGCCTGAGTCACCCCCTTCGCATCCTATGGGGAATCCTACGGATACCAGTAATTTTCCCAAGATCCCTGTAGGAGATAAGGAATTTGCCAAATTTTTGGATGCTAATCCAAGCACCGTACAATATTATTTGTCTCATACCCCTGACCGTGCACCCGACGGTCAGCTCCTTGTTGGTATGCCTATTAGTATCGCCACTCACTTATCCCCTTCCCCACCTAATAACTCCACCTCACCATCTTCATCCTTAGCCCCGTCTCCCAGCTCAGTAGCTTCGGTAGTTCATACTGCACCGATTGGTTTTCCTCTGGTTAATCTGGGACCCCACATATCACTACCGTCCACTGCCCCTACCTCATCTCTCTCGTAGGTTGCCTCTTTCATCACTTGCTCTCTGTCACCTATACACATGAGCTTTCCCTCACAAGTTCCACCCACCTTTTCATTTCCACAAATTCATCCAGTGCCCTTAACCTCTTATATAGGACACCCTTATTCGGCTGCCCCAACACATTCATCACCATTATCTTATCAACATTCAATCCCACCATTGTCTAGTAGCGGATCTTGGACCAATCCTCCTCTGTTTACAATGACAACACCATCATCTAACCCAACCAATGATTCAATCAAACAGATGATGGACAAGATGTAAAATCTTGAGGCTTTTGTTTCAGGAAGTCGTAACACCCTGACATACGAGCAAGTTTGTCAGGAGCCTGTTCACCCTTCTGTCCCCCTTCATACATATCCTCCCCAATGGGAATTACCAAAATTTACTCGCTTTAATAGTAAGGAGAACCCTCAACAACACTTGCGATCGTTCAGACATGCCTGCTATCTGATTGCTCATGACGATGCCCTTCTACTCCATACCTTTCCCATGTCCTTATCAGGACCTGCCTTGGAGTGGTATAGTGCTTTAACCCAGCATTCAATATTCTCCTTTAACCAGTTAGCCCAATCTTTCTTGGATCACTTCTCCATCAATATTTCCAAGAAAGTATCCATTACCGACCTCTATGCCTCCTGACAATTTGAAGACGAGTCTATCGCAGATTTCATTGGACGATGGCGGGGCCTCATCAACCAACTTACTTACGCCTTACCTCAGGCTGAGCTCATCAAAATCTTTACGTGGGCCTGTGCTAAACACATTTCTCCCACCCTCCAAATTCAAACTTTCCGCACCTTTGATGAGGCCTTTACTATGGCTCGAAAACTAGAGATTCGAGCCTTAGAGGAAGAGAAATTGAGGTTACGCAACAAGAGCTCAAATTTCCAGACCCAAGACTCTACCACAAAACCCAACACCACCAATTCTCACACAGTAGCTGCTTCGAAATCAAAGGGGGCCATACACACTATGACGGTCAAATATCAAGCACTGTCTAATACCCAGCCAAAAGCCACCTATAAGTATAAAGCCGAGCCCATCAACTATACTCCCTTGGGAGAAACTTATGGTATGATCTTAGACAAATTGCTTAAAGTGGGATCTATCACCTTGCCTCCTGTTAAACCTCACTCCGGGTTTGATTCCACCCGCGCTATTCCTTCTTAGTATAAAGAAAATGACTTCTTTAATTTCCATCGCGTGAAGGGACACAATCACGAAAACTGCAAGATGTTGAAAAACATAGTGCAGGAAATGGTTGATGCAGGGGATATAACTCTCGATAATCCTAACGCCCCCGCTAATCGAAATTTAAAATTTTTTAACAAACCATTTCCTAACCATGCATCTAATAGTAACACAAATCAAGATACCTTAGCCAAGGAGAAGAGTGTTCATGAAATCCATGCAGTTTTCAACTCCCAACCAAAAGATTCTATCGAGGAAATTATGAATCAGGCCTCTTCACTAATGCAAGGATCCGCACCCCCTACACCACCATCAAGACAAGATGATAACCTTTCCATTCCTTTACCCATAAACGAATTAACCACCCAGAGTCCTCTTCTCACGAATGAGTCTTCTTCCACCACATCCCTGCAAGACTGTGAGCGGATGTTATCTAACTTATCTATTTCCCAAACATCTCCTTCCACCACTCTTGATGCAACAGAAGAAGGCTTGCCACTTTTTTTGTCACCCTTAGAGGAGAAACCCCTTGAGCCTACATCACCAAACTCTTCGATCATAATGGATCCCCTCGAACATGCCCTCCTACCTATTAGTTCTTCATCACCTAAATCTTTCCAGCGACCGGTTGACCTCTTAGTACCCATTGATACAGAGCCTCATTTACCCCCTGTATCACACCCACAGTGGACCGGGATCACAACCCATCTCTCTTCCATACCAAGGTTCCTATTCACACGTGAAGAGTGTCATCCCTCGGAAGATAGACGAGTCCTATGGGAGCGTTTGAGTACACAATGCTCTACTCAAATGCAAATGACCGATCCAGACACCTCTACCATATACCCGAGGTGTTTACAAAAGCTCAAAATGCCTATGTCCTCATCTTAACCCCCCTCATCTCTACCAAATACATCATACACCTCTATTAACCTAACCAAACCTTCCCCTATGCTTGGGACTTCACCAATACCCAGCCTAACACACCCACCTAAACGATTAGATTTATCCAAAAATAAAGTCGTCCATCCACCTAGGAGATAGACCCAATCTCCTCAAGTCCAATCTATGCCTTTGTCACAACTAAAACCCTCTCCGTCACACCTACCTTCTATATTGGGACCTCACCCCTCCACCTTGCCTCAATACATCATACCTCCTGTATTTTCTTTAAAACGGCCTACACCTTTTGCACCCATACAGAGATCCACGGGTGTATCAACACCGTCACCCCAAGTATCTTGTCTACCTACCAACCCTAAACAAACTCCATCATCAAAGGATTTGTTTGTTGTCACTCCTCTTTTCCCATGGTTGTTTCCTACCACCACGTCATCTGTGGCCTCATCATCTAACCAGCTAAACATGACTTCTGCGCCGAAGAAGCCACGTTTAGTTAAATCCAATTATCAAAATCCCTTGTCTAAATCACCACCCGTACGAACCAACCATACCCAACTATTACCAAAGCCCACCCAATCAATAGCCTCATCTTCCTCTGACTTTGACCAACTCAAAGGATCTTACGCCAAGATCCTTGGTATGTTGGTGGAGAATGTGACCATTTCCCTACCCCCACTAAGACCCTGTGATCCATCTAAACCTTGACCTATAGGTTATGATGAGTCTAAAATCTGCGCTTACCACCACACACTAGGACATGATGTGGAGGGATGCAAAGCTTTGAAAGCCATCCTTCGTCAGTCACCTATCTCAGATAGAAAGGTTAAGAAAGACAACTTATGAAGGGAGAAACCTTTAGCTTCAATCCCCTCTCCTATGCCACTTGTCGCCGCCTCACCAAGATCTATCATTATTGCAACCCCACCTCTCGAAGACAATGATTTATCCCCGCCATCTTCCTCATCTCGTGTTCACGAGATCAACATGATTAGTATTGCTACTCGAGGGCAGAAAAACAATGGGAAAGATAAAGAAAGCACACCTGCAGCCTCTCTTTCTCCGTCTGCCATCCCGATCGCACCACCACCTAAAGTGGTTATTCGTAGACCTGTCTACCTCGTCTCTAATGGAGTTTCCCATCGTACCATGATCAAACAACTTCACCAATCACCTGTAAAAATGACACTATACGATCTCATTCAAACATCTGAATCGCATCGACAAGCTTTAATTGAGATCCTTCAAGGGATAGAGGTATTACCTAACAAAACCTTGCCCATCGCTTCCATCTTAACACCCAACCACGTCACCTCTCTCACCAAACAACCTACCTCCACAACCACTTATGTCCCTATACAGCAAGCCGCTACTGTCAGTTTTTCTGAAGAAGAAATTGTCGTCTTTGGTGCAGAAGATCCTAACCCCGCTCTTTTCATCTCAGCTTACGTCCAGGACATCTGAGTACGTCGTGTTATGATTGACGGGGGTGCTAGCCTAAACATCATCTCTTCCAAAGCCTTCCAACAAATGAATATCCCTTCTAGTTGCATGTGTGCCAACCCCACCATGTTGCGTTCATTCAATGATGTTATTACTTCTACTTTAGGCACCGTGATCCTTAAAATTCGTGTAGGGCCACGTACCTTACCCGAACTCTTCTATGTCCTTGAGGGATAATTCCAATACAACATGTTGTGAGGCCACCCTTGGATCCAGGCTATGGGATGCGTTCACTCCACCTTACATAGATGCATAAAATTCGAGTATGAGGGGAAGTCATACACCGTAAAAGCTGACGCTCCCCCCTTCAAAACCTGCAATATGTTATATCGCCCTAATGATGTGCTTATACCAATTAAGGCACCCATTCATCCAACCCAACCATCTACTTTGCCCACACCTCAACCATCCACCTTAGCCACACCTACACCTTTAACCAATGAAACTGCCGCCGCAAATACCACTTCCTTCCCCGTGGACAACATCCCAACCTCAGATCCCTTGGTAGATTTTTTTCAACGCCTTACGCTAGGGGAGTATCGCCTATATAACGTTAGCAAATTCCATACCCCACAGGAGTACAGACAGTTACATGCGCATCCTACCTACGACCGTCGTGTGGGGGAGGTGATCTCCTACAGACCACCTAATTTCTGCACCAACCTAACGTATGGGGGTGTCGACGTATCCTCCGTTACCCCTGAACCTCCCCTTGGTGTGGTTCCCTTCCAATCCGATTTTCAATATCTAACAAATCGTCATTTTGCCCTCACCTTCTTGACTCGTTGTGCTTGGAAAGGTTTTGGTTTCGGTCTTTATGAACAAGGCCAACATACAATCATTCCCATGACTACACGCAAACACAAAGATCGTAGTGGTCTTGGATTTTCTGAAACACTTACACCGAAGAAACCTCGTGTCAGTTGTATCCGGGAAGACAACGACATTACCTCTTCCAAACCATCATCACCTATTTTTCCATCTTCACCCACAGAGTTAATAGACCCGGAATCTATCCCTCCTAACTTTTTTTTTCGTAAATGCTATCTTCCTAGGTCCTCGTACTTATCAACGCGATAATGAAGACCCATATTCTCTTCCCCTTCTGTATCCAGACATGATTGAAGAATACTCGCCTTCAATTAATAATGTTGAGTGCCAGGATGACGACTCCATCCTCACTTACCTTGGCGCGGACGACTCTTATATTCAACGTGCCTTACCATCTGAAACTCAAACCATGTTGAATGAGTCGACTATAGAAATCAACATCCACACAGAGGACGATCCTCACATTGTGAAGATCGAACAATCTCTTAATGCATCAGAACAAACTACCTTCACTACCTTCCTTCGTGCCCGCAACCAAGCTTTCGCTTGGTCCTACGCTGACATGCCAGGAATCGATCCTGACATTGTTGCCCATAACATTACTCTGAAACCTGACTCCAAACCAGTTAAACAAAAACTGAGAAAAATTCATCCACGCATTGCCCTCTTGGTCAAAGAAGAGCTTCAGCGACTCCTTTCTGTTTCCTTCATCTTACCTATTGACTATCCTCAATGGATTTCTAACATCGTACCTGTCACTAAAGTGACGGGGGGGCTTCGGATATGTATAGATTTCTGGGACCTTAACCTCACTTGCCCAAAGGATGACTTCCCCCTACCTAGTATTAATCAACTTGTTGATCTTATTGTAGGCCATGAGATGCTTTCTCTCATGGATGGCTTCTTGGGATACAATTAAATTTTGGTAGCCCCAGCCGATCAACATAAAACCACCTTCATTACTCCTTGGGGAACCTTCTGCTATCGTGTCATGCCGTTTGGCCTTAAGAATGCTGGTGCGACCTATCAGCGGGCTATGACTTACATTTTTCATGATATTATGCACACCATCCTTGAGGATTATGTCGATGATCTTCTTGGAAAATCTAAACATCGTAGTGAACATCTCGATGTTTTAACCATTATTTTCGATCACCTGTTACAATACTGTGTTCATCTTTAACCAAATAAATGTGTCTTTGGTGTCCTTTCAGGAAAACTCCTTGGTTTTATCATCTCTTTGCGTCGCATTGAGGTTGATCTGGCAAAAGTCAAAGCTATCCTAGAAATTCTCCCACCCACTAACCTCAAACAATTGCGTAGCTTGTAGGGAAAACTCCAATCTATCCGGCGTTTCATCTCACAACTCTCAGATCAATTTTGTAACACCCTTCCATCATCTCCTTAAAAAGGACATTATCTTTCAATGGAGTGAAGATGTGTTCCTTTGATTGTGAAGTCAGCTTGATATGGATTGTATATTCTTTGCACTTGAAGATCTTTGACTGAGTCAGGATATGCTTGGACTCTTTTATTTCTTTCATTTTAGCACCTGAGTTTAATCTGATTTCGGGATGAATTGTGGATTTATCCATCTTTATGACTCAGCCTTGGATCAGTGGCATTGATCTAAGAGATGTTTTAAGTTTATTCTGGATAAACAAAAATGATAGACCTTACGAAGGTTGTAAGGTCTGAATGTGTTGAATGAGCAATTCAAGGAGTTAACTCAGGCTGATCTTGTTAAATGAATTGGTTCCTGATATCGTAATATCAGGAAGGCCTAAACCTTGAGCTGGGTAATAAATTCTGGTATATATACTGCTAGCTTATTATGTAATGCTGAATAGAATCCATTTCGGGAATATTATACTCTGTTGATTCTTACTCGAACGATTCTATTTGTTAGACCTAGACTGGATTTATTAAGGTTAATAACCTATGGGTTAGATTAGTGCTAATCTAACCTAGCCCTAAACTATAAGCTAAATGTTCCTAAGGTTAACAACCTAGCACTAAGGAAGTTAGACTAAGTATAACCTTAAGATCTAACCTATGTTTCTAATCTAACTAATGATAGTGGATGAAGGGGACCTATGAAGGGGTGCGAGCCATGGGTGGTAGTTCTATGGCATTAAATGAAGTGGATAAGCATGAAGGACAAGGGATTTAGTGGAGATTTTCGAAATGGCCATCGAGACCGACGTGGCAGAGTCGCCAAATCTGGAAATGGTCTTTGGTTGCTTTTTTCCATCGCCAACTATGGCGGTCGGTGGCAATGGAGGTTAGGCGGGAATTTTGGAGTTAATGCCATTGATGAACTTCGGTTCCCGAGCGTGGATTGCTTGGGAAGGCATGAAAATGGAATTTTTTTTGGTATTTTGGTTTTCCATTCGCTCCGTTTTTCTCTTTGTTTGATCACTGGTTCTTCGAACCAGTCTACTATGTGTTGCATGGCAACTATGAGATTATCTAGCTCTTTTCTCTATCAAGGAAAGTTTATAAGACATGGTAGTAACAAATTATTGATTGTTGAATCTATTGTGGAAGAGGAGAAGAAGGCTTGAGCACATTCAAAGATCTTCTTTGGATTTTTAAGAGACATTACCAGGCATGTTAGGTCCTAACTTTTAAAAATATTTCTTTCCTTCAAATGATTTCATTAGAACAACTCTGTTCAGATGATTTTTGGTTCAGTTTGTTTTAATGGTAGCTATGTATGAAGTATCTTGCTGTGTTTTCATGCTAGCTCGACTATTCAGTTGATTCCTTACTGGGTGTACATTTGGTTTCATGTTGTCGAATTATCTTGTTGTGTTTTGCATTTTGGTAGATCTCGAAGAAATGGTCTGCAATTGATAATGTATGAAAGGTAATTGCTTGCAAGGATAATATATGGAACTGACTCATAGAATGAAATGTTTTCTTGTTTGATATCAACTTCAGTCGAAGCCTTGTTGTTTACACTTGTTCAAACTAATACTGTAGGAATTCATGAAATATATAGTATGTTTCGACTTCTGTAGAAGTTTAGTTGTGAATACTATATGTTATTGTTGTCTGTTGGAATCCTTGAACTATATAGTATGTTTTGGCTTCTGTAGAAGCTTAGTCGTGAATACTATATGTTATTGATATTGATAGAATCCTTGAATAGATAGTATTTTCAACTTCTGTAGAAGTTTAATTGAGGATACTATATGGGTTCGACTCCTTTTGAGTCCTTGAAATGTACTTAATGTTTCGACTTCGGTAAGAAGTTTTATTGTGAATTTTGTTGGAATCCTTGTATTGTATAGTATGTTTGAACTTCTGAAGAAGTTTTTCTATGAAGAATGGTTTTGACTCTATGGAATGTCCTTGAATGGTTGTCAGTGGTAGTGGAAGTCCTTGAGTGGGAAACTTCGTATGAATTGACTCCAATCGAACCCTGGTTAGTGAGTACTGGTTGGATGTGACACTGTCGGATTCCTTGCGGTATTCCCATTTAAACACGAATCCTGATAAAGTCCTTGATATGATGCGTGTTGGCTCGATTCCTGATTTAAGTCTTCACTGTGCATGCATATTGAAATTGACTCTTCTTAATATTATTGTGTTTTTGCTCAGTTCATTTCTGAGGAATTAAGGGATGGGTTTTCTTTACAAACTCAACTATGTATGAGTCCCTGCTGTATTCGTATTAGCTCGATTTTGGATAAATATTTGATGAAATTAATGATACGATGACGTCTTCTATGAATTCCTAGTAGTGGTTATTCTTTCTTTATTTCAGCTTCTGATTTGAGTCCTGGCTGTATTTTAGTAGGGACTAGATTCAACCGTATGTTGCTGAGTGTTTCGACTCAGTGGGAATGTTGCTGTGTTTGCACATGGTTACCTCTTCTGTTATTGTGTTATCTAGTCTTGTGCTTGACTAGGGTAAAGAGCTACTAGTTGTGCCATGACAGGCGATGGCGTTGGATATTTTTTCATGCTAGCTTGCCATGACAGGCGATGGTGTTGAATAAAATATTATGGAAAGTTTTGTTAAGCCTATTGGAGTTGGATTATTCATTATTGCTTGTCACATGAACGCTCTTGTATTGCTCAATAAGCTACATGTGATTTTTATATTTGGAATTCTGATGATGTTGTAGTTCTTCTTGTAATCTCGACTGTTTGGTCACATGCATAAATGTATTAGCATTATTCTAGAGGAGTTAGTATAGTCCAGAACATTGTTGATTCATTGGAATCTAATTGACTCTGTTTCATTTCTTCTAGACTGTAAATTTATATGTTGATGTATAAATAAGTTGAATAGGAAAATTCTCTCTCTCTCCTAGACATGGAAAACTTTGTGTGCTTTCTTCTTGCATCCTTTTGCGATCTCTACGGTATGGGCATAACAAGAATAAAATGTGGTATTGTATGGAGAGACTAGTATAAAATGTGTGTTGCTGTATAAATAGGTATACTTGTCAATACCATTGAAATGTGTTATGATTGATAAAAAAATTAAGACAATGACTACCTTTTGTTGAATGTTTTAACTGCCTTGAGAAATTTTTAGAAATAATCTTGTAGGATTTTCTGCTGTCTTTATGGAATGGTTGTATTCATTTCTTCTTAGTCTCTAACATGATGAAAGAAGAAGTGTTTAGGACTAGTAACGATGATATGAGTTACATGCATTTCATGTTTGTATTACAGAAAGGCATAGTCTGAATTATGTTTACTTGTTTGGTGAATTGATTTCCTTTAAACAGGTTGTTTAATGAGAACAATTGGTGGATTGCAATTGTTTTAAGAATTAGTGCTTATCATGCTCAGTTCACCAAACTGACCCGTGTTGACAATTTTTACAGATGGTTGCCGTAAGTGGTAAAGACACGCAGATCTGATATGATGTTCAGATTGTTTAATTTGGTTTTATGATGAATTCCAATTTGATTCTCTAAATGTACTACTTGAAGAAAGATGTTCCTTTTGGCTGTTGAGTATTGTATCAAATATGCTGAATGCATAAAATGTATTTGATTAGCTTAGAAATGAATGAAAAGAGGTATTTGTTACTTATGTGTTGCATTCGTATCTTGAATGGATTGAACTACTTCAGTTCAAATGATTTTATGAGCATTGTTATTATTGTATACTTTGGAGACATTTGGGATTCTCTATGTAAGCTTTGAAAGGATTCTGTGACTGAATACTTGTGAATGTTTAGTAGTTCTGTTAGGTTCTATCTAAAGTTAAATTGGAATTTAGATCACGGTCCTTCGAGAAGCTAAGGTTAAAATAAACCTCAATAGGAAGCTGAACAAGCTGAATAAATTATTACTCCCTAGTCTTGATCTAAGTCAAGACAACGCCTTAACTTGATTTTGATTCACTATATCTCAATACTAATAAGTAAGATATATGTTTCAGTTATGAGATCTGATAGAAACCTAAAAGGGTATGGTTAGCAACCTTATGTGAAGATTAAGGGCTACTGCCCAGTTTCGTTGATTTAGAATTTCTGTTTTTCAATGAATTCCTTGATGGGACCTCTAGTCTTAATAACTTCTCTATGTGAAATGAGTTTTATTAAGAAAGGTAAATCTAAGGTGAGGAATCCTGGGGTTGGGAAAAGACTACCCAAAAGGGAGCGTCTTAAAGTATAACTCGAACTCAACATGGGTAACACCTTAAAGTTAAGTAGATCTTTTCGAGGTAGACTTTAAGGTTGACGGCACAAGTCAACTGCAGGGTTGTACCTTCGAGAAGATTAGGATCTTCTCGAAGATACAACAATGCAGGTGACTTATGATGTCACCCTTTGCATTGATCGTTAAGGTTTACACCTTAAAATCGAACAAGTTTTTACTCTGGGACTGGTTAGGAACGTGGTCATGTTATAAGGCTGCCCCTGGAGACTCGGGGTATCTTGACACACTGGATTAACTAGGGTTGACCCAGTATGTCAGCGTATCCCTAGTCTTTGGGAGCATCTCTATAACGTTGTCATATTATTAATCCATTCCTGAGTGAATAACTTGGGGCAGGAGAGACTGACAAAAGTCAGTATAAGACATTCTACATAACATAGGAATGGGGTGAAGGATGTATTCCAGATTGACGAGTATGCCATCAAGGAATACAAGACATAAGCAGTATGTTTCAAATCTTTGGCCAAAGTATTGCAAGCTGCTGATTGCGTTGTCCTATGTCACCTAGTCTAAGGGATGAGATGCCGATGAATAATGGTAACAATTATTCAGATAGGTTCCTTGGACAGAGCATTCTGAATCCCAGATTAGGGAAGAGAACCGCAAGAGTGATGTGTTAAAATAAAAACACCAACTCTTTGATACTCATGAATAGATCGGTAGATTACTGAGTCATGGAATGAATAGATCGGAGGTACTCCGAGTCATTACAGCTGCATATGGTTATCTGTTATAAGAATGGTGGGTTTGAATTGTGAGTTCTAAATTATGTATTTAGAACTAGGAAACATTTATCAAAAAAAATAAAATTACTTGTTCTAATGTTCTAAAATGGGGATGTTACATCTTGGTATCAAAGCTGAAGGTTGCAGCTCTTGGACCTATTGTGTCCATAATCTGATAAAAACCTGAATTTTCTTGTAACAGAAAATGGTTAGAACAAGGGGGAACGTTGCGAATAATGCTCCACCAGAAGGAGGGGCAACAACAACCCAAAAGCTTGATGAGATCCTTGTTGCCCTATTGGACACAAGAGATCGTTTAACTGTACTTGAACAGACAAGTAATGGGAAATGAGGAGGATGATGAAGCTGGTAATAACAATCAGCAACCCCCAGAGGACAACCCCGATATGGGTGTTGATATTAATGCTGGGAATGCACCTATCCAACCATAAAACAAAAAGGCCAGGTTGGCAGCAGAACTCACTAATGATATAAAAATTATAAGCCCACCTAAGTATGATGGCACCACATTAGGAGATGGAGTTGAGAATTGGCTCAGCAAAATGGAGAAGTACTTTGCAATAAGAAACTTCTCAAGAGGAAACCAAAGCTATTTGGGGAGCCTATTAGCTTTCCCATGAAGCATCTTCGTGGTGGGATAGCCATAAAGATGAGCTTAATATTGATGAGACCAATATTACTTGGGATCAATTTAAGGGCTATTTTAGGCAACGTTGGCTGCCACAACTTTTCTATGATCAGAAAATGACAGAATTCCAGAACTTAGCTCAAGGGAAGCTAACGGTAACTGAATACTGGGAGCGGTTTACAAAACTTCTCAAGTATGTACCGCAGTATCAAACTGACGAGAAGTTCAGAATATGGAAATTCATCACGAAACTGAATCCTGTGATAGGGGGAGAGGTCGATGTTCACAGTCCAACCACTATGGAAGGAGTTGTTGAAAAGGCCATAAGACAAGAACAAAAATTAAAGGCTATTTCTGCTCATAAAGAGGAAGTGCGGAAGAAGATTGCAAACCCTTCTTCAACTTCACTTGCACCCAAAAAGGGACCATGGAAAAAGTTTGGAAACAAGAAGTAAGTTTCCAGGGGATAATAGTAAGAAAACAGTAGCAAATAAGCCTGCTGGAAATGTAAGGGATAATTTTGCCAAAAATTATAACAATGGGCAGAAGCCCTATGGAGGACAACGTGATAATTACAAAGCTGGAGGTAATTTTGAGACTAAAAAGGGACCTGTAGGAGGCTGCTACAATTGTGGCAAAGACCACTATGCAAATCAGTGCCCTTTGAAGAAGGATGATCATAATCAGCAGCATAAGATACATGCTGCAGTAGCAGACAAGCAAGCTGAAAAGCAAGTGACACCTATAGAAGTTCTGGGTAAGTTATTTGGCATACCTGTCACTATTCTTTTTGATACAGGAGCTACTGAATGTTTTATTTCTAGTAAACTTGCTTCTAAACTTAAAAGAAAAGCTGGAAAAATGGATAAATCTTGGACTATACAGTATGGTAATAATTCTGTTCATACAGTGAGTGTGTCTTTTTGGGGCAGTCCTTGACTTACCTAACTTTTCCACTAAAGTTGACCTCTATGTTGCACCTTTAGGATCCTATGACATTGTCATTGGTGTCAATTGGTTAGCTGACCATAAAGCAAAAGGTAGACTGCTATGAAAAGAATATAAAATGTTTAGATGATCGGCTAGAAGGTAGCAGAGATTCAAGGTGTGAAACGGGAAATTTCAGTTAGAAAACTGTTAGCTATGCATCTTAAAAAGGCTAAAAACAAAGGATGTACCCTTTATGCAGTAAAGATATCTGTAATAATTTCAGAAGAAGATGATGATTCCATGTGCAAAGTTTCAAGGATGTTTTTCCTAGAGGAATTACCAGGGATTTACCACCCAAGAGGGAATTTGACTTCACCATTCGAAATCAAACCAGGAACGGAACCTATTTCCAAAGCACCTTATCAGGATGACTACTACAGAGTTAGTCGAGCTTAAGGCACAATTGTAAGAACTTTTATCAGACCAAGTGTTTCACCTTGGGGTGCGCCTGTGATATTTGTGAAAGAAGAAGGATGGAACACTTAGGCTGTGTATTGATTATCGGATGTTGAACAAAGCAACAATCAAGAACCGATACCCACTTCCAAGGATTGACGATCTATTTCAGATGTGTGGTTTATTCTAAGATAGATCTTCGATCTGGTTATCATCAATTAAGGATTAGAGAAGAAGATATTCATAAAACAACTTTCTGAACTAGGTACGGACATTATGAATTCACGGTTCTACCCTTTGGATTAACTAATGCACCCGCAGCTTTTATGAACTTAATGAATAATATCTATCAAGAATATTTGGACAAGTTTGTACTTGTATTCTTGGATGATATTCTCATTTATTCTAAAAATATCGAGGAACACAATGAGGATTTGAAGATAGTTTTGGGAATTTTGAGAAAAAGAAAGTTGTATGGTAAGTTATCCAAATGTTCTTTCTTTGATTCAGAAGTTCACTATTTGGGTCATGTCATTAGTAAAGAAGGAATTGCTGTAGATCCTTCAAAAATAGTGGCAATAACTGAGTGACCTGCACCAAAGAATGTGCATGAAGTAAGAAGCTTCATGGGTCTTGCTGGTTATTATAGAAAATTTGTTAAGGATTTTTCTAAAGTGGCTGCACCGATAACTTCATTGCAGAAGAAGGATAAGAAATTTATTTGGAATGATAAGTGCGAAACTACTTTCAAAAGTCTGAAAAGTCAGTTGACTTCCGCACCTATTTTAGCTATACCCGACCCTAATGGGAGCTTTATTGTTGTAACGGATGCTTCGGGGGAAGGCCTTGGAGGTGTTTTGTTACAAAATGATCAAGTAATAGCATATGAAAGTAGAAAAATTAAGTTGCATGAGCTAAATTATGCTCCTCATGATTTGGAGCTTGCTGCCATTTTTCATGCACTTTAAGTCTAGAGACACTATTTAATTGGGAAACCTTTTGAGTTGAAAACTGATCACTTAGGACTGAAATATATTTTCACTCAGCCTAATCTAAATGCCAGATAGAGAAGGTGGTTAGAGTTTTTATCTCAATATGATTTTGATATTAGCTACATCAAAGGGAAAGAGAATAGGGTAGCAGATGCTCTAAGTCGTAGGAAGCACATTTATGCTCTTATAACATTAAGAACTCAGTTTAAGGATGAGGTAAAAAGTGCCTCAGAATCTGATGTATACTTTCAGCAAGTAAAAGCAGCGCTTGCTGCAGAACCTAATGATGAAAGATATAAGGGTTTTCATTTTGATAATGAAGGAATCTTACGTTATGAAAACAGGGTATACGTACCTATGCTGAACGATTTGAGAAAGAAGTTGTTAGTTGAATTTCATATTTCACCTTTCTCTAGACACCCGGGTATCACAAAAATGCTTGCTGATATGAAACAGCAATACTTTTGGAAAGGTATGAAAAAGGATGTTATTGATTTTGTGACTCATTGTCTGGAATGTCAGCGGGTTAAGGCAGAACACATGCACCCTGCTAGACTATTATATCCCCATAGCATACCGCAGTACAAATGGCAAGTAATAAGCATGGACTTTGTACAAGGGTTACCTATGTCCAGGAATAAACATGATGTTATCCTGGTAGTTGTAGATAAACTAACTAAGGTAGCTCATTTCATCGCTGGAAATCTAAAGGATGATTCACCAGTGTTGGCCAAAAGATTCGTGCATGAAATTTTTCAGGTTACATGGTGTACCGGAATTGATTATATCTGACAGGGATCCTAGAATGACCTCAAGATTTTGGCAAATGCTTAATACAGCTCTTGGAACGAAACTAAACTTCAGTTCTGCATATCATCCGGAAACGGATGGACAAACCAGAAAGAGTAAATCAAGTTTTGGAAGATATGTTGTGAATGTATTGCATGGATCAACAGTATAAATGGGAAGAGTATCTTCCACTAGTTGAATTCGCATACAACAACATTTATCACTCATCTCTTAAAATGGCAACTTTTGAAGAACTTTATGGAAGGAAGTGCAGAACCCCTGTTAGTTGGGATAGTATTGAGGATAGAGTGGTAATTGGACCAGAGATCCTCACTGAAATGGAACAGCAAGTAAAGTTGATTCGTGAACGATTAAAGGAAGCAGCAAATAGGCAGAAGAGCTATGCTGACCTTAAGTGGGTTGATTGAAGGTTTGAGCTTGGTGAGAAGGTTTTTCTTCGTGTTAAACCCAGAAAGAGTTCTATAACTTTTGGCAAGGCTGCCAAGTTGTCACCTCGTTACGTGGGACCTTTCGAAATTGTCGAAATAATCAATCCTGTAGCTTATCGATTAGCATTACCACCTGCTTTGTCTCGCATGCATGATGTTTTCCATATTTCTTTGCTTAAGAAATACGTGTCAGATTTGTCACATGTATTAAATTGGAATTCCTTGTAGGTCCAAGACCCAAGAATAATCATGGTTAAACCCACACGAGTGCTAGGAAACTCACCAATTGCATTTAAGAAATCGTGAAATACAGCAATGTAAGGTCCAGTGGGACCAATTTAACGAAGAAAGTGCAACTTGGGAAAATCTGGAAGAGATGAAAATTGCTTTTCCTTTTCTTTTTCAACAGAATGAAATCTGTTGACAAAACATTTTTTTTTATGAACTTATCTTTTTCATGTTTATATGAAAGCCAGATTGAGGCAAACATTATTCAGGTTGAATAAAATGTATTGTGACATTGATTTCTGGAACTATTCAAGTTGGAAATAGTCACATTGTATTGTGAACTAATAAATTGGTTGACCTGAAGGTAAATAAAATATGTAATCATCGGGATGATGAATCTTTTAGGAGGGAAGCATGTAACACCCTGAACTATTGTTACTTCCTCCTGGGCATTCAAGTGTTGATATATGATTTCTTCTGTAAAAGGATGTGTTCCTTTGATTGTGAAGTCATGCTTGATATGGATTGTATCTTCTTTTCTCTTGAAGATCTTTGACTGAGTCAGGATATGCTTGGACTCTTTTATTTCTTTCATTTTAGCACCTGAGTTTAATCTGATTTCGAGATGAATTGTGGATTTACCCATCTTTATGACTCAGCCTTGGATCAGTGGCATTGATCCAAGGGATGTTTAAAATTTATTCTGGATGAAATAAAATTATAGACCTTTTGAAGGTTGTAAGGTCTGAATGTGTTGAATAAGCAATTCCGGAGTCTAACTCAGGTTAATCATGTTAAATGAATTGGTTCCCGATATCGTAATATCAGGAAGGCCTAGACCTTAAGCCAGGTAATAAATTCTGGTGTATATTGCAAGCTTATTATCAATGCCGGATACAATCCATTTTGGGAATGTTATACTTGTTGGTTCTAATACTGATCGAACCTACTTGTGGGGACCTAGAATGGATTCGTTAAGGTTAATAACCTTAACCTAAACTATAACCTATGGGTTGAATTATTGCTAATCTAACCTAGCCCTAAACTATAGAGATTAATGCTCCTAAGGTTAGCTACCTAAGCACTATGGAAGTTAGACTAATGTATTACCGTAAGATCTAACCTATGTTTCTAACCTAACTTATGATAATGGATGAAGGGGGACCTATGAATGGGTGCGAGCCATGGGCGGTGGTTTCTATGGCATTAAATGAGGTGGATAAGCATGAAGGACAAGGGATTTGGCGGAGTATTTGCAAACTACTATTGAGACCTGACGTGGAAGAGTCACCAAATTTGGGAATGGTTGTTTGTTTTCATTTGTCAATCGCCAACTTTGGCAGTCAGTGGCAATGGAAAATAGGTGGGAATCTTGGAGTTAATGTCATTGATGAACTTCGGTTCCTGAGCATGGATTTCTCGGGAAGGCATGCAAATGGAAAACTTGTTGGTTGTTTGGTTTTCCATACGCTCCATTTTTCTCTCTGTTTGATCACTGGTTCTTCGAACTAGTCTACTTTGTGTTGCATGGCAACTATGAGAATATCTAGCTCTTTTCTCTGTCGGGGAAAGTTTATAAGGTATGAGGGTAACAAATTATTGTTGCTGAATTTATCGTGGAAGAAGAGGAGAAGGCGCGAGCACATTCAGAGGTCTTCTTCAGATTTTTAAGCGACATTACCAGGCATGATAGGCCCTGAATTTTAAAAATATTGCTTTACTCCAAATGCTTTCATTAAAACAACTCTGTTCAGGTGATTTTAGTACAGTTGGTTTGAAGCAATGTTTTGGTTCTTCTTTTCCTGTGGAATTAGGAATCTCGGGTTATTCGAAGACTTTGTTGGAATGTTTCTATATTTATTCTTCCTTTTGGATTCATTTCAATTGAAGACCCGATTGTGCTCTTATTGTTGTTGAATCTTGTTGATTCTTGCTATGAATACTTGAAGTTTCTTCTATTTGGAATGCTTGTTGTGATTATACTACTTGAATGTGACTTTAATAGAAGTCCTCACTGTGTTTGCTATTTTGGGGATAAACTCCGTTGAAAGTTTGCAAGGATTGTCTATGAAAATGACTCAATGGGAGTCCTTGTAATGTTTCATATGTTTTCA
Source organism: Taxus chinensis (assembly GCA_019776745.2). Taxonomy (NCBI): domain Eukaryota; kingdom Viridiplantae; phylum Streptophyta; class Pinopsida; order Cupressales; family Taxaceae; genus Taxus; species Taxus chinensis. The sequence goes on from CM034153.1 coordinate 16,491,255, forward strand.
AATTCTGTTTAAGATTAGTTATGAATACTGTTGCTTAGTTGTAAATACTGTTGGTATTGACTCAGTGGGAGTCCTTGAAATGTATCTTGTATTTCAACTTCTTCTTAAGCTTAGTTATGAAGAATGTTGCTTAGTTGTAAATATTGTTGGTATTGACTCAGTGGGATTCCTTGAAGTGTATCTTGTATTTCAACTTCTGCTTAAGCTTAGTTATGAATACTGTTGTTTAGTTGAGAATACTATATGGTATTGACTCTGTTGGAGTCCTTGAAATGTAATTTATGTTTTTAACTTCTGTAGAAGTTTTGATGTGAGTACTATTGGGATTCTTGAATTTTTTTCGTATGAATTCAACTTCAATCGAAACCTTGGTTATGAGTACTGGTTGGATTTGACATTGTTGGAGTCCTTGATATGCTGCGTGTTGGCTTGAATCCCGATTTAAGTCCTCGTTGTGCATGCATATCATATAAACTCTTTCTTAATATTGCTGTGTTATGTTCAGTTCAATTCTGAAGAATTAAGGGATGGGTTTTCTTTACAAACTTGACTCTGTTTGAGACCCTGTTGCATTTCGTAATAGCTCGACATCGGATGAAACTTTGAGGAAATTATTGATTTGGAATCGGCTTCTGTGAAGTCCTTGTTGTGATTATTCTTCTTGAAATCGGCTTCTAATATAAGTCCTTGCTGTATAATCATAGGGATTTTATTCAGTTGAATGAAGCTGTGCATGTTTGTGTTTCAAATCAGTGTGAATGTCACTGTATTTGCATATGGAACGTCATTTGTTTTAGTGTTATCTAGTCTCGTGATTGACTATGATAAAGAGCTCCTAGCTGTGCCATGTTAGACGATGGCGTTGGGTATATTCATGTTGATGAATGATATGAAAAAAAAAGATTTGTTGAGTCTGTTATGGTTGGATTATTTACTATTGCTTGTCGTGAGAGCTCTTGTATTGCTTAATAGCTATAGGTGATTTTTATAATTGGATTTAGATGAAACTGTAGTTCTTTTTGTAATCTTGACTGTTTAGTCGCATGTGTAAATGTAATTGCGTTATCCAAGAGGAGTTGGTACAGTCCAGAACATGATTGATATTAGAATCTGACTGTCTCTGTTTCTTTTCCTAGGTTGTAAAGTATATGTTGATGCATAATAGGAGGAATAAGAAAATACTCTCTCCTAGTCTGGAAACTTTGTGTGCTTTCTTCTTGCATACTTTTGTGATCTCTACGGTAAGGCATAACAAGAATAAACTGTGGTATTGTATGGAGATACTGGTATGAAATGAGTGTTGTTGTATAAGTAGGTATACTTTTCAATACCATTAAAATATGTTATGATTATAAAAGAATCCTATCATTTGAGCTCACGGAATGTTATAAACTACCTTTGTGGAAGGGTATAAACATATTTGTTGGATACATGAACTGTTAGGAAATTCATTTGTGATGTTGAATGGAATAATTTGTGGATTATTGCTGTCCTAATGATTCTGATGGATGGTTGTTTTGGATACATTTATTCTTCTTAGTCACTAATATATATGATGAAACATCTAAAAAGTATTTAGGACTAATTAGTAACTATGATATGAGTTATGCATTAAAAGTCATGTTGAATTACAGAAAGAGCATAGTCTGAATTATGTTTACATGTTTGATGAAATGATTTCATTTAAACAGGGGTGTTTAATGAGAGAAATTGGTGGATTGCAATTGTTTTAAGAATTAGTGCTTATCATACTCAGCTCACCGAATTCCAACTTGATTCTCTAAATGGTAAAGGCACGCAGATCTGATATGATGTTCAGATTGTTTAATTTGGTTTTATGATGAATTCCAACTTGATTCTCTAAATGTACTACTTGAAGAAAGATGTTCTTTTGCTGTTGAGTATTGTATCAAATATGTTGAATGCATAAATTGTATTTGATTATCTTAGAAATGACTGAAATGACGGAATTGTTACTTATGTGTTTTGCATTCGTATCTTGATGGATTGAAATTCTTCGGTTCGAATGATTTTAAGAGCATTTTTATTATTGTATACCTTGGAGACATTTGGGATTCTCTAAGTAAACTTTGCAAAGATTAGGGTGACTGAATACTTGTAAATGTTAGTAGTTCTATTATGTTCTATCTAAAGCTAAATTGGAATTTAGATCACTGTCTTTTGAGAAGCTAAGGTTAAAATAAACCTCAACAGGAAGCTGAACGGGAAGAATAAATTATTACTCCCTAATCTTGATCTAAGTCAAGACAAACGTTTTAGTTGATTTTGAATCACTATATCTTAATACTAATAAGTAAGATATATTTCAGTTTTGAGAACTTATATAAACCTAAAAGGGTATGGTTAGCAACCTTATGAGAAGACTTAGGGCTATTGCCCAATTTTGTTGATTTAGAATACTGTGCATCAATGAACTCCTTGATGAGACCTCAAATCTTAATAAATTCTCTTTGTGAAATGGGGTCTCGATAAGAAAGGTAATTCTAAGGTGAGGAACCCAGGGGTTGGGAAAAGACTACCCTAAAAGGAGTGTCTTAAAGTATAACTTTAACTCAACGTAAGTAACACCTTAAAGTTAAGTAGATCTTTTCGAGGTAGATTTGAAGGTTGATGGCACAAGTCAACTGCAGGGTTGTACCTTTGAGAAGAATTGGATCTTCTCGAAGATAGAACAATGCAGGTGACTTATGATGACACCCTTTGCATTGATCGTTAAGATTTACACCTTAAAATTGAACAAGTTTTACTCTGGGGATGGTTAGGAACGTGGTCATGTTATAAGACTAGCCCTGGAGACTCGGGGGTATCTTGACACACACAGGGTTAACTAGGTTTGACCCAGTATGTCAGTGTATCCCTAGTCCTCGAGAGCATCCTTATAACGTGGTTATATTATTAATCTGTTCCTGAGTGAATAACTTGGGGTAGGGGAGGGCTGACAGAAGTCAGTGTAAGACATTCTACATAACATAGGAATGGGGTGAAAGACATATTCCAGATTGACGAGTATGTCATCAAGGAAAATGAGACATAAGCAGTATGTTTCAAATCTTTGGCCAAAGTATCGCAAGCTACTGATTGCGTTGTCCTATGTCACCTAGTCAGAGGCATGAGATGCCGATGAATAATGGTAACAATTATTTAGATAGGTTCCTTGGACAGAGCATTCTAAATCCTAGATTAGGGAAGAGAACCGCAAGAGTGAGGTGTTAAAATAAAAATGTCAACTCTTTGATACTCATGAATAGATTGGTAGATTACTGAGTCATGGAATGAATAGATCGGAGGTACTCCAAGTCATCACAGCTGCATATGGTTATCTGTTATAAGAATGATTGTTATGATCTGAGAGTTCTAAATTATGTATTTAGAACTAGGATGCACCTATCAAAAAAAAATTCTTGTTCTAATGTACTAAAATGAGGACGTTACAGATGTCAACCTTTCCATCATCTCCTTAAAAAGGACATTTTCTTTCAATGGAGTGAAGAGTGCCACCAAGCCTTTGAGGCTCTTAAAGCTTATCTCTTGCAGCCACCCGTGCTTATTCCACCTCAAGACAATCGCCCTTTCTACCTTTACCTTTCTGCCACCGACCATGTTGTAGGAGTCATGCTCGCACATCATGAATCTGAGCATCGAGAACAAGCAGTTTATTACATAAGCCGTACTCTTGTGGATTATGAGACTAGGTATACACACGTAGAAAATTTGTGCCTAGTCCTATCATTTGTGGCCACGAAACTCCAACATTACCTCCTGAATCACAAAACTTTTGTCATCACCAACGCTGACCCCATACATTATATGTACGCCAAACCTCATCTAAACCAATGCATCACCCGATGGCTTATGCTACTCGCTGACCTCGACCTTGAGTTTGTACACCAAAAATCAGCCAAAGGACAAACTATCGCAGACCAACTCGTGGAAGCCCCTTTACCTGGGGAACAATTTACCAATTTTACTTTCCCTGACGAACTCATCGCAACTCTTTCACTCAGTGAGGTGTCATATCCAATGACCCTCTTTTTTTATGGATCCAAATTCCAGCGCGATGGAGGGGCAGGCGTTGTTCTCATTCCTCTTGATGCTGAACCTATGCCTCTTTCATTCCGGCTCGATTTCCCCTACACTAATAATACAGCGGAATACGAGGCCCTTGTTTTGGGTCTCCAGGTTGCGTTACACTTAGGTGTAAAGTCTATTAACATTTTCGGCGACTCTCAATTGGTAGTCAATCAAGTTACAGGCATCTACCAATGTAAAAATGAGGAACTTCAAAAGTACAAACATTACGTGGATTCACTTTTGACCTTATTTACTCATTATTCTATCCAAACCATTCCCCGCTCAACTAATAAATTTACGGATACTATGGCTTGCTTGGCCTCACAAATTCCGGCCTCACCAACTGACTCAAACATATTTTTCTTGGTCCAACAAATCTTTGCCCCATCTTACTTAGTTCCGGATGTTTGTATAGTACATAATGTATCTACCTATTCACAGGATACTTGGTATCACCAGTTTCATGACTACCTTACAACCTCTGTTCTGCCACCTGACCTTACTAGTAATGGAAAACGTTCTTTTCTTAAAAGTGTTTCTCATTATGTTGTCATGGGGGGACTCCTCTATAAACGTGGCTTCGATGGTATCCTCCTTCGCTATCTAACCGGTGCTGAAGTCGCTCATACCACCCAATAAATCCACGACGGACTTCGTGGCGGGCACTTTAGTGGCCTCGCCATGGCCAAACGGATCCTTCGCCTAGGATATTATTGGCCTACTCTCAATAAATAATGCTGCGAATATGTTAAGCGTTGTGTTATGTGTCAACAACATGCCAACATTCAACATACTCCTAGCCACCCGCTACAGGTCGCACGAGATCTTTGGTCTTTCTCACAATGGGGTTTAGACCTTATTGGTGAGATTCACCCACCTTCTTCGCAACGTCACCATTGGATAATCGCAGCAACCGAATATTACACTAAATGGGTGGAGGCCATTCCACTCATTTTAACCAAAAAATAAAAAATCGGAGAGTTCATCAACCATCACATTATCTGTCGTTTTGGTGTTCCTCATCGCCTGATAACAAATAATGGAAAATCTTTCAAAAATAAGTTGTTACAAGACCTTTGTGACAACTTTGGTATCAAACTTAGCTTCTCATCACCTTACTATCCACAAGCAAATGGTCAAGACGAATCTTCTAAGAAAACCCTAACCAAAATTCTCATGAAAGTTGTTAACGATTCTGGAAACAATTGGCCTGATCACATCCCCTTTGCCCTGTGGGCTTATCATACCAGCATTCATACCTCCACTAATGCCACACCATTCTCTTTGGTATATGGTACTGAGGTTGTCTTGCCTCTCGAAATACAAATCCCCTCCCTAAGAATATCTCTCCAAGATATTCTCACCGATGATGATTTCCACCAAGAGCAGTTAGCCCAATTAGAGCTTCTTGACGAGCGTCGTCCTACAGCTCTTGACCACCTTCAAATCTATCAAAAGAACATCAAGCATGCTTATGATAAGTGAATTCACGAGCATACCTTTCAGATTGGTGATCTTGTCCTCAAAGAGAATCAACATGTAACCAAACTAGAAAAGAGAAAACGTGGAAAATTTGCTCCTAATTGGATTGGGCCTTACATTATCACTCACACTTATGGATCCGGAACTTACCATTTAGCTTCGCTTAATGGTAAACCTGAGCTTGAACCCCTTAATGCCTTGCATCTCTGACCATTCTACTGTTGAATTTAGTGTTACATCACTTCTTATCTACCTTGCACTCGTCCCTTTAGCTCATTTACCACCTCATACAGTTTGTTTCGTGCATCTCAAAGTAGAATCAACCTCACGTAGTTTGATCATCACCTCATCTTAAAAAGATACCTTCTCCTTTTTAGTCTGGTCCATGACTTAAAAGTATCAAAATAACAAAGTTCTCAATTATACAATTCTGGGATATTCTTGAGTCAAACTTCCTGCAAAACTAGATGCTTCATGTCAAACAGAAATCTAGACCTCTAAGCTATAAACTAGACTATTCCCTCGAAGGACAGCTATGTGCAAAGCCACATCTGCTATTATAAATAGACTGCTCCCTCGAAGGACAGCTATACACAAAAGCCGCATCTGCTACTATAAATAGACTGCTCCCTTGAAGGACAGCTATACAAAGTCAGCCTCTATCAGAAGCTTCTCGCATTGATGAGCTTCGTGAAGACCTCAAGAACAACAAAATGCATATCCCATATAGACTTCCCACATCTATCAGTCTATATCCAGAAAAATAAAAGCAATATTCAAAAGTACTTTTGAGTCATGGACTTGTCTATTTTTGTTTGGTTCTCTTCCGTCAGAATAATCACCTTATAACAAGTTCTTTGCGCTCCAGCCATACCATCCACCTCACCTCACCATTCTTCATAATAACATAACTCAAGGGACATGCATATATCTGATATATTGTGATTATACAACTCTTTTCACCTATTGACTTCTCGCCTATGCAAGGTACCTAGGGATTCAAGCTCATCCTATGATAATACGTGATTTGTTTAGCTCTTTTCAACTATGAGACATTTTTTCCTCTTTTACCTGAATATGGGTTTATAAGATGACCTTAATCAGGACATGGTTCCCTTATGCTTGGGTAAGCTAACCCTCGCTTCACCTATACCTTACCAACTCCAACAACATTACCCTACCAACATCAAACTTTTACCAACCAACAAATTGCCTCAGCACAACCAAATTGCCTAAATTCATCTCTCCTTGGTCCTAAGGGAGAACTACATCAGTCTGAGGCCCCTCCTTGCTTTGTGCAATGGGATATGTAGGCAGCACTTAGGAGACATGGGGTCTCCCAAGGTTAGCTCGACCATCCCCTACCATAACCTATCATGTGTTGTTAAAATATAAATGATTTTGCATATTTATATTGATAACACTCACCTTGGTCTTTTATCAATTCAAAACATTCAAAACGTAAACATTCTTATTATTATTGTAAACTCAAATCAACATACATATTCAGTTTTATTTAGATGTTAAACAAATACATCTTCTCTATCATCGATGCGCAGGTCGGCATCCTTATTTATTCTTCTACCCCTATGAAATTCACTTAGACCCTTGCACCTCATCCCGAACCAGGTGGTGATCGTGATCGTCGACGCCGCTCACCTGGCCTCTCCATCCTCAAAGGTGCAACTGCTATTGGTTCCTCCCACTGATCCACCAATCTCTCCTGTAACATATGAATACGCCCTCTCGCATGGAGGAATCTCGCCTCTAGTCTCTCCACTCGTGACTGTGAAACCGCTAACAATCTCGTTGTCTCATTCACCTGCGTTTGAAGCTGGTGAACTAAACCCTGCAGGTGATCTCTATCCACTGTAATCAAAGCTATGTCAGGATGATCAGCCCTCTCACATGTACCTCACATCTCTGCTACCCACCATAATCTAAAATCCTCTGTCACTCCTGCATCCATTACCCTGCGATCGGCTGATGTCTCTTCCGATCCTTCTAGAGGTGTTGGCCGGGGAGGTGAGAATGTTGCCTTGGTGTCGATCCTCATGTATGGTCTATAAGTCATGGGTATATCCCAAACAAATCCAAATTGTCACCGCACGTGATCTAGAGGAATCCTCTCGTACTCACCTAGCCTGTGTCCCGCGATCCACCTCAATCGCTCTACACCCCTCAAATCCTCAGTTATGTTCTCCATCACCATATAGTTCTCGTAAGGCCTCCAACGGATATCCACAATCGTCTCCATCTCCCACATCTGCCTATAATACTCAACGTCATCTGTCATGGCCTCAAATCTTGCCTCTTGCTCTTTCTGGACCCATCGTCTGAATCCTAACTTTTGCACTCCTATCTCTCTTCCTTGGATTGGTTGGCCTATTGGTCGCACACACACAATGTGCTCATAGGCCCAACAATGTAATAAGTATGCACAATCCAGTGTAGTCCTGTAATTTCACCTGCAGGCCCATAAACCCCTGTATAGCTCCGCCAGATATGTGGGTGCCCATGCGAAAGTCACGCTCCTTTCTATCATTTCCCAAATAATACACATCAATGATTTTGGAAATCTTCCCCCATCCGCCCTCGGTAATGCATAATACCCCATTGCTATCATTAATACCACTTCCAACCTTGTTGCCTCAGGGTGTGCTGCAAACATTATACCATAAGTGAATGTCAAACCTAGCTGTGTCAAATCTCATGCAGCTGGACCAAATACTGTTGTTATTGCTCCCCGCGCCGTGTTAGGCCTTGCCTGATACACTGGTCTTCCTGTAATTGGGAGTCTCAAAATTCAGAACACATCTTCTAAAGTCACTGTCATCTCCCCTATTGGTAGATAGAAGGTATTCTTTTCTGGATTCCATCTCTCAATCAATGCCTACAACATAGCATGATTGCATGCGATTCATGAATAATAGCGGATTCCACTTAACCCCACACGGTTTATCAATGCTCACTCATCTGGTGTTACATCCACTCGGACCTGTGACAACAAAGCTGGCACCCTATCATTCATCCTCAACCCTACCTCTACCTGCATACATCAAATCAACAAACAATGTAAATCAATAAATAAAATCCCCAAGTGTTTTTTTATTACATTCTAGAATTTTACACAGTAACCGATATCGGTTATAGATAACCGATACCGGTTATCTTTAAATGATATCGGTCACTGTCAATTCTATACACCCTACTTAAAAACACCACCTACAATAATTATTCACTCGTTTACCCCTCTCTGTACCCACAAACATACCCGCAACCCCTGATTACCTACCCCATAACACTCACCCCATCCCAAACCCTTGCCTATCACCTTTTATTTTTCATCTCTACCCACTTACCTTCTCTCATCCTATTCATAAACATGCAAGAATTGAATTTCAACCAAAACTTATACCTCTTGGGATGCAGTAGCTTGAGGTGGAACCTGTCTTCCCTCTCTTCTCTGTCCACTGGATGCTTCTCCTTATTCAGCCATGTTCACCACCCTCTTCAATATAACTTGTCTTTCTTCCTTCTTAATCTAAGCCCACGATTACTTTACCTGTCTCTTTCCTCCTTATCGCTCAATTCTCCCATGCAATTACCTGTATAAGCCGTCAACATCGTCGCATTCTCGTATTTAACTTGTTGCATGACTCTAAAAATAAGAACTTAAGTTGCCTCCCAAGCTTTTCTATTTTTAGAAAAGCTTGTTTTAGAATAACCGATATCGGTTACCTAACCGGTATCGGTCGAATGACTACCGGCATCAGTTACCTAACCGATATCGTTCACCTCTCTCCCTTTGGTTATCCTAGGCCATTTCTTTTTTTTTTACAAATTTTTGGTGGCGCCCGCCTCTTTTCCCTGCATAACGACATAGCTATCAATATCTATCATCAAAATACCATCAACACATATGCCAAATTTCATCAACATCATCTATATATACATCAAATTTCAAAACCACCAACAAAACACATGAAACATTCTAATACATGCATCAAACCAAAAAATTTACACACCATGTGGAGTAAACTCATCTATATATCATCATCAAATCAATGTCAAAATATACAAATTGCCTTGCATGGGACCTTTGTGATCTAAAAATACAAAGTTGGCACGCAGGCTGCTGTCTATGTCAAAATCTTGACTCGGCTCGCAGGCCGGTCTCTCATGTCAAAAATATACTCGGCTCGCAAGCCGGTATCAACTATATAAAATGTACTCGGCTCGCAGGCCAGTATATACAACAAAAATGAATAAATAAATCCTATGTGGGCATGCATGCCTCTATATACACACTCGGTTCACAGACCGGTGTCTCTATCAAATCAGAAAAACCTAACCCTGCTCCTGGGGTGACTCAGCTCTCTCCCCCCTCCCTTTTCTCGTCTCTCAACTAGCCCTTATGCCAAATCTCACTTCCTACCCATCACTGACCCACCAGCTATGGTTGCGGCTCCCTACAACCTGTGACTCTGGGATGTCTCAGCTCTATGAGCTGCATATGGCTGATAGTTGGCACTCGTTACCATCTAGTACATCCTAATAATATCGGGCCTCCGCTCTTGCCTCCATGTAGCGGGCCTGTACTACCATGGTTTGTAGGGCTGGGTCCCCTCAGCTCCTAATATAATTAGGCCCTATCCTACCTGTACACCTTGTGCCTTGCGCCTGTACCTGTGGTGGCAGTGGAGCTACGCATCAAATGCCTGAGTCAGGGAACTGTGCCTATGCCTGAACAAGGATCTGACCTTGTGGCTATGCTTGTGCTTGTACCTGTGCTTGTCCCTGGTCCTTGGGCTAACTACCCCTATAGCACTCCAAATCTGTGCCTATGTAGCAATAAGCTACCCCTGTAATAGCTATACCCTGGCTCAAGAGACGGTCCCTCTCTGCTATAACAGCTGCCAAATCTGGCTGTGCTCTCATGGATGCTCTCGGCCCTGCCCACCAAACCAAAAATGAACCTGTCACACTGGCATCATCTACCGTATCATCCGCCGGTCTCTCTGCGAACCAGACTGGGTCCAATGGCTACGGAGGAGGTAGTGGTGCCTCTACATCCTCCCTCTGATACTATGGGAAGGGAGGTGGCTCATCCTATCGTAGACCCAACTATCGGCATACCCTCTTTAGGGGAATCCGCTCATGCTCCCCGAGTCTCCGTCAAGCTATCCAGAATATATAATAGATCCATCGTAGCTGCACTCAGGCTCCTCCTGAGGCTGATGGCCTTTATATGGCCTTGATATAATATCTAGTGCGGTTAGGCCCTCTAACATATGCTCGGGATAGTATGCGACATTCTCGCCCTGCAATAACCGTTTGTGGCTGGCCCCACGACCCCCAACCACCTTTGGAACCCATACCTATACACTGCCTGCGGCCCTGGCTACTGGGGTAACCCTACCAGTCATAAATACACGATATGCTCATAGGCCCAATAGTGTAGCAAGAATGTCAAGCATATCCCGAATCACCTCAGACGGCAATATCCCTAGAGCTCTCTATATAGCTGCACCAAATACACCAGTGCCCATGCATAGCAAGTGTGCTCGTCCACCATCTCATGCACTAATCCCATCAAGTGCCCATGGGAAGCAACCTCCCTTTGAGTCAGGATAGGGGTGAACCAGGTGATACCAATCACCATCAGTACGGCAAGCTGTGTCTCCTGTCGGTGTGCGCGATACATATCACCGTAGCAGATGCTCACGCTATGATATGTAATCAATGGGGGCTTCATCCCTGAATACCTATAAGATGATATCCATCGTTGTCTCAACATCCACTTGGAACATTGGCTCGCCTATGATCAGTAGTCTCTCAGGATGTGATACACATCCTCTAGTGTGATCGTCATCTCTCCAATAGGGAGATGGAAGACATTGGTTGCCGGATCCCATCTCTCGATGAGGGAAACCATCAGGTTATGGTCGCTATCCACAACCCTATATCTTTGGACTCCGCCGACTCCAACCTCTTGGATGACTGCCCATTGCGCTACAGTCACATGTGGCTGCATCCCACCCTAGTAGAGGTAACATCCGATCCTACATCGTCAGCTACTGGTGTGCCTGCAAACACAACCCACTACATCAGGCCTACTCTTTACAAAACAACTACCTTAACCCTCTACACTCACTCCCCCACCCAATAACCCTAATATCACTTAACCCCACCCAACAAAACACCTACAATATCCCCTTTACCTATCCCACAACCCTACCAATTACCCCACTCATACACCACCTGCTTTACCCCCATCCCCAATAACCTATATCCTACCAGCTCTACATTTAACCCCTCCCAATTCATTCACAACACATAATCTATCCTACCTCGCACCAGCCAACAAACTAACACGAATAAATTTCACCACCACTTTCCTTTCCTAGCACACTGATAGCCGGTACTGGTCACCCTTCGACCACCAAAACTCGGTCCTACTCACCTACAACAAAATAAATATACCCTACTTTCACAACATTACCCTGCTACCCATAATGACCGGTACCAGTCACACACGACCATCGCTCGGTCAACACAATGACCGACGCCGGTCTCTGAACCCCAAAATCTAAACAGTCTTGCGTTGTGACCAATGCCAGTCACTTAGTGACTGACATTGATCACTGTGGGATTTCGGGGCCAGATCGAAAACATGACCTCCAAATCCCCTTTTTTCTAATTTTTAACCTATCTACCCAACCCAATTACCTAAAAACTTACCCACCCTTGCCATGTTGACTTACATAACATATCTGCTCAACTCCATTTTATGATTTACCTTCATTTATTCATTATTTTATCACATTTTAGATTCCTACCCCAAAACCCACATCCTATCTAAATTCATCAAATTCACACAAAAAGGGGGTTCAGAGCCTACCGGTAAGACTACACATGGTTGTGGTGGGATAGGTGGCGGTGGTCTAGCTCCTCCAGCACCTTCTGCTCCTCCAGGTTGTGTCATGGCTCCAAATCTCCTCAGTAGGGTCCTCAACCAATCAAACTCTGCCTCCTGATCACTGGGGCCTACCAATAACTCCCTCCTCCACTCAACTAGTGCCAACTCAGGTCACAAACTCAAAAAAATCAATTCAAAACTCAGACAAGCAAAGAGGTTGGCACTCAAATTGACAATATGACAATGACATGCCATATTTTTCTTTTTATAGGTTTTGACCTATAACCGATGATCGGTTACGACATGCACCCTAAAACACCGATATTGGTCATCTAACCGATACCAGTCACTAACTAACTGATATCAGTTACATGCCTAGTTTTTCCTAATTCCCGCCCTTATCCACCAATTTCCATTTTCTCATCACATCGCCTCCCCCCATGGATTTGCTAAATAGCCTTATTTTGAATTCATCGGGCCCAACCCAAGGCAACGTAACCAACTCAATTGGCCCAGACCCAAGGCAACAACCAATCACTTGGCCTAACCCAAGGCTGCACCCAAACCAATTGGCCCAATCCAAGGCCTTGTACAACAAACCAATCGGCCCGACCTAAGGCCGCAACCAAACCAGCCGGCCTGACCCAAGGCCACACTCAACCAATCACTTGGCCCGACCCAAGGCCTGCAACCAAACCAATCGGCCTCAACCCAAGGCCACAACAAACCCACTAACCGGCCCGACCCAAGGCCACATCCAATCACTTGGCCTGACCCAAGGCCACAACAAACCAATCGGCCTGACCGAAGGCCACAACAAACCAATTCGGCGCTGACCCAAGGCTGCAATAAACCAACCGGCCCGACCCAAGGCCGCACCCAATCACTTGGCCTGACCCAAGGCCACAACCAACCAATCGACCTGACCCATGGCAGCACCAATTAAGTACCTCGACCGAAGCCTACAAATTATGATTCTATCCACCCATAATGTAGCTGTTTGTTCAATCAAGCTCACCTGTTTCATGATTTAGCATGACTAGGATACTTGAATTGATCAGCCAACCATCTTTGGCTTACACTGAGACCATGATGTTTATCTCAACCAAACCAACCATTTAGTACTAGCCAAACATGCCTAAACGTTCTGATACCTTACCCGATTATATCCCCTGGAGCTACTTCCTATGCCTTGGATACCAGGATTATATCAACCTTGTTTGGATAAACTATAGACCTTTGCCTATGAATTGCTTGTTTTACTCTTCAATTCGCGTACCCTGGTTGTACATACTGTATTTCAACATGCAGTCTGCCTCCTTGAAATTACCCCACCATCTTACCATCATCTCATCATAATTCACCCTTTATCAAGCCTATCCCTGATTTCACGTTGCCTCAATCTGTGATATATTTGAGGGGGATTAACCTATACCCTTAACTGGTTTAACCACTTTTTATTTTTGTCAGTGCAGCTTTAAAATACAAGCTACACAACAACAAGGGGAAAATGTAGACTCCAAATTTGGGTCTTAAGACACCCTTTACCCCCCGTATCTCGTTCCACAACCTAACCCTACCTCACCACCTAAAACCTTACACACCTAATGATTCATTAATTACCTTATAATTAATAAATCCACATCTCCAAACCCTGCCACCCTCATCTTGCCACCTCAACATGACCTATTCCTAACCCTAAACTAACCTAATTAATACCTATGACTTGGTCGAGACCCACACCCATGACTCATCACCCCGCCACCCGCACCAAAATGAGCCTAATAATGACTTGACTAAGCCCACAACTGATCCCTCAGGAGAAAAGGAGGGAAAGATGGCTATTTTACTAAAAATAGCCACTTTGACCTAACCGACATCAGTTCCTACTTGACCATCATGTCAGTTACATAAACACCAACGGTTCCCTGTTAATGACCTCACCCAACCAAAAAAAAAGGATCCGGAAATTCATTTTTGGCAAGGAGAAAAAGAAGTGAAACAGGTAGAAAAGGTTGTAGAGAAGAGCATTGAGCCGAGGACTCCAACTAAGCAACTGGATCACTGTCACCCTTGTTCAAGCATTGGAAAATACTGAGGATAGCTTCATCAGATCGCTTTCCAGTACCGAATCATCCAAACTAAGCCTTACTGTCACCACTACATTCCTTGGACCTGTATCTTCATCAGGAACTAGTAAGTATTATCTTGTAGTTCTTTGTTATCATTTTTCTTTAATTCATATTAAATGGGGAATTGACCACCTTCTAAAGGAAGTCCAATATTTCCTGGGCCTAAGGTATTTCCCTCACCTATTGTCTAACAAAGATCTGGTGGTCTTGTATTCTTACTTACAGGTAGTCCTTCCCAGACAAAAAGGAGTTCTTCACAATCGATCTGATATCTCTAATGGTACGTGCACACCTTCTCAACATTCAATAGGTATTCCTCCTAGCCCTAACCGTTATCTATTTCTCAAGATAATGAAAGGATAGAAGCAACTCTATTCCAGAAAAGAAACATTCTATGTGAAACAGATACCATAATGATGCACCAACTAGTGAAGAATTTTCAGCTGTCATGACTATCCTTGAATGCTTGTCTAACTATGCGTGAGAACACATCAGGTGTATTCTTCAATCCAAAAGGTGAAAACTATGTAGGAAAAAATTTCACATTCAGTGGTGAAATTTTTATTTCTCTAGTCTTCCTTTACAATCCTAACTTGATGATACTCTTGAGAACCCATCTGTGAAAGAGTAGACTTCGCGCCTAGCTACTCCCTCCAAAAATTCTTCAATAAAGGGGGTTGGGAAAGGATCGATCAAACATACTACATTCAAATCCATGTAGTCAACATAGATCCTTACTCTTCCATCCTTCTTGATACTGATCACCATTGGTCTTATCCATTCTTATTCCTCCACAGCCTCAATGATACAAGATTTTATCCTCTTGTCTATTTCTTCCTTGACCCGTACGTACAAATTTGAATTCATCTGATAAGGCCTCTTCTAAATCAGGTGCACACCTTCCTTCAACTTTATCTTCATCTCCCCCAAGGAATGGTGGATTCAAATTTGAGTTCATGGTACCCATGAGAGAACAAATCCTGGAACTTGTGCAACAGATCAATGACATGTGAAACTTATTTTTCTAACCAATAGTCCCCAATTTGAACCTTAATTATTTTTCAATGGCTCATGGTAGAAGCGTTCTTGCTCATCAATGCTATCTATGACTTCACGCATACCTTTATAATGTTTAACATCCAAAATTTCCATTTCTTCAACATCTACTACATAGACCACTTTTCCTTTTTATTTTTCCATGTACGCGTGCTCAAACTGTACTTCCTCTATTTTTTCTTCTTTGAGGCACATCTCCAAATAAGGCTCACTCAGCAACTCCAGTAGTCTATCTTATTCCATAGCACCATCTCCCATTGTAAGGTGCTTGATTACTTTCAATGCCTTATCCACTGATGGCTTGGTACTTTTATACTTGAAAGCTTGAATGAGATCAGCCACCAACTCTTGCCAATTACCTATTTTATGGCGCATCTCTGAATGAATAAACCATGCATGTGCATAACCTTGTAAGGTGGAATACAACTTATGCACCCATAGAAAATGTGGTAACACTTATGTGTTTCCCATCTAGGCCTTCTCACACACTTGGATATGAAATGAGGAAGTCTCTTTAGGATGGTAGTCTAGGATTATAGTGGGCGCATTGCTCTTGGAGAACCTTATAGAGAATACAACTTTTACCTCATGCCATTCTAGTAGGATCTCCCAATGTGTAGCCCACCATCATGCTATAATTTTGAGTAGGTTGTAACTAATCATTCCCTTTCTCTCATCCTCATTCTTCCATTGGACCTCCATTTCTCGTAAGAAGACTTCATGGTATGCCCCTCTAGAATAACTTGGCAACTTCTTTCCTCCTTGGTACTTGACCAAATGTGCCTTTGTTACCCTTGTTATAGATCCTCTCAACTATCACCCAATGAATGGGCAACTTCAAAAGATAACTCCCTCCCATCCACACCAATTGTCACTAATGTCATGTACCATAGTGGATATCACTCAACAACTAATCATTGTTCTTTAAACTGGGTGATGACTCCCTCGAGTGGGAGTCATCCATCCAGGGTGGATGGAAATGTCTTCCATTCAAAGTAATCTCCATATTCGATTATCCATATTCAAGGCTATCACATTGAGGATAAATACTTAGAAGGTTCTTTAACACTGCAGGAAATAATGTCCTTCCTTTCACGCTCTTTTCTCTGACAAGTGGTACCTTCTCCCTCATCCATTCTCCTAGCAAGGTAATAATACTCTCTTGCCTTAACATCCTACATAATTCCTTGACTTCATCTAGGTCTTCCTTTAGAACCTTGACATTCTTCATTTTCTCCAATTTCTTTGATTGTTCCCTTAGACATTGGATCTCCCCTTGTAAAATCCAAATCACATCCATAGTATCTTGATACACCTTATTTTGATGAGTAGGATTTGGATACTTTCTATGTACCACATCCTCTCTTAAAAACAGTGTCCTTTGTCTTAACATGCAGGTTCTAGTCCTGACTCACACACCAATCTTGGCATCCACTGTGAATCGGCCTTCTTGATGCTCACCATCCCAGCACCTTTGTCTTTCTGGTGTTGGTGGTTCATATGCTCATAAATATTTGGACACTCTTTCATACTTATGTTTCTAAGGCCCACACCACAATTACATTCCAACAAATCAAAACACTCGCACTTGTAATTCTCTGTAGATCCATTTTCTTTACAACATCTTTCCTCATGCAGGAATTCACTTTTTCCTCCACCATGTTTACTACGACCTTGAAATCCTCTGCAAAAAATTTCTTCCATACACTCCTCCATCTACGCACCCTTCATAGTGATCGGCCTTCATCATCCTTAGATCCTACTTGTAAGACTAGTAAATGGTGCACACCAAGATCAATAGCATCATGAATCTGATCAATCAGTCTTTAATCCTTGGAATCATTGGTCGTAGAGGTACAAATCTTACAATAGCAAGAAAAATTGATTGTGAATTGCGCATTTTGTAGTAGAGGATCACCTATTTGCATCATGGGATCCCCATAGAAAAATATCATATTCTACCGTCATGGCACGTACTAACTTCTGAGGGCAAATATCCTTTGCATGCCCTTCCACTTCACATTCTGTACACCAAAGCCCACTATGAACCTCATGCGCTGAGTTTGCAGACAACTTCTTGAACTGCTTGGCCATTGTAGATATTTGAGCCTCCATAAAGGGGCTAACACTAGTATCAACGGTCCCAACAACCTCAGTGCACAAGGTAGCTTCCAATACCTCGCGTGGGTCTGTGAAAATATTGTGTGATAGTTCCCTTCTTAATGGTGGTATTAATCCTCTAAAAAACCATTGAGCATGTTGAGAAGGGTGAATGTCATAGGATATTTTTTACAAGAGAGTCTTGAACTGTAATTCATACTCCCACACACTCTCTGCCATTCCTTGATAGATATCCTTTTGAGGTGTTGAGGCTCTTCTGTTCAAATTATGGGATGTGGAACTCTGCTAGGAAGGAATTATTCAATGCAGTGTAGTCTACCACCATTTGATGGGGGTCATATTTCCGATACCAACTATGCATACGCCCTTGCAATGTTGTTACAAACTGACTTTCCTTCTGCTCTGGGGTAGTGATCCCTTTCACATGCCATAGTAATTCACACTTGTGCACATGTTCTAGAACATCTTCAATACCCCCGTATTCTAGTAAGTGCAAGTACATCTCAAAAGATACTTATGGAGGTGGTTGAGGCCCTTTTCCTCTTGATCCAGAGCCTTGGTTTCCTCCTCCACATCAGATCCATTGGATCCTCCAAGTCTTGTTCCTCCTAACCCACCAAATCCTCCAGATCCGCTAAGTCCACCAATTCCTCTAGACCCTATACCATCATATCCACCTCTTGCAGCTAGAAAATGTCCTGAAGTGGTTGCGCCTAATGTTCCCAATGTCCCATTAAACTGTGCGTTGATGGTTTGTGAGATTTCCCCACTACCATTTGGGTGTCCCATGCCACTCCTAGATTTAATACCCAAACCTTACATATTTGCACCTTGTCCAAAAATTCCTTCAAATAACGGAATGGTTTGTGCAGCCATGGATGTTCCAAATGAGAAATTATATCTCCTAGGCACAGATCAGTTACTCCCACTAATACCAACTAGGTTAACAATACTTCTCCCTTGATCTGGAAAACCAAGCACCAAGGGTTGGTCACCAGGTGGGTTTAGATGTGTGCTGATGGCTCTCCTTTCTCCATGTGATGAAATCTCATCAGAAGTTGAAGGGGCTTCTCTCCCATGCTTTCCAAGATGGGGTAGCATAGACTTCTCAGGTTCCATGTCCTCTGCATGAACCTCAACTCCTTCCCACAACTGTCTACCTCCATAGATCCATTACACTTGTAACCTCATATTATCTAGTAATCTCCCTTTCATGAGCTTCCCTATACTTGAGTCATCTCTCCTCCCTTTCCTTTTCATTTGCAATTTCCACCATCTTCCTCTACCCTAGCTTCCTCTCCCAGTGCTTAGAGAAGCTTAGCCAGCCATGGGAAATGCCTCTAAACTTAGGGTAATGACCAAGATGTTCATAGACAAAGGAATAACACACAAAAATGATCCTCTGGGCTCCCTCAGAAACTCAAACTCAGCAACTTCTGGGAAATAATACATAGAAATGGCATATTCTAGGGTATAACTGGTCAGCACTCCTTTCCACCAGTGATCAACAACACACATCCAAGTCAGATCTGTCATCATGTAGCCTCTAGTAATCATCTTGGGTCTATACATGTGATCTATAGTACCAGCTCGATCTGGATGCATATTTTGAAAGCCATTTATATATTTTTATTGGAAAATAGTAGAATAATTTCTCATACAACTCATGGTATAGGTTCTCTTATACCCATCTACATGCATTAAACTTAGTTCCTGTGCTAAATCTTTGAGAAAACTTGTCCTTCGTGCTCTTGAACCATGCTTCAACTCTTTCCTATGTCATACATTATGTCATCATGCATTACAGCGACCAAGTTGTATGTTATTTCTCACAACAACTTTGAAAAGAGGTCCTAGAAATGGAACCAAGATGTGGTCATTTTTATACCCTTAGAACAATAGTCTAGTCCCATGTGTGTCGGCCTATCACCCAGAGGGCACTGGGTGCTCACCTGAGGAATGCGTGGGTGTCGAGCCCCTCTTTTATGTGAGTTTTGTGAGAATACATCATCCATGATAGATACTTAAGTGTAAAAGAATGGAAAATAACCATGCATTCATTCAGATAACCTAGGATGAGTTATCATATTAATGCATCCATTCAGATAGCAAAAGATAAGTATCAAACAACATATAGAAATGATTCATAACACAAAGGAAATGTATTAGAATTATTCTCTTAAACACATGTATGCTTTAGAACAGAATCTTTTATTCATATTAATGAGTTTAGTAACCACATTCCATTCACTGAGGTCATAACAAACCCATATAATAATGCAGAACAATCTCATGCATCAAAAACTATAATACATATTTCACATTACAAGGATAAACAAAGACCCATCCCTCTGAATATGCCATCACTCCTATATTTCCTCTAATTCCAACCCATAGAATCCTCCATGATATTTTTAGAAAGCTTTTCCTCTCTTCCACCACTCTCTGCTACCCCTCTATCACACCTCTCCTTTCTACTACCTACACAGGCCTCTATATATAGCTTTTTCCCTTCACCACCATGCCTTCTGAGGTAACAGATCAGTTGGAAAGTTTCCAAGTGGTCCTCCAATGGAGCATGTCTCCTTTGATCTGAGCTCTACACTCTTTGCAATGATGTCCTTATGGAACCTTCTATCACATGCATGGAATATTCCATTCTTGATCCTACAGCTACCAGGATGGCACCTTATCCACTTTGCATGCTAGACGGGTCACACTTTTCTTATGTACTATTCTAGAATGCCAAATATGGATAATTCCCTAACATCCATCTTGTCTTACGCGTGCACTGTCTGTTCTTCTAAACCCTACTAGAACCCTGTCCTGTACGCACTTCAACCCGCATTCCCATGTGCCTACTTGTACTTAGTGAATATTCTAGGGCCCAACCGGAGATTTATCTTGACTCTATTTGAAAAAAGGAGTTCATGAGACACTGAAAGACACAAAATACCAAATGCTTCATCACACTTATTATACCACTTAACTTTATCTACAACTACAGAGGCTCGGGTTCTAACCCCATTGTGATATGGTACCACCCTTTAGTCATGATTGCAAAGAGCATTTTTTATTTCCATTCAAGGTAGTTAAAAGGTGTAAGTGGGATAATTTTACTTAGATCCATGACTACAGAAAGAGAAGTTGTGGTAGTGAATGTTGTCAGAAACCACTATTTTTAAATGTGCAGAAAGAAATAAATTCCAAACAAGAGATTGGAATCATTGGTTTGAAAATTTCAAGCCCCCTTCACAAACTTTAACAAGAAGCCGCTCCATTTCATTCACAATTTGGAACTTTCATAGACTTAGTGTGTCCTTTAGGATTGAAAATAAATAGGTCCAAAATGATTTGGACAAATCATAAAAAATATTTACATTCTTTTACAAAAACATGGCACTGGGAGGAATATCGAGCTACCAATCAAAATTATTTGCACAATAATTGAGTTCATCCTGTAAATAATCCATATTTAGATGAATTTTACCTAAACTTGAAATGCGCTTTTTTCACTAAAAATGTAGTTTTAGCAAAAGTATGAGGGTAGGATGAGGGTATGATTGACTTATTCTATCACCCCATCAACACTTGAGGGGAAATCCTTCATTCTACTAATTTTTCTTTAAAAATTTAAATGTTTATGCTTATCTACTATGTTTGAAGTGATGTCACTTGCTTTACCACAAACATGGGAAAATGTAGACACCTAAATTCTACTTTTGCAATCTTATTTCTAAAAGAATACTAATCACTCTAATTCTTACCAATTCCATTATAATTAGTGATTTCCACTAATTAACTAATGTTTCTTACCATTTTGGTTAATTAAAAACACTTTTTTGATTACCTAGTCTCGTTTACATTCAGGATGCCAATTTATGACACAACGTAAGCCAAAATCCTCTTCGGAACACACAATTAGTGATTATTACCTAATTATACCTATTTTACCCTTGGTTTGGCCAATAACCCCTCTTATTGGCTTAATCCCCTCTTCCAACCATTCAAAATCACTTTGTTTCCCTCGAAGGCATCTCAGAAGGCTTCAAAATATTATCCTAGCCTCTTAATTGACCCTAAGTGGTTGATTAAGGATCCTCATATCCTAATCACTTGTTAATTCACTAATCATGATTAACAAGCCTTAATCAAGATTAAAAACCTTAATCTACTTTATGCTTTTATTCCCACATGCACCAAGATGCAAGTTTTCCACCAAAGGATGGTGAAACTATAAAAAGGACTAACCACATACCTTTAAACATTTACACCATGTTTTGAATATCATATAATCATCTAAAACTCATCCTCATAACTTCTAGCATCCATATGCTTCTCCAAATAAGCACCTGAAACATAATCAATCACCTGTATCTAAATGACGAAACCTATGTGAAAAGATGGGGGAGTCAAGGACTCTTGGTGTCCCCATTCTATCTAACATTTCAACATGCTTCTCAAGGAAACCAATGATCTCATAACACCAAGGGTGCAACATGATTTTCTCAATCCATTTTGAAATGGGCTAATGTTACCCAGAACAGTGCATTTTAGGACACTGGGAGTGCTCCTTCCACCTCGAAAGAATCATGAACTCATGTTTACACCGTCAAATTCTATATGATTTTGACTCCACATCACCTATTTGACCCTATTAAATCCATTATCAAGAGATAATTATTCCTTAAATGTTTTTTTTCATAGTCTTGAAAACACCTATATGACCTACATTCTAACAGTTGCAGTTTCCCCATTAGTCATTGATGTAAAGACTACCTGTTTTAAGTCTTGGATAAAAAGTGATGTGTTACATTCATGATGGAGGCATACTTGTATCACACCATAATTTTACACGTGCTACATCTTACTGGAACAACTTAAAAATACAAGAAGATTTGAGTTAGAATATATTTTCCAATTGTGTTCCGGATCCTCATTTCTCGTTTTTAGAACTTATATTTGTCAGCCTAGAAAACTAATTTTCCCTTAACTTTGCAACCCTGCAATCACCATGCTTTTCATAGTTTTAACATTATACACCATCTGAATTTCATAAATAACACATGAAGATTTGGCATTATCTTACCTTACTTGGAGCCAAGAAACCACCCTGACATATTACACAACCTTCTAGGCAGTTACGTGAATTATCATTTTCACCTTAGTGGCATGTTGTGTAACCACCTTCGATGGCCATGCTGCAGCTACCAGTTTGCACGGACCGGCGGTCCCGTGCACATTTAACCAAGATTCTTTTGGCGTGTTCTAAATGCATGTCAAATTATTCAAACTTGATTTTAGTGCATGTTTCTTAACCAATTCAGCTATTCTTGAGCTCATTTGATGCATACCAACTTCTCCTTCCCTTCTTGCTTTTAGTTGTGAGATAACCGCCCCTTCTTTGAAAGAGGTGGCATTTCTTGGCTGCCAAATGGCTTAGACTATTTCTCTGCCTTTTTCCTATAAGATCCAAGCTTCTATCCGGAGCATTGGTTGGAGATTTTTTATTGAATTGCATTGTCATGCTGTCATAATCCTGCCAAGAAATACACAAGAAATCTCAACTTTCTTATCGTGTTATTCTCTTGCCTGCATTGTGTTGGTCCGAAAATCTGTCGCCTGGACAGATCTATGGATAGACGAGCCAACAGTGTGTAGGGCATAGCCCCTCTTTGAGTCAGCAAAGCGAAACTAGTTTATTGCTATTCTACCAGCAAGAATCTATGCAAGTCTCACAGATTCTGCCTTCGGGGGTTTGGGATCTCATCCCAGTAGGGGTGTTCCCTATTGAGAAAAGAAAGGAAAGGAAGAGGGGATGAAAAAAGAGCAGGTCCGAAGGAAGAAAAGAAAAGAATTCCAAATCAGAAAGGTCAGAAGGTTTATGTTTTTGGGATTGGTAGTAGATAGAGCCAAACCTACTTGCATAAACAAACAAAGCAATACTGATGATGAATAAATGACAATAAAAGTAGATATGTAGATCTAATAGAATAAACACATACAGATCTAACATAAGAAAGGTCTGATGCACATAACACATGCTATTCAGCACAAAGTCTCAATATTTGTATTACTATTTTTCTTCTGTTACAAGAAATCTCAAAGTCTTTTTTCCTCCACTTCTATTTTTCATCTGAAATATATTCATCCATCCCACAATACAACAAGTATTGGGGTATTTATAGAAGAAGGAGAGAAAAGAAGGCAAAAAAGGAGCCAACAACTTATTTATAAAGATATTTACAAAAATCTAAAAGTAATGTTTACTTTTTACAACTTGAGGGATGACATCATCCCATGATGTAACATGGATGGACATCATCATTTGTATCAACATACTCCAGATATTTCCAAAAAGAAAGACGAAGAAGAGGAAGAGAGAAGAAGAAGAAGAAGAAGAAGCAGCAGCAGCTATTCGTCATTGTCATCTTGCGGCCGAAAGGGGGTGGACTACTTTTGTTGCTCCTCAGGCGACGAGATATGGAACTGAGAGCGGTATTCCATGAAACTTGTTGATTATTGGCCCTAGTTGATCCTGGGAAGGATCCTTGTGCCGTTCACTCATCGTCTCATAAGTCTCCCACTCGTCTATGAGCTTCTCTGGGAGTTTGGAATAGTCCTTTTCCACCTCAATGAGGAACCCGATGAAGTCCCTACAGGCCAGTAGGTTTGTTGATTAGAATCTGTGTCAAATGTGACCTCTAGCCCCATTCCTTGAGAAGCGATCTCCTTGAAGATCCGGGTGGTTTCATCAGCTTTCCTTAAATTGAAGGAAGGAGTAAGTAACCCTGGCGACATATTAAGAACAATCCGTTCCATTTGGTGCATCGCATCCAGGGCTTCTTCCTTGACTTTGTCAATCTTTTCTAGAATAAATTCTAGTTGATCCACCCGGTAGTCCAGAGAGGACATTATTTTGTTGAGGGCCCTTGGATGGCCGAAGACCCACCGAACTTGGACCAGATCTTCAACTGAACAGTCAAACATTTGCTGAAAGGTCTCGTGCTACAGTCTAGCATGTTCCAGCTCTTCTGATATGGGCCCTGCTAACGCTTGGAGCTCTTTATTCGCCTTACTGATGTTTAGGTACAAGTCGGAGAACTCGGCGATCACTTTTTCACTGTCTTTGAGGATTTGGCTCCTCCAAGCGGAAACGGCCATACCCTGCTCGCCGATCTTGGCATACTCATTAATTTTCTCCTGGCTGAGAAGCTCAGAAGTCTCGGTGGTAGCAGTTGTGGGAGGCGCACTACCCATCTTCTGTAAGGCTTGGAGCAGATATTTTTTTTGCTCCTTCAGTTGCCTTTTCTCTTCCTTTATCTCTTTAAGCTTCTTGCAGAGGGCGTCAACTGCAGAAAGAGCCTCCCCCTGAAGACTTTCGGAAGATGTCCCCATTGTGACTTGGGTCATAGTAAAATCTGTTGAAGACAGATCCTTTTTCTCTTTGAGGGGATTGGGGTATGCGATTTCCATAACTCTCTCTCCTACAGCAATTTTAGAGAAGCACGTGACAGGCTTCTACTTCTTCGCCCCCTTAGATGGGATCACGGAAAAGTCCATCGGAGCGATGGGAACTTTCCTCTTTTTCTGACTTAGCTGCTGAGAGATCCAAGTTGGACCCATGGTAGAAGGACCGGAAACAGAGGAGGGGGCAGCTGCAGTAGTAGAGGGGAAAAACGTGGAGACACATGGCGGCGGCATTGAGAGAATAGTTGAAGAAGTGCCCACGGAAGGAAGGGAAATTGCAGCAGCGGAAGACATAGGAAGGGAAGGGAGCTCGGAGATGAGGGAAGAAATGGAGGACAGATCTACGAGGGAAGAGAAGATAGACGAAGGGGCGGGGGAAACAGTAGAAGAAGGGGAATAGGACACGACCAAAGGGATGGTCGCTTGAGTCGCTCGAGGAGGGGAAGGAAGAGAAGAAGAAGGGATAGAAGGGACCTCAGTTGTTGTAGCAATGCCGACATCCTGAGTGGATGGGCCAAATGGAATATCCTCTTCTGCTTCTTTCTCTGGTGTGACCAGAGTTATTACCTGCTCGGGTGCCACGGAAGGAGGACTCTCAGGGGCTTCTTCTTGAATGGTGCTGGATTCACCTTCTACGCCTTTGCCCTTGCCTTTAGGCTGTTGTTTGGATCGTGGAGGTGTGTTACCCAATGGGGAGGTTGTGAAATCAACCCCAAGGTAGATTAGTCCATTCATACGGCACCAATGCTCTGTCCTACGCAGAGTCTCCTTGACCCTCTCCTCAATTTTCTGAGGGGCCTTAGTTCTATCAATGGCCGGAAAGGCCAATCGTCCCCATCTGTGTCAGTATATACCTTGTCTATTTCATCTTCCGTAGTTTGGAAGCCTTTGGGGACAATGGCTATCCCATATTGGATGATTTCTGCCAAGGCTAGGCGAGAATGATCCTTTCTCTTGAGCTCTACCTCATGGATGACGTCAATGTAAATGTCCTCAATCTGAGGGACGTGGATTGGGTCAAGTTTCGCCCTTGGCAGACAGCTCCTTGGGTCGAAGGTAGGCCTGGCTGGGAAGTCATGTTTCAAATTGAGTAACTCCAGCTCTGCGAACATTTCCTTCGCCTTGTGGTGGGTAGAGCATGTATATCGGCCCACTATGAGGGGGAAAGGAGTTCCACCCTTCTTTCTTTTCAGGAATTTCTCGTGGTATGTGATCAGCTGCCTTGACATCTCCAGCAGAATCAGTTTAGGTCCAGCATACCTTGGTATCCTGGTTGGCTCTCCTAAAAAGTTGGCAGCCCTTAGATAGGTGAATGTGGGAAACTGGGTGAACAGGGCCCCCCATTTCTCAGTGGCTGCTACTATGCTTTTGGTCGTGCGACCATAAGTCATATTCGGCCTCAACAGGCAGATGATGTGATAGAAAAACACATCGTTAATTTTTGTGAATTAGGAGATGCTATTCTCTAGCCTCAATTCCGGGTAGTACTCGTATATCTTGACCTGAGGCCAAACTCCACTCCGCGTCAGGCCTGGATAGTCCCCCTCTGATGCTGCAGCGTAGACCACGTAGGAGTTCATATGGAATGTCCCCGTTGTGCTAAATTGTTGTAGCTGCTTAGAGATTGTGCTGCTTATAATTTCTCCCCAGCAAAAGTGCTGATCAAGCATATTCTTGTTCATGGTCTCCAAGTACCGCACCATCCATTTATGGAAATAATGGGCGTCAGAAAGCCCGAAGACCCTACTCAGGAATGTAATGGTGTCACTGAGCTCCTCCGAGAATTCGCTGCGTTGGATGATTTGGGGCCACCGGGTTACTACCTTTTTGTTTTTCAAGTAAACCTCATTCATTAGTTGCAAACACTGATCTGCATTGTCATCCCAGGCCTTAATGTAATCTGCTTGACTGACGGCCACAAAATGCCGGTGGTGAAGTATGCCGAGTATTCCCTCAAAGTGACGGGTAGTGAGGTTAACGACTACCTCGCCCTTGCTGTTTATGACACACCTTGTGTCTTTGTTGTAACATTGGGCAATCACCATCAAGAATTCATTGTTGACGGTGCTGACTGGGATTCCACCGGCGAAGTGCAGGGCACTGCCTATTAGTTTGTCCATCCATGGACTCCTTGTGACTTTCTGAGTTCTAGCCCAGAATTCCTCCATATCAATATGTCTGATTTCTAAGTCTCTGACGTCCATGCTACACTCGGCCTGGGACTCGGGAATTCTGACCCTCTGATATTTATATTTCATCTCTTCTTCTGTAAGTTTGGCCTTTCCTTTGGATTTTGTAGGTCTCTTGCTGGATGTTGACATATGTTCTTCCAAGTTGATTTTCCGATCTGCATAAAGAATAAGCGAGACCCAACGCAGAAAGGTTGTATCAATCATTTGATTTTCCATTGAAGTGTTAACAGAAGAAAGAGTTAGTTATTTGGAGGCTCAGGGTGCATGGCGCATGAAAACTGCAGCTTACAGGGCTAAATAGGTAAGGCGCACGGGGAAAGTGTGTTGCAAGGGTTAAACTGGTGCCAAAGGTGCATGGTGCATCAATACTGTAGGGTGCATTTTACAAAAAGGCGCATAAAAACATCGTGTTGCACGGAGACAAGATGCGCCAAAGGCGCATGGATTTTTCATGTTACGTTGGGATTTGGTGCGCCCTTTGGTGCATGTATGGTTTGTGTAACAGGAACTTTTCGTGCGCCAAATGGAGCATGGCGCGGCGCACGAAGGGTCTACACAACATGATGTTGCTATAAGGAGGGATGCGCCTGTGCCTTCAAAGCCTTGTACTTAGCGCGAATAAAGCTGATGTTGCACAGATGCTAGGTACGCCAAAGGGGCGCAGATTTATGTGATGCAACAAGGAAGCTTAGTGCGCCATAGAGGGTGCAAAATTTTATGATGTAGCAGGCAAGATGGGTGCACCATTGGCATGGATTTTAGTCATGTTGCAGGGGTGACAGATGCGCCGAAGGAAAACAGTGAACTTAATCACCCTCAGAGGGGTCTTTACATGTTTCAGATTCTCTTTCTCCTCTTTTCCTCTTTTGAAAGGTTACTTGGGTAATGAAATGGTTTAAACTAGAAGGGTTACAAACCATTGTTTCAGGATAACATCCTCTACCAGCAGATATGGAAAGAGGGGGAGGAAAATAAGGAAAGACAGCATGGGGGGAGGGCTAGCTCAACACATGCATTTCAAAAACCAAACCAGCAAGCACAAAGAACTAGAAAGCAAATCACATGGAAGAGACAAGAACACTTACCCGGATAAATAGTGAGAATCTTGCAAACAGGTCCACAACGCGTTGAAAACGATGAGGCAGGGGCTGACAGGCCAGAGAAAATAATCACGTGATGCGTCTGGTGAAAATGACATTTGTGGGCGCGTAAAAACATATATATAGGTGAGCTAGTCATAAATGCGCCACCAACTTTATAAAGGGCGCATGAAAATTACTGTCGACATAGGAAAGTATGCGCCCTTTGGCGCACCAAAGCATTTGCCAGCATGAAACTAAGCGCGCCTTTGGCGCACCAAAATTTGTGTTGTCATGAGATTATGTGCGCCCTTTGGCGCACCAAAAAGTGGCACTACAAAAGTTGTGCTAACATGAAGGCGCATGCGCCTTGGCGCACGCAAAGAAGACTCAACATACAAGGTGCACCGAAAGGTGTGCTAACACAGGAAAAAATGTGCCAAAGGCTTTTAAGGGGGCACACCAAAAGTTGGTGTTACATAGTAATTCCATGCACCTAGCCAAAAAAGACCAAAAAGACTAAGTTTGGAAAACCAGGTTTTACCGGAAAGGGATTTTGCAACGTTCCGAACGCAAGGGATCCCTAACGAGGGATCGAAACAAAATTTTCGGTATGGTTATCGGTAAAATTTCCCTTGTCAATTTTACGGGATAACACATACTTTGTATGAGTTTGGAATATGGTTTTGTGTGCTCTTTTCTTGCACCTTGTGTAATCTTGAGAATAAAAAAAAAACCTTAAACCTTCTTTTACTAACATTAGAGTAAGTGGAAAACTTCAATATTCATTTTTATGCTTAAGGGAATGAACTTTTATTTGGGTATATGATTCTTTTAGTTTAATATCTTTCATTTGATAAATAACTAAGGCTAAAGCTTGTGTATTCTATTCTCTTGCACCTTGTGTGATCTTGAGAATAAAAAAATTTAGTTTTTCACTAAAAAGCACTTAGATTAATTGGGAATGAACCTTGATTTTCAAAGTATTATGGTGGTTATTCGATTTACAATCTTTTTCATTTTTATCTAGTTGGGTTGTTTTTTGTGTATGCTCTTCTCTCACGTCCTTGGATGATCTTGAGAACCAAAAAAAACATGTAATCATATTTTTATGATATTGTAGTTTTTTTTGGATAACTACTAACTATTTGTGTGTAGGGGCTAACGCTTTCCAAAGAAAGGAGAAATCTCTTCAAACCAAACTCTAACATTCACGTGTGTTGTAGCTTGCCAAAGCTAGTCCAAACCAAATTGCTTAATTCAAAAGATAAGAAAATACACCACTTTGCAAAACATTGCATTTGCAGGTCCAGTTAAGAGCTAAAGCTCATCCACTTAATTAGGAGAAACTTCCTTTGGCATAATCCTTAAAATAACAAGAGGAATGCTCCCCCAAAGTAGTTCACACAAGAGGGAACCTTGTGAATGCAATAAGAAAGTGCTCCACTACCCAATTGATTAGTATGTCTTAGTGAGATTAGAGTCAAAATTATTTCCATTGTGATCCCACTGAAAATACAACTGAACACATTTATTGCTCATTGTATTGAAGGGGTAAAGTAAATTCAGGTTACTCTAAGACTAATCAGTGTAACTTTCTTGGAAAACCGAGCTCGTATTGGTAGCTTGTGACACCTAAAAAGAGAACACCTAGGAAGCTTGTGGCTTGGAGCCAAATTGACTTAGACATCATATTCTATAGAGCTCTCACAAAGTGAAAACTTGTTTGGAGTCAAAACCTTATTTTTTGAGCAAGGAAAAGAGTCCATTTAAGTTGAAACTACATGTTATTCATCACGAGACCTATGACATGTTACTTTGTCCTAGTTTTTCACGTGTCCTAAGATAAGGAAAAATTCTGTTGAAGTTACACTTAGTTTGTTTCATCACCACTTGGTTTACACCTTTGTTTTCATGTTTCTCATTTGGGAAAAAATAAGAACATATGTAGATACTGCTAGAAATAATTGTGACCACCACTATTGTAGTCTACTTGTATGACTAGGTTGCAATGTGTTGGGTTTTAAAATGGTACTTTAATCAAAACCAAGGTCAGGTAACAGTAAGTCCCTCCTCTTTATGGGAGAGGTTCCCTTATTAAAAGAAAGCAGCAAAGCTTATATACATATGTACACTTTCATCTTAGGGTTGGACTTTTAACATCTTGAAATGTTTTTTTACCAAAATAGCTTATCAATACAAACGAATGGAAGAAATTGAAGAAAGGAAAGAGTAGAATATAATAGTACTTTAAGGAAATATAGATAGCAGAGTATAACCGTATAAGTATTGAGCAAAGGTGATACAGAAAAAAATCATTCACATTCACAGCATAATACACCATTCCATAGACACAAAGTTTTAGAAATCATATCAATAAGAACACAAAGTTTCTTATTACAAAAGATAAATGATCCATAGATTTTAGGTAAGAAAGAAGAGACAACAGATGAAGATAGAGAGAAAGGGGAAATTCTTATGTATTGATTGCTTTCAATTCTATTTACACTTCAAGAGTATCAAAGTCCAACATTTGCAATGAGCCAAGCTCTTACATTTATAGATGAAGTGAAAAGAGGAGAAAAAGAGAAGGAAAGAATTCTGCTTTGGAAGGTCAACCACCAACCATCAATGCCCCTACAAATCCACCTACAATTTATCAAATCTAGTTCTGCATGTCTTTGGCGTGCTGAAGAAGGAAGGATGGAGGATCAAATCAGATCTGATATGGTTGAAGTAGATAGATCCTGTATTAATGTCTTGAAAGACGTTTTCCATATTTCCACCCACATCAAAATTTCAAGTTAGCTCTCCATGTCTTTTTGGCGTGTTGGAGAAGAAAGGATGGAAATCAAATCAAATTTGATCTATTTGAAGTAATCAAATCACGCATTAATGGCATTAAAGATGTTTTCCAGATTTCTAACCATCAACTGCTAATAAAAATAATATTTTATGCTTCCATTGTGTAGAGGAGACCAAGACCTCTCCATCAGTATAAAATTAGTCAAATTTCGAGCATGAGAGCGAAAGTTATGCTCATTTAAATATTTGAATCGAATCCGTACAAAAATGGTGAAAATGCAAAAAATGGATCTGTGGGCCTGAAATTGAAATTACACCTTTAACAGAAAAGATGAAAAGTGCAAAATTTCCCCAAAACCCTGCAATCCTGCAACTTCACATTTTGCATTTGTGTCTGACACGTGGCATTACCTAAGTGGTAACGGAGTCGCGACTCACTTTATAATTTTACTTCTTTTAGAAACGAGGCTCAAAATCTCAAAGTTCTCCTCCAACCTGCCTCTCTGCTTTGACTTTTCATGCGGGCTCGATATTTGAATTTTTCCCTTGGCATGAGCGGGGCTGCGGTTCACTTTATCACTTTACACCTTTTAAGGAAACAAGGCTCAAAATCTCAAAGTTCTCTGTCAGCCCGCCTTCCCACTTTGACTTTCAATGCGAGCTTAACATTTGACTTTTTCCCTTCATTTGGCAAAGGCTTTATGTCTGACTGAAGACACGTAGAGGCTTCCCACTCGTTTGGAGACTCTGTTTGGATTTTCCTCTTGAAAGAGTGTCGAAGAGACACATGGCTCCTTCCGCTGCCTCACCTTATTTCTTTGTGTTTTGGCTAAGTCCCTTTTTTTTGGTAGGGCCATATGTCTGACCCTGGACACGTGGAGGCTCAACACACATTTGGGACCTACCTCTGGATTTTTCCTTTGAAGTTGTGTCGAGCTAACACGTGGAGGCTTCTGCAAACCCTTCTATAATTATCCGATTCAACGGCCGGTTCTGTCTTCTTTTCGGGCCTGGGACACATGGAAAGCTGACTCTCATTTGGGGTTTTTCCTTTGGGTCTGACTCTTGAAGGTGCACTAATGAGACACATGGAGACTTCCACAAGTACTTTTATATTTAGCTGATTCAGGCCTGCTGCTTATTTGACTTCTTTTAGACCCTAGACATGTGGACGGTTGACGCTAGTTCAGGGTCTCTCTTTGGGCCGCACCTTTGAAGTTGTGCCAATGAGGCACATGGAGGGCTGGCACATGTTTTGGGGATCACCTTTGGCTTTGACCCTTGAAGGTGCGTTGATGAGACATCTGGCGTCATCCGTTGGCCTTAGAATTTTCAACGACTGATTTAACTTTTTGAGGCTCTAACTACATGGAGGACTGGCGCTCATTTGGGGTCTGTCCCTTGGGTCCTACTTTTGAATTTGTACCAATGAGGCACATGGAGAGCTCTTCCGACCCTCTTGTACTTAGTTGATTTAAATAGTTGGCTATGTCCCTTTTCTAGACCTTAGACACGTAGAGGGCTAGCGTAAGTTTGGGGTTTCCATGTTTGTGCACCATACCAAAAGTGTGCCGAAGAGACACGTGGCACCTTCTACAGTATTTCTATACTTATCTAATTTGGGCCTCGATTGACCATTACCTTTCTCCACTTTGACTTATGAGGCAAGATCCAGACCCATAGAAAAACTCCGATGGCCTCGAGGCAAGATCCAGATGGGAAGACAGAAAATTTATCAAACCATGTGTACTACAAGATTTTAAATTAACAGGTCAAGATTGAAAATGAGCACCAACTTCTTCAAAGCATGAATTTTCCTATCTCTCCAGACCTCTCAATCTGTTCAAACATCTCTCAAAGGCATCAACTCAAAAAAATTTAAACTTGACTTTAAAAATGAGGGGAATTTTTAGGGTGACAATAGCTGGCTCTTTCTGGGGATGACTTGGCTGGGACAGAGGAATGAGGAAAGATCAATAACCATAGAAAAACACTAGGAAAATATACCAATGTCCTATCCATTGGGAAAATAGAGTCAAAGGAAAAACAAATACAGAAGACAACACACACGCAATAAAAAAAGAAACAAACTAAAAAGGAAAGACCAAAACATAGAACACAAAGAGAAACAAGAGAGGAAACAATCCAAAACAAAGGAGGAAGAGGATATTTACAGGGGAAAGAAGAAAGACTACATGAAATTACACAACTCTAGAGACATGCTGAGAAAAATAGGTACCTCTATGGAAAAACATAGTGAAAGTATGAGGCACTCGTGAATTGAAAATGAGTAGTTGGGCGTACCAAAATATCATGGGAACACTATGTGGCTTGAAAATAAAAATTGAGCAAAGAAGACCATCCATATAGTGATACTCCATACTAAAAATATTCAGTCCTTGTGAAGAACTAAATATCTCCCTGAGGCTCCTCTTCTATGGATGAATAGTGCCATACAAAAACTTGTACGACCCTTGACTGCCCTCATACTGATTTCTGCACATCACTGAACTTTGACAACTGGATTCATGAGAAAATCCAATCCTTGTAGTGTCAAATCCCTACTTTGATGGAATCATCCTAGCATATGAATGAAGATTGCAATTATCATCATGGCATATATCATGAGAAACATACCCTTCCATTTAATTTTCCTTGTAACCATCTTCAAGGTGAATCTGGAAAAAGGTACTGGATGGTTTACCATTAGGTGTAATCTTGACCATGTTTCTGAAAAACATACCTGCTGTTTTTGTAAAATCAGCACCTGATTTTGGAAGATCATGACTCTTACGTACAAGCTGCATTACTGATTTGTCTTCATGATTAGTAGGAAATTGAAATTCTATCAGACTAAGTAAAAATTGATCAATAACATCATCATCTTCCTTTTGTTTTCATTCTGAAGGGTAAGATGAGACAGGACTGTCATAGTTGTGAAGAAAATGTTCTAGGCATGGTCCTCCATTTTCTATTTGTTTTGAAGGACTGTAAAAAGGCCCATGTGTGCTCATCTTATCCATAAATATAATAGGGGAGCTAGTGATCTCATTAATTTTTTTTTCTTCAGGTACAGGAACTTGTTTATCTTTGAGAGAACTTAAAACAAAAAGAGAACGGTCCACAATGATCTCCATCTCATTGTATTGAAATTCTCCAATCATAGGAGAGAGAGGAAATTTTTCCATTTCTTATTTGATATCTTCTTCATTAGAGGGCACATACTCCCTAGGAAAAGTCTCACTTCCTTCAAGATATAACTGATTGAAGTTATCATTAAGCTCTCAAAAAGAGAGAAAGTGTTGTTCATCATTGAAAACTTTCCAGTTGCTTGCATTATCGAGCACACTAGACCTATGAGTCATTTCAATAGTAAATTTCTCTTGAGAGAAATCTGGGTGAGGAATCAACAGAGATCCTGAGACAGCTAGGGAATCAGCTCTAGTATTCTTTTCTCTCGGCACAACTTCAATGGAGAAAGCATCAAGAAACTTGATATAATCCCAAACAAGATTTCTAAAATGTTTCAATCTCCTATCCTTGACTTGGTAAGTATCTCTGACCTGTTTCAAAATCAACTCTGCATTACCACAAACATGAAGATTCTTCACTCCCATTTATTTCACCATGTTCAACCCAAGGATGAGAGCATTATACTCAACTGAATTTTTTTCATTTTCAAAATAAATCTCAAACGAGAATGGATGAATCTTCCCTTCTAAAGAGATCAACACCACGCCAGCTTCAAAGCTAGCTAAATAACAACTTCCTTCAAACTCCAAAGTCTAAATTCCATTGGGATCATGAATTACTCCCTTAGGAATTTTTGCCTCATCTTATGACATGATCATGTAGTTACCATGCCCTATATCTTCATATAGTATTTTTCCTTTTATATCATCAGTATTTTGCACAATGTACTCAGTTTTCTTCTATGGTAAAAACTTTTTTATTTTTTTATTGACCAGGATCAAAGCATGCAACCAATCCATCTGAATTTATCCTCCTACCTCCTTGCAAAAATTTCTACTCAAGAACATACCATATGAGGGGGGAATATCAGCTACTAAAATAGTGGCTTTGACCCTTTTCTCTGGAAAATCAGCAAAGGTTACTTGTGCATCTTTATTTCTCCCAACCAGAGGTACTTCTCTACTCTCCATGGAATAGAAGGAACCAAAAGTACGTGTTAGAGTTAGGACCAAAGCATTAGCTACTTTTGCAGGAATTACATTGTCTAATGCTCCTGAGTCTATAACACAATTATTGGGCTTATGGCTAGCTATGAGGAGAGTCACATAGAATGGTTCAATTTTCTCATTAGGGGAAGTGACTGCAACCACAAGGATTGTTTGAGGTGAGGAAGAGGGAGTGTACAAAAGACCTTTTGAAGTATCATATGAAGCTTTAGATTTGGAATTGACAAAGAACCATCTTAGCAAAGGCTTTTGGATGGGTCTGGTAAAACTCTGCCTCTGAGATTTGGTTTTTGGTCCTTTTGAGGTGATCAATGATATCAAAAGACCCGGAGGTGGATGGGGCATCATTACTAGGAATAGAAGAAAATTTTGGTTTATCATTTTTAGGAGCTGAAGGGAAAGAAGTTTTGGAAACAGAAGTAGAAGGAGAAGGATTAGCGTTACTCACCTCTTGTGTGGAGGCAATGGGAATAAGGGATCCTCTTTTTGCAACCACTAGAATAGTTACAGGATACTCTTTAGGTTTATTAGCAGGTTGCACCACTTTTTCTTTTCTATTCATTTGCTCCCGAGTCATAATGGCATATGACTCACTATTCATATATGCTACTCTTTCATCATATTCATCTTCATCATCCATACCTTCAGTGGCAAGAAAATGAACTTGAGATCCACCAAGATCTTCCAATTCTTCATCAACCTCTTTTTCTGGGTCTTCAAAGTCTTCATTAAAATCCTCATCATTAGGTTCTTGAAATTCACAAGTTGCACTGACTAGAACCTTGGTAGGTGGGTCTTCGATAGTCAATTTATTATGAGGATGTAACCGGTTCCTAGGCTGAAAATTCTTCATGGGAATATCTTGGTAAGGAGCATGTTGAGCCAATTGCTTCCTAATATAAATGAGATCATTTGCCAACTTCTGCACTAACTAATATGAGTTGGCTTTAGGAGAGGAAGAAGAATATTCTATAGATTTGGAAGGTTCTCTTTTCAATTTACCAGACATGATCAGATCATCTTCAACACTGATAGGTAGTCATTGATCAACATCCAGAGTTGCAAGGTTAGCTCTTCTTAGTGCATAACTTACTTCAGGTAACTGGGCATTGAGGAAGAAGCATTTTTGGATTTGATCTATGAGAAGAGTGTTCTATGGAATTTTATGAATGAGATTGTTGAATTTGGCCAAAAAATCTCTCATGGGCTTGAATGGTTCCTTCATGATATGTGAGAGTTGAACTAATAGAGCATGCACATCTTCATCCGGTTTGAAACGTTGTTCAAACTGATTTTTCAGGGTGGCCCATGTTAGTGCAATTTCTGGGTTTGCACATGTTGCCTTAATTTCCATGCTTCATTTTTTCTCCAAGACGTCTTTTTGGCTCAAGCTGGTGATCTGCAACTCATTTTTTCAGTTGGATGCTTTCAAACTGCCCTCAATATTGTCATTTTTCCCTAATCTAAAACAAAATCCGAGTTGCTCTCTTTTTGTGCCCTAATTCCTTCCTTTTTCGGGCCATATCATTTTCCCCTTGTTAAATCATTCAAAACTCAGGTTTTGGTCAATTTCCTTTTATGTGCAAAATGAATTTCCAATCCCCTGGCTGAAATAGATGTAAAATCATGTTTCATTGGATTCAAAACCAAAAAATCTGCCTTCCTTGTGAAAAAATTTGATTTCAGAAGCATCCCCTGCATTTTTGCATTTTGACGGGCGCACGAGCATGTTCTACCCGTCAAATTTATCATTGCAACATTTATGCTGACGTGGCAGGATCTCATTGGTCGGGATATGCGGGAAAAACATTGCTAACTTGTCACTTTTTGAAGTTTTGCAAAAGGAAAAAAAAAATTGTCCTCGGCCCCGCAGTGTTACAATGGTGTGTTTATGTGGCACGATATAATTGGTTGGAGGATCATCAGGTGGTGGGTCGCACTTAAATTTCTTGCTTTCATTTTGCAAAAAATCTCAAAATCCAAATTTTTCCCGAAGGCCCGCAGCGAATGGCATGATGACATGTAACACTGGATGGTCAGACGGGTGGCGGGGGATAACTTAAAACTTTTTCTTCATTTTTGAAAAAGTTCTCAATGTTAAATTTTTCTCCGAGGGCCCGTTTCCAATGGTATGGCGACACGTGGCATGGGAGGATCAAATGGGTGGCAGTGGATTTTTAAAATTTTCAATTTTTTGAGCTCAAAACGTCATGGAAAATTTCGACCCGAAGGCCCATGCCCAATGGAAGGGCGACATGTGTCCAGGGAGGTCAACCGAAAAGGCAAGGACTTGGAAGAGTTTGAAAAATTTTGGCTTCAGAATGTTAGAGAAACGATTCGGCCCGAAAATCCCATGCCCAATGGGATGGTGACACGTGTCCACGAGAGTCAGCATGGAGAGGTGGATAGTTGGAATTTTTTTAAATTTTTTGGCTTCAAAATGCCAAAGGAAACATTTTGACCTAGAGGCCCGCATCAAATAGCAAAATGACACGTGTGCATGCGGATGAATTGGAGGGGCGGAGGTTTGGAGAAATTTGAAGTTTTTTTTAAACTTCACTTCACAAGGTAAAAAGAAAATTTTGGGGCCAAGCTCCTGCCACCAATGAAAGGGGGACACGTGTTCGGGAGGTGGCAGAGATATGGAGCACGCAGAGAGAAAATTGAAAATTTTGCAAAATTCTAGCAAAAAATCTCAAGGTGAAAAATAAACATGCGGGAAAATTTGGAGGTGTGCCCCCACATCCAATCAGGGGGTGACACGTGGCATGTTTCAAAGGGAAAAGGAAGAAGCACGGGCCCACAAGGGATTTTGTGCTCGTGGAGGAGTGAAGGAAAAAAGGAGGGGTCGGTTCCGCAATGAATGGGAAACCACCACGTGGCAGAAGCGGCAGCGGGTGTTCGGGGGCGCGGAGCATTTTGAGAAAATTTTCCTTTTCTTAAAAAAGTGGCGAAATGCATCAAATATGCCTGTGGTTTTGGTGAAGGCCCACAGAAGGACACGTGGCACATCCAGGGGCATGCGGGAAAATTTTAAAAATTTTCCCAAGGTTGGAAAAGGTTCAAAACGCATTTTTTAAGGATTGGGGGCCTGCCCCAATCATGTTTGGACACGTGTCCCACCTCATGTAAAGGAAAAAAGGTAATATTTGAGGATCTCATCAAGACACGTGGAGGGCAGAATTTTAAAGTTGATTTTAATCAATGGCAGCTGTGCATTTTCATTTTTGGGTGCCATTGGGGCTCCAAGATGCTTGGAATCGTCATTTTTGCACCAATTCACATGAAATTTTATATGAATCTACATCCCCTCAGCCTTCTGAGAAAAATGGCACCATTATTTTGAGCTGATTTGATGTTCTATGGTGTTTTTCATGAAATAATTTTTCTCAACTCGTGAAAAACACGTGAAAGGTGAAAGTAAAAAGTTGCAGAGTTAAAAACAATGAGGGAAAAAGGTGAAAAATGATTGCAAATGCATGCTGGCATGGTGGAATGCCAAAAATGTGACCCTGGGATGGATAAGGATCCAAGTTCATGCAATATTTTAAAATATTTTTGCATCTCTGGCATTTGGCGAGTTGTTTCACATTTTTATATCATTTTTCATCAAATGGATAGGGTTTTGTAACAAATTTGATCCCTTTGGCATATTCTTTGCTTGGGATGCAAGGCTTTAAGCTGGTAGAGGGTATATCATGTAATTTGGAAAAAAATTGTAAGTCTTTTGACAATTTTGGAGAAAAAGAGAAGAATTTTCATAGGGAAAACTAGAAGAAGTCCATTTCCTTTTGGAGAAATTGCTTGAGAGCCATTTTTTATTCCAGTTTGAATCAAATGTTCATCATGTTGAGTTGGTTTCAGCTATAAAGCCATCAACAAGCTTTGAGATTGTCTAAATAACATTCCCTTGTTGATATATTTGATCAAATTCTTGGATTAACTAGTTTTATCTCTTGGCAAAGCTTGCATACACTTGTATTTCAGTATGTTTTCAATTTGTGTTTCATGCTCATGTTGCAATCTTGTGTTTGGGATATTTATTGGTCATACATGGTCTCATTTCTTTTAGAGGGTTTGAAGGCATCTGCAATCTTCCATTTAGAAGAGCATTCATTTGAGTGGAGATAAACAGATTTAAATTCATCTTACCTTCCTTGTAAATTGAGGGTGTTTGTAAACCTTTGGGTGTACCTTAGGTCATGA
The DNA here is from genome assembly GCA_019776745.2 of Taxus chinensis. NCBI lineage: Eukaryota > Viridiplantae > Streptophyta > Pinopsida > Cupressales > Taxaceae > Taxus > Taxus chinensis. The sequence goes on from CM034153.1 coordinate 16,531,011, forward strand.
TCTAACAAGGAGTTCTCAATGCTTTATTTATATTTTTCTCCAAGCCTTTGTGGTAGGTTATCAAATTTTGTATGGAATAGTGCAGGTTTGGGCATTCATATGTGCACATATCCTGGTTGAAAGAGCACTTCAAATTCATTGAAATATCTCTATTGTTTAGGTGTTGTAATTATTTTGCAAGGTTTCCCAAAGAAGGTGATGACTCCTAACTACTCTTGTCCCAACATCTCTCATCATAATTTCATTTTAAACTAACTCATCCTACCTACAATACCCTTGCATCTGCATTATGTGTCCACAAAAGAATTCAATCCTTTCACAAAAATGCACAAAGTTGATTAGGGTTCTATCATGTCTTTAGCAGCTCTAGCTTTGTTTTGAAAACATTTCCATCATTTAGTAGTGACAACTCCTTTGAGTTTGGATAATGGATATTTGATCATGTTTTCACAAAGCCTCCTCCACATCATACAAAAAACACAAGGATATCTCCATCTCCTTACCATATAGGGGCTGCAATATAGGTTCTCTTGCCTTGGTTGATAGGCACAACCTAAAATAGTGAGGGTTAGATCAAAACCCTTATGAAGGTGCTATCCACTCCCTCAAATCTTGAATGCAAACAAGCAGATAGGTGTTCTCCCTAGCTAAAAACTACATACAAACCATCTCTCTATCCTTGAGTGTCTTGTACAAGTTCATGATGATGTTCAAGTTGTGAAGGAGATTAAATCTGGATACCAACACCCGAGTGGCGCCATTGCCGGGGACTTCTTGCTATTTCTTGCTGGTTTTGAAGCATTTGAGATGTTTGAGCATTTGTGGGATTAAGTATTTGAGCTGTTATATTCTTGAGATATCATTTCATACTTCAGATCTGCATGTTTTGGGTAAAAAGGGATTTCAATCGCAGCCTGCACTTATCATTTGTCAACAGTTTATATGATTTGGATGCATTGTTTTTGGTTGAATTAAGAGGAAGAAAATCTGATTTGTAAATCGTTGCAAATTTTTAGTTATAGCATGCATTTGATAGAATATTTTTAGTGCTTTCTTGCACAACTAAGGTGGAAATCCTTAGTGGTGACTCCATGCTATTGGGATCTTGAAATACCAGTTGTCTAACACATTTTTATCATTTGAAATTTGTTGTCTAAATCTGTCAAGCTGGAGGGAAGGAGATCCCTCTTCACCAAGGACTCCTCTAAGAATTTTCTCACTGAATCAAGAATCTCAGAATTAGAAGGAAGAAGAGTGTGGAAAGTGGTTGGTGATTTGGTTACAAGGAAATAAATCCCCATAGTTGAATTTGAAGGAGAGCATCCTGTTATTGAAGATTATAATTCCTCTTCAAGTAGATCTGATTCAGGAAATCTTCTTGCCGATTTTCATTCTCCATCAGGTGAGGGACCTTATTGTGTATTTAAAAAACTTACTCCTAAATCTGCTCCTATGGTTCCTAAGTTTTCTAAAGTCTATCAAGAGAGAGATCCTTTAGGGGGTTATCATTTTAGAGATCAGTCATCCGTTCCAATCAGACCCACTACTACTCCTCATAAGCTTGTTTCACCTCCAAGATCACCCCCACCAAACAATATGGCTCAACCTAGACCTCTATTTGTTGTAAACACCTTTGGTCCTATAAATTTTGGAGGAATGGATGGTTATCCAAATGCTATCCCACAAGATGTGAGAAATAGGTTACCAAAATTCCAAGGTAACAATGCCATAACTGGAGATCAGCATCTCAAACTATTTCTTAACATGATGGAAGAATTTGAAATAGAATTTGAGGATGTGTATATCAAGTTTTTTATCCATACACTTGAGGAAGATGCAAGAGATTGGTATAAAGCTCTACTTGATAACTCTATTGATTCATGGACTGAGATGAGTAATGCATTCATATTACAATATGGAGACAAAACAGATCCAAGGTTCCTTCTATCCGAGTTTGAGAACACCAAGAAGAACCGTAATGAGACCATTCATGATTTCAATACAATATTTAATAAGACATTGAGAAGGCTTCCTGTAATTTTGAGGCCTTGTGATGAATCTTGCTTGATCAAATATGCAGATGCATTTGATAAAAAGGCAGCCTTTGAGAGAAAAAAATCCTACAAACTTGAGGAAAGCTTTCACCATGGCACTCCAAATTGAAAATAATATTAAGGCTATTGGTAAACCACTTAAGAGGGACAGTGTGAAGCTGATAAACCCTGAGAAGCCTCAAGCTAGTAAGGGTGCTGATTTGGAAGATGTTGTCAAGACTTTGGCAAGGGTTGTCAAAGAAATTTCCTACAAATTAGCCCGGGCTAAGAAAGGAATTGGGAAAAGTTCACAAGGACAGAAAAGAACTCAAAACCATGATAGATTTAGAAATCATCCTAGGGGTGATCAAAGACAAGATGATAAAGGTAAAGGGCCTGTTGGATCTGCAAATCGACAACCCCAAGCACATGAAAATAGAGTGGTGCCTGACCCTCTGACTGCAAGAGTTGTTGTTATTCAAGAAGTTACTGATATGGATTGGTCTGACAAATGTTTTATTCTTCATCCACCATGTGAAATGGACCAGTAAGATATTAATGATGATAATGAGAATGAAAATGATGATGACATTTGTATGATGGGCAGCTCTTCAGGCTCACAACAAGTAGTAACATCAACATATGTGATTAGTGCAAGGAATGCTGCAATATTTTGGGATTGCATAAAGAGGGTACCATTTCTTTCTCTTCCTCAAACTCATGATGTAGATGTAGTTCAGGCCTTTGAAATCCTTAATAATTACTTTGAATATCTAAGGAAGAAGTATGGTGGTGGTATTCCTTCGGAGAAAGATAGACAATTGTTAATGAATGTTGTGGTTGGTCAAGAAAAAGAGTACAATACTAGAAGTAAAGTTGTTAGAGGAGATGGTCCTCAAGCCAAGCCAAAGACACCATTGCTCACAAGCATTCCCAAATATAATCCTAGAAGAGAAACAATTGCTAAGAACCCTGTTATCCCATGCAAAAATATCAGTCCTCTTCATGCCTAGGCTGCCAAGAATACTTCTGCATCTGATGAACCTTCTTGTTTCCCTTCCAATGTTGTTTTGCCAAAGAATGTTCCATATGATATAGCCTAGGTATTGAGCCAAATTAAAGTGAGTGTTCCCATTATTGAATTGCTTAGAATTCCTGAACACAAGAAAAGAGCTTTTGAATACTTGGGATTGAAGGAAGAAAAGAGTATACCAAGTAGAAATGTAAATGTTGTTGAGAATCCTCTTCAAAGCATTGCTGACCCTGAAACACCACCACCAATGGAAGATCTTGGAGAGGCACCTAAAGTGTATTTGGGGACATCCTTGGTTGATTCCCAATTGAATGTTGATCCATTCTTCACAACTTTTCTCATAAAAGGTAGGTTGCTTCACAATTACATGTTTGATTCGGGTGCATCATGTAATGTTATGCCTCTAGAAGTTATGAATGAGTTGGATATCAAGGTGACAGCAGCATATGGGAAGTGTACAGCCATGGATTCAAGGGAAGTTCCGGTTGTTGGTTGTGTGAAGGGGTAAGTAGTGCAACTTGTGGCCTATCCGGATAAGAATTTAAAACTTGATGTTGTAATTGTTGATTGCCCTGCCAAATGGGGTATGCTTTTGTCAAGAAAGTGGGCTACAAGTGTTGGTAGTAGCGTTCAAATGGACATGTCCTATGCCACCATTCCCATTGAGGGAAGCCTTGTCAAACTCTATGGTGAAAAGAAGATGTTACACTTGATTGAAGATCCCAACAATGCTTCTTATGAAGTGTTGTTTTTTGATGTAGATGTTGACAATTTCATTGGTTTTGCTGATGGAAAAGAGAATAGGATCGACAAATTAGAGTGCCTTGGTATGGTAGGTTCTCCATGGACATTACTATTTGATGGAGCTTTCTCCAAAGTTGGAAATGGTGCTGGTATAGTGTTGGTTTCCCCTAGTTTAGAGGAGTTTCCTTTTTCCTTCAAGCTCAATTTTGAATGTACTAACAACATTTCTGAGTATGAGGAATTATTACTAGGATTAAGGATTGCATGGAAGTATGGAGTGAAGGATATTGTTGCCAGGGGGGATTCAGAGCTAGTTGTCAAGCAAGTAAGAAATTTGTATGCTACAAAAAAGCAGCATATGAGACAATATAAGCATGTTGTTTGGGACTTGATTGAAATGTTTGATTCCTTTAACATTGTTTACCATGATAGAAGTTTTAATACTGCTGCTGATAAGCTGGCTATTCTGGGTTCTAGATTCGACAATATCACTGTTTCACCTTTTTGTGAATATGATATTGAGGTGCTAACAAGGCCAGTTGTCCCAGATAATGTGAAACATTGGCAGATTTTTGATGATGATGCACAAGTGTTGAGATTCTTACAATTCCAAGGAGAGTTTACTGGTCAGAATATTGATTGGGAACCAATGGTGTGCATGAATGAAGGTAGAGAAACTTTTTTTGACAAGGATATTATACAATTGAAAAAAAATGCCATTCCTAAAGGTCTTGTTGCACTTGAATCCAACTTTAGCAATACTGATTGCATCATAAATAGAAACTTGTTTGCTTCAAGGGATGTGGAAGATCACAACTTGGGAACTAAAGACAAACCAAGGAAAATCTAGTTGGGTAGTCATCTCAGCAAAGAAGAGAAACAGTCCTATGCCCAACTTTTAAGGAAATATAAAGACTTCCTTGCTTGTTCTTATTTAGAGTTGAAGGCATATAGAGAAGATTTATTTCAGCATGAGATCCCTCTTGAGGCCAAAAACAAGCCATTTAGACAAAAGCAAAGGCCTATTAACCCACTACTTTCCATGAAACTGCAAGAAGATTTGAATAAATTGAGAGATGGTGGCATCATTCAGCCTACTAGATACTCTTCATGGGTTGCCAACCTTGTGCCAATTAGAAAGAAGAATGGAGATATCAGACTTTGTGTGGATTTTAGGAATCTAAACAAAGCATCTATGAAGGAAAACTATCCTTTTCCAAACATGGAGAATATGTTGCAGCTTGTAACAGGGTCAGAAATGCTTTCTACTTTGGATGGTTTCTCCGGATACAATCAAGTAGTTGTCAAAGAATCAGAAAGACTTAAGACAACCTTCACTACTCCTTGGGGGACTTATGTTTTTGTAAGGATGCCTTTTGGATTGATGAATGCTGATGCTACTTTTCAGAGGGCAATGGATGTTGCCTTTGTTGGCTACATCAATGAGTTTATTGCAGTTTACCAAGATGATGTGACTGTTTTTTCAAGACAGCGAGCAGACCATTTGCAACACGTAGAAAAGATGTTGATCAGATGTAGGGAGTATGGCATTTCACTTAATCCAAAGAAGTGTCATTTTGGTGTGAAAAAGGCCAAGTTTTTGGGACATATTGTATCTAAAGAAGGTGTTATGATAGACCCTAAGAGAGAGGAAGCAAACAGAAAAGTGCCTATTCCAAGAACCAAGAGGGTATTCAATATTTCTTTGGCCAAATCAATTTCATTAGAAGGTTTGTTTCTAATTTTGCTGAGCTAACTCCCCCAATCACAAGCATGCTAAGAAAGGATCAAGTTATTAAGTGGGAAAAGGCTGCCATCCAAGCTTTTGAAGGAATAAAGGATGCACTCAAGCATGCACCCATTTTGGCAGCTCCAAACTATAAGATGCCTTTCCAAATATTCTCTTTTGCATCTGAATTTAATATTGCTTCAGTTTTGCTACAAAAGGATGAAAATGGAGCTAAGAGGTGTATTGCTTTCTTTAGCAAGGCTTTACAAGCAGCTGAATTGAGGTACACAATTATGGAGAAACAAGCATTTGCATTAGTAAAGCAACAAAGATTTTCAGGCCCTACATTTTGAGTTTAAAGGTTGTTGCTTATGTTCCCCACACCATGGTTAAAGACATCTTATCTGACATGGAGATATCAAGCAAGAGATGTAGATGGGTTAACAAATTACAAGAGTATGATATGGATATCCAAACAACAAAGCTAGTAAGAGGTTTAGGTCTTGCCAAACTTATGGCTGAGAGTAATTTGTAGAATGTAGAAGTGAATCAGCTAGGGGAAGAAAGGGCAGATCTCCTTGACAAATTGATGAATTCTGAGTGGTACAAGGATGTGGCCTATTACCTCAAGCACCTATGTTGTCCCAGTCACTTAAATAAAAATTAGAAAAGATCCCTCAAGCTGGATTCTCAAAAATATGTCATAACAGACCTTGTGCTGGCTTGGAAGAACCTTGAAGGTGTCCTCTTGAAATGCATAACTGAAGATGAAGCTCCCAAGTTGATTGCTGATTTCCATGGGGGAGTTTGTGGAGGAAATTTTTCTGGGAGACTGACAGCACATAAGATTTTAAGAGCTGGTTATTGATGGCCGACTCTTTTTAAAGACACAAACCGGTTAGTTAGAAGGTGTGATAGTTGCCAACATTTTTCAGGAAGATTGAAAGCTTCAAGCTCCCTTCCTTTGCATCCTGTATTAGTTGATGCTCCTTTCAAATAATGGGGAATGGATTTTATTGGTGATATTTTAGATCCTTCTAGTGCTGGTTGCAAATGGATCCTTGTAGAACTAATTATTTTACAAAATGGGTTGAGGCAATTCCATCTAGAAAGGCAACACACCAAGTGGTAATGGATTTCTTGCTGAATCATATCATATGCAGATTTGGGGTTCCAATTAAGATTGTGTCTGATAATGCTATGTGTTTTAGAGCCAAGACTTTGATGGAAATGTGCAATGAATATGGGATAAATTTGACCTATTCTTCAAACTACAACCCACAAGGGAATGGGCAAGCTGAATCAAGTAACAAAAATTTTCTCAAGATCATTAGAAGAACCTTGGAAATCAACAAGGAGTGGGGAGAACAGTTGAAATTTGAAGTTTGGGCTGATAGGATAACTCCAAAAAGAGCAACTGGTAAAATTCCATTTGAACTGGTGTATGGAACTCAGGCTTTGTTGCCATTACACTTGCAATTATCCACTTTTCAGTTTTCCCAGCAGTTGGAAGATCAAGAGCATGGCCCATATGAATCTAGAATCAATTAGATCATTGAGTTGGATGAAGAAAGGAGAGCTTCTCATCAAAGGCATGTCAGGTTTAGGGAGAAATTGAAGAAGTTGTTTGATAAGAAGGTCACTCCTAGAGCTTTCAGTGTTGGACATCTGGTTTTGCTGTGGGATAGTAGGCATGAAGACAAGGGCAAGCATGGCAAGTTTGATGCCCTATGGATGGGCCCTTATGCCATTGATATTAGGATTGGAGAAAATACATTTTTTCTCAAAGATTTGGATGGAGATTTTCTGGAGCTTCCTGTTAATGGTATACATTTAAAACATTTCTTGGATTAAATCCCCATGTGAGGTATGCACAAGTTGTACATTTTGTATAGCCCTTGTTTTTGTTTTGTCTTTCCCTTGTTCTTGTTGTTGTTGGCATGTGGTTTTCCTTTTTGTCCTTGGCAACCATTGTTGGTGTGGTTTTCTCGATCTGTTTTTGGTGAAAATTCTAGTTTTTTGGGCTGCTCTGCATGTTTTTCCTCCTTGCCCAAAGGATTTCTGGCACTTGGTCTACATTTTGATCTTGTGGCACTTTCTGGGAGTGCCCATCCCCAAGCAGGAGCCAATGTTGGTGCAATTTCTAGATTTACACACATTGCCTTAATTTCCATGCTTCATTTTTGCTCCAAGACGTCTTTTTGGCTCAAGCTGGTGATCTGCAACTCATTTTTTTAGTTGGATGCTTTCAAACTGCCCTCAATATTGTCATTTTGCCCTAATCTGAAACAAAATCTGAGTTACTATCTTTTTGTACCTTAATTCCTTCCTTTTTCGGGCCATATCATTTTCCCCTTGTTAAATCATTCAAAACTCAAGTTTTGGTCAATTTCCTTTTATGTGCAAAACAAATTTCCAATCCCCTGGCTGAAATAGATGTAAAATCCTGTTTCATTGGATTCAAAACTGAAAAATCTGCCTTCCTTGTGAAAAAATTCGATTTCAGAAGCATCCCCTGCATTTTTGCATTTTTACGGGTGCACGGACATGTTCTACCCGTCAAATTTATCATTGCAACATTTATGCTGACGTGGCAGGCTCTCATTGGTTGGGATATATGGGAAAAAAATTGCTAACTTGTCACTTTTTGAAGTTTTGCAAAAGGAAAAAAAAAATTGTCTGCGGCCCCATAGTGTTACAATGGTGTGCTTACATGGCACAATATAATTGGTTGGAGGATAATTAGGTGGCGGATCGCACTTATATTTCTTGCTTTCATTTTGCAAAAATTCTCAAAATCCAATTTTTTCTTGAAGGCCCGCAGCGAATGGCATGATAACACGTAACACAGGATGGTCAGGCGGGTGTTGGGGAGTAACTTAAAAAAATTTCTTCATTTTTGAAAAAGTTCTCAATGTTAAATTTTGCTCCGAGGGCCCGCGCCCAATGGTATGGCGACACATGGCATGGGAGGATCAAATGGGTGGTGGTGGATTTAAAAAGATTTCAATTTTTTGGGCTCAAAACGTCATGGAAAATTTTGACCCGAAGGCTTGCGCCCAATAGAAGGGCGAAACGTGTCCAGGAAGGTCAACCAGAAAGGCGGGGACTTGGAAGAGTTTGAAAAATTTTGGCTTCAGAATGTTAGAGAAACGATTCGGCCCGAAAAGCCCATGCCCAATGGGATGGTGACACGCGTCCACGAGAGTCAGCATGGAGAGGCGAATAGTTGGAAATTTTTTGAATTTTTTGGCTTCCAAATGAAAAAGGAAACATTTTGACCTAGAGGCCCACATCAAATAGAAAAATGACACGTGTGCATGCGGATGAATTAGAGGGGCGGAGGTTTGGAGAAATTTGAAGTTTTTTTTAAACTTCACTTCACAAGGAAAAAATAAAATTTTGGGGCCAAGCTCCTGCCACCAATAAAAGGGGGACACATGTTCGGGAGGTGGCGGAGATATGGAGCATGCAGAGAGAAAGTTGAAAATTTTGCAAAATTCTAGCGAAAAATCTCAAGGTGAAAAATAAACCCGCAGGAAAATTTGGAGGTGTGCCCCCGCATCCAATCAGGGGGCGACACGTGGCATGTTTCAAAGGGAAAAGGAAGAAGCACGGGCCCACAAGGGATTTTGTGCTCATGGAGGAGTGAAGGGAAAAAGGAGGGGTCGGTTCTGCAGTGAATGGGAAACCACCATGTGGCAGAAGCGGCAGCAAGCGTTCGGGGGCGCAGAGCATTTTGAGAAAATTTTCCTTTTCTCAAAAAAGTTGCGAAATGCATCAAATTGGCCCACTGTTTCGGTGAAGGCCTAGAGAAGGACACGTGGTGCATCCAAGGGCTCGCGGTGAAAATTTTCAAAATTTTCACAAGGTTGGAAAAGGTTCAAAACGCATTTTTTAAGGATTGGGGGCTCACCCCAATCATGCTTGGACACATGTCCCACCTCGTGTAAAGGCAAAAAGGTAATATTTGAGGATCTCATCAAGACACGTGGAAAGCAGAATTTTAAAGTTGATTTTAATCAATGGTAGTTGTGCATTTTTCATTTTTGGGTGCCATTGGGGCTCCAAGATGCTTGGAATCGTCATTTTTGCACTTATTCACATGAAATTTTATATGAATCTGCATCCCCTCAGCCTTCTAATAACAATGGAACCATTCTTTTGAGATGATTTTATGTCCTATGGTGTTTTTCATGAAATATTTTTCTCAACTCATGAAAAACACGTGAAAGGTGAAAGTAAAAAGTTGCAGAGTTAAAAACAATTAGGGAAAAAGGTGAAAAATGATTGCAAATGCATGCTGGCATGGTGGAATGCCAAAAACATGACCCTGGGATGGATAAGGATCCGAGTTCATGCAATATTTTAAAATATTTTTGCATCTCTGGCATTTGGCGAGTTGTTTCATAGTTTTATATCATTTTTCATCAAATGGATAGGGTTTTGTAACAAATTTGATCCCTTTGGCATATTATTTACTTGGGATGTTGTTATCCCAGTTTTGAGTTCACGACAAAACAGTCGGATAACCCCTACAAAATTTTCGAAATCAGATTTTGCATTATGGCCTCTTTTTAAGCAAATCGGGTTTTCGGGTTTTACCAACAGCTCGACATGAGTCAAAACATGTTTTATGTCGTCTGACTTCCGAAACCCGAAACCCGCCTTGTATTGAGAAAATCAGGTTTTCGGACCCCCGGCGCATCGGAACATCCATAATCCAAAACATGTTTTATGCCCCATGTTTTCCGATTCCCGAAGTCCGCTTAATCCTTTGTATCGGGTTTTCGGGGCTATGTAGCATCTAAGCACCTCATGCTTTATGCATCATGTTTTCCGAAACCCGAAACCCGAATTGCACTAAGTCCCCTCGTGTCGGGTTTTCAGACCTCCCAAACACGCTGACATGGCATTCATGCCGAGTGGTCGGTGAGTTGGCACGTGCCGAGCTGAAGTGTATTTATTACCAATTTTCTTATAAATACGCGGATTTCCACGTCATTCTTACCATTCGTATTTTTAATTCATGGAATTTTTGTGCGTGCTCTTCCGTTTTCAAAACCCGAAAACTCACCTTGCTCGATTGGATCGTCTGTTTTCGATCTTACATTTCTCGAATTGAAGGTATTTTTCTTTCCCTTCTTTATTCTTGGTTTTTATGGATTGATTGAGCGTATTTTATCCCCAATTTCTTGCCGGGTGTTGAAGGTTTTCTTTCCTTCGTCTTTCTGCGTTGTTTTGGGAAGGGTTTTAGGTTTTTAGGGTTTTTCTCTTCTGAACTGTCACTTGGTTCTATTCTCTTGAAGTTTTCAATGATATGCATGATGCATGAATAACAAAAAGAGATTGTATATTTGGAATTCGAAGAAAAACCCTGTTTTTCTTCTTGGATTTTGAAGATTGTTTTGCAGAGCCGGAAACCCGAAGTGTATTGACGGATTGGAGCGCCGGGATTTCTCAAAATTCCAAAGTATATTGAAGTGTCGGGTTTTCTTCTGGTTCTGACATCCACAACAGGTGTCGGGGTTCCTCAAAGTTCCGATATCAAAAGTGAGTGCCGGGTTTCCTCCCGTTTCCGTCATTGACAGTGAGTGCCGGGTATCTCTGAGTTTCCGTCATCAAAAGCAAGTTTCGGGCTTTGTCAAAGTTCCGACATATCAAACTTGTCGAGTTCTCAGGGTTTTCCGACATCCTCCTCAGCGTGTCAGACTTTTCTATTCTTCCAGCGTATTCAGTCGATCGGGATTTTCAGTGTGGATAACATCTCCTGAGTTTCAAGTCTTTCTCCCTCCCACATTCTTCATGTCAGACCCCGGTCCATCTCAGGAGAAGGCCGAGAAGTCTAGCAGGATGAAGTACAAATTCAAGAAGCCAGAATCTCCGTCATATATTGATTGCAATTATGATATCAGGGACACTGAACTTGGCAATATAGATATGGATGACTTCTGGAATAGGGTGAAGAGTTCCTCTCAAACCCCATGGATGACAGCTTTAGCTAACAGTGGCTTGCCCCTTGCAGCAGGCTTTCCCATGTCCACCCAATGTCCAGAATTTGTTTTGGCTTGTGCATCTACTTATGACTCGGCTTCTCGTTCCGTGAAGAGCCAGGCTGGTGAGGTAGTGATCAGGCTAGATGGAGCGTATTTTTATGATCTTCTAAAAATACCTAATTTCGAAGAGTATGGGGACCTGAACGTCAAGTCGGCTCAGAAGGCCTGGGATAGTAATCAGGAAGACTGCATTAAGGATGTCAACAAGAAGTTCCTGGTCAAGGCTAAACTAGCAGTATCTAGATTTCCAAGGACTATCCCCAGATGTGATTTCATACAAGAAATCAATGATATTATCACCCTGCTGAGCCGGGTTTTTGGCTTGCCTGAATCAAATGTATTTCATGGATGGATGTATCAGTTTATGGTCACCATCAAGAAGAATCAGCAAGGGATTGACTGGGGGACCCTTATCAGCGATGAAATTGATTCTCAGATGGCGACGGTCTTATCGACTGGAAAGTTTTATATGTTTTCATATGTGGCTTACGCAGCAGCCGGGATGAGGAACTATCCCGGGCTGGATACTAAGGGAAGCAGAACGACAAACCCAGTTTATAAATATTTCCCTCAAATAACAAATAATGGTTCCAAAGAACATTTTAGAAGGGTAAATGATGCCTTCTTCTATGAGAATATCTGTCGGCTGAACCCAGGGCTAAGAAAGACAAGAGTCTCAGACGAGGCTTGGACTGAAGTATCCAAATGGGGGTGTATCTTCTTGCAATTCAAGAAGTTTACATATCTTTGAATAGTCATGTACTCGGGAGAGCCTTTCCGTCTGCCTCGCTATCCAGGGGATAGATTAATATTGATAGAATTGGTCAGACAGCTGTTGGATTTTCACAAATTCCAACAAAGCAAGCATAAGGCAGCAGTATCCTTCCCAATTTCTATCGGGAGATATACTTGCTCGACAGTAGCAAAGGCCAAAAATGTTGAATGCGAACTTCAGGAAAAATTGAAAAAGCATATGAAGTCTCAGGATGGTTTTGACATCCGAGGAGTGCTTAGAGCCTATGGAGCCCAACATCTGCACAGGCCTGACATTGAGGATATATGGGTTGATCTGCATAACGAAGTTGCGGTTCGCAGAAAAGATAATAGTAGGTTGACTATTGATGAGATTCAGACGCTGGAGATTTCTGATTTGCCAGATGGCACAAGGGACAATGAAAGTGTTTTGGATCTTTCCTATGATGGACTGAAGGAGGATCAATATGTTTTCCCACCTATTGATTGGTCAGCCAGCGAAAAAGCCTCTGTTACAGATAGGTCGGCTCTCATTCTTGCTCGCACCAAAAAATGGCTCTCCTCTTGGGGAATGAATTTTAAAGATGATAAGTTTCTAAAGTTGGCTACTTCAGAGGCGGGGCCCTCCAAAAAGGAAAAGGACAGAAAGTCTTCTAAGGCACCTATAAAATTCAAGATTGTCAAAAAGAGGAAAGAAAGATAAATCTCTTCGATTGTCTCTCCTGTAGAAACGGTGAATGTGCCAGAATCACCAACACCACCAGAAATAGGAGAAATTAATTTGGAAGAAGGAGGAAGCCAACTTCTGTCTTCACCATTTGCTGATTGCTCAACTGGAGAGACCTTATCTCTTGCATTCAAGGCTTTGGAGTCTGAATCTACACCTCCTCCCTCACAGCCACTTCTACCTCCTCATTCTCCATCCACTTCTGCAACCATGGCCAGTATTTTCTCTGGACTCTCACCCCTCTCTGCTGGAACCCAAGTGATCACCAGCACGCCCCAACCTGTACCTCTCTTTGTTGCATCTACTACCACGTTGGCTACTGTTCCTCCTCCAATAGTATAATCTTCTCCCCTTGAGAGTATAATACCAGTTACTACAACATTGGCAATTTCCTCTGATACGCCACAATGGCTACTCAAGCAAACTCCGAGGAAGAGGAAAGTGATTGTGCCCCTACCAGCCTTTGATTTCAGCTCACTCAAGGCTTCTACTGCGAAATCAGCCAAGAAACCCAAAACAGTTTCAAGGGTTTTGGTAGATGCTTCAGGAGATAAGTTCGCAGAGATTGCCACTCCCTCGGCTGACAAAACTAGAGAGGATATAACAGCTTCTGATTATCAGATAACCAAGGTGGCTCTAGGGAAAGTAACAGCAGAAGGAGCGCAACAAGATGCACGGGCTTCCATAGACGTGCTGTGCCAAAAGTTGAAAGAAACAAAGGACAGCAGAAATGAGCTTAAGGAAAAAGTGGAGTAGTTGACAGAGATTTTGCTTAAATTCTCAAAACCCCTTGAATCCATACCACCATCTTCTGTTCCTGCCGGATTCGATTTCTCATCGGTACCTACAATTGAGAAGATTGCTAAACAAGGAAGGGTGGTCAATGAATGGGTGCAAAGGTTGCTCCAACAGGGGAAGGAAGTAATACAAGGCGTTGTGAAAGTTCATCAATCTGTGGGAGACATTTAGAAGGAAGGAGAGAAGATGGATGAGGAGATTTCTCAAGAAATTGGACAGCTTGATTTGACTTATGAAGCTCTCTAAGTGTTAAATCAAATACCAACACATCTCTTGGTCGAAGAAGGTATTCTCCCTCATACGGATAAGCATTTACAGCTGACCAAGGCCATCAGATTCAGGGTGAAGATTCTCAACGAAGCCTGCGCTAAGTTGAGAGAATCAAGGGATAAATTGATTGATGGGAAAAGTGATTTAGAAGAAGAGTTTCTGAAGATTTGTTCAAAGGTGTCAGTAGGAAATTTAGGTATACTATCAGCGGATGATCTTTTCAAACAATTCCAAGAGTCTGTTCAGCATGAATCAATGCTCGGATTTGATCTTGAAAAGATGGACCGGTTGGTAAAGAGTGAGCATTCTTTGAAGGCCTTAAGAAAACTCACCAAAGGATTGAAAAAGCTTCCCGGCACTGCCAGCGATGTTCATGAAACTTGTGAAATTTGGAATGATCATTCCACTGCACCTGATGAGAACGAAATGCAAGGCATAATTCGAAAGTTCCAGGAGTTTCAGAGAAAACAGTCTCAGCATGAGGAAGAAAAAGAGGAAAGAGCAAAATATGATGATTCAGACTAAGTCCCAATGTGTCATGTCATTTCAATCTTGAAATTGACATGTCTTTTTCGTTTCTGTTTCGTCATATTTTTAATCATGTTTTGACTTGATCTCCTACGTGAGAATCATGCAAAACTGAACTCTAGTTAACATGCTACTTTTTAGGATCTGTCCTGCTTTATCTCTAGTTCCTTTTGTTATAAATAAGGGATGCCTGTGCATTCAAAAGGGTCGAGATTTTTTGGAATATTTAGGGGCTATTGGAAAGAAGAAAAACTTTTTGTTTTCATTCAATCATTTTGAAGAATAGAAATTGATATCGTTTTACAGACTTTGTGTTGTAGAATATATCTTACTTAAGACAGTGTTCTTATGTTCATGATCTTAAGCTATTCTTTGCATAGCATCTCATTGTTTCTGATTATTTCAGACATTATATTTGTGATCTAAAACTCGTATGATTATTTCGTGCTCTGCGTTTACTCGAAAGAAAATACGTTTCTCCCATTTCTTTTCTATTGTGCTTCTTTCATTGTAACAATTTCTAATCCAGTTCATTTAAGAAAGAAATACCCTTGAATCTGTGAATGTGGATTTCGGGATTTCATTCCAACCCACAATGGTTAGATTAGTGTGAATACTGTATATATTGTTTACCATGTTTTAGATTAGCAATAAACAGGCAGCCTCACATGTCTTTGAGGAGGGATTTAATCCCATGTACTGTGGTTGAACCTCATATTTTGGTTTGACAAAATATCCAACCAACAGATGCAAGGCTCCAAGCTGGCAGAGGGTATATCATGTAGTTTCGAAACATTTTGTAAGTATTTTGACAATTTTTGAGAAAAAGAGAAGAATTTTCATAGGGAAAACTGGAAGAAGTCCATTTCCTTTTGGAGAAATTGCCTAAGAGCCATTTTTTATTCCAGTTTACATCAAATGTTCATCATGTTGAGTTGGTTTCAGTTGTAAAGCCATCAACAAGCTTTCAGATTGTCTAAATAACATTCCCTTACTGATATATTTGATCAAATTCTTGGATTAACCAGTTTTATCTCTTGGCAAAGCTTGCATACACTTGTATTTCAGTATTTTTTCAATTTGTGTTTCATGCTCATGTTGCAATCTTGTGTTTGGGATATTTATTGGTCATACATGGTCTCATTTCTTGTAGAGGGTTTGAAGGCATCTGCAATCTTCCATTCAGAAGAGCATTCATTTGAGTGGAGATAAACAGATTTAAATTCATCTTACCTTCCTTGTAAATTGAGGGTGTTTGTAAACCTTTGGGTGTACCTTAGGTCATGATCTAACAAGGAGTTCTCAATGCTTTATTTATATTTTGCTCCAAGCCTTTGTGGCAGGTTATCAAAGTTTGTATGTAATAGTGCAGGTTTGGGCATCCATATGTGCACATATCCTAGTTGAAAGAGCACTTCAAATTCATTGAAATATCTCTGATGTTTATGTGTTGTAATTATTTTTGCAAGGTTTCCCAAAGAAGGTGATGACTCCTAACTACTCTTGTCCCAACATATCTCATCATAATTTCATTTTAAACTAACTCATCCTACCTACAATACTCCTGCATCTGCATTGTGTGTCCACAAAAGAATTCAATCCTTTCACAAAAATGCACAAAGTTGATTAGGGTTCTATCATGTCTTTAGCAACTCTAGCTTTGTTTTGAAAACATTTCCATCATTTAGTAGTGACAAATCCTTTGAGTTTGGATAATGGATATTTGATCATGTTTTCACAAAGCCTCCTCCACATCATACAAAAAACACAAGGATATCTCCATCTCCTTACCATATAGGGACTGCAATATAGGTTCTCTTGCCTTGGTTGATAGGCACAACCTAAAATAGTGAGGGTTAGATCAGAACCCTTATGAAGGTTCTATCCACTCCCTCAAATCTTGAATGCAAACAAGTAGATAGGTGTTCTCCCCGGCTACAATTGACATACAAACCATCTCTCTATCCTTAAGTGTCTTGTACAAGTTCATGATGTTTTTCAAGTTGTGAAGGAGATTAAATCTTGATACCAATAGCCCAATCAATAATTGACCCAGCAGGAAGATGATAGAACCAATTGGAAACATTATGCTATAATGTTTCCACAAAGAGCCTGACATAAATGTATTCATGCTCAATCCCAAGAATCTCACATGCAACGTTGAAGGTTGCAATGTGTTCATCTGGGTGTACCTTCCCATCACATCAGAATTTAGGAAAACTTTTCCTACTTCTCCTGGGAAACTCATGTAATGGTTGAGGAAGAGCAAGAGGCCCAATCCATTGTCCCCAAGGTAGAGGTGCTTCCATTTATGGAAATATTGTCTGAAGGGGGGTTGAAACACTAGCAAGTATCAGAGCAAGAATATTATGGCTGAGTTATTCTAGAGGAATGTTATTCTTGGAATTTCTGTTTATAACAGGAGGTGTGCTTGCAGAATGAGTTCTTTTGTTCCTTCTTGCTGGAAGAAGAGGGAATTTTTGTTGCTCTAGAAGTTGAAAATGAGAATCTTCAACCCCAAGAGCTTTCTTCCCACATGTATATCATAGAGTCGCTAGATCAAAAATGATCTTGAAGTTGTTTTTTTGAAAGAGAATTTTTCAAAACAAAATCCCCAATGGAGTCACCAAAAATTGTTTGGTTTTAAAATGGTAATTTAATCAAAACCATAGTCAGGGGACAACAAGTCCCTCCTCTTTATGGGAGAGGTTCCCTTATTGAAAGAAAGCATCAAATATTATATACAAATGTACACTTTCATCTTAGGGCTAGTCTTCTGACATCTTGAAATGCTTTTTTACCAAAATAGCTTATCAATACAAACGAAAGGAAGAAATGTAAGAAAGGAAAGAGAAGAATATAACAATACTTTTAGGAAATATAGATAGCATATTATAACCTTATACGTACTAAGAAAAGGTGATATAGAAAAAAAATCATTCACATTCATAGCATAAAACACCATTCAATAGACACAAAGTTCTAGAAATCATATCAATAAGAACACAAAGTTTATTATTACATAAGATAAATGATCCACAAATTTTAGGTAAGCAAGAAGAGACAATAGATAAAGATAGAGAGAAAGGGGAAATTCTTCTGTATTGATTGCTTTCGATTCTATTTACACTTCAAAAGTATCAGAGTCCAACATTTACAATGAGTCAAACTCTTACATTTATAGATGAAGCGAAAAGAGGAGAAGAAGAGAAGGAAATAAATTTGATTTGGAAGCTCAACCACCAACCATCAATGCCCCTGCAAATACACCTTCAATCTTTCAAATCTGGTTCTGCATGTCTTTGGCGTGCTGAAAAAGGAAGGATGGAGAATCAGATTAGATCTGATCTAGTTGAAGCAGTTAGATCCCGAATTAATGGCTTAAAATACATTTTCCATATTTCTACCCACATCAAAATTTCCATTCGGCTCTCCATGTATATTTGGCGTGCTGGAGAAGAAAGGATGGAAATCGGATCAAATTTGATCTATTTGAAGTAATCAAATCACGCATTAATGGCATTAAAGACGTTTTCCATATTTCCAATAATCAAATCCTATTGAAAACAACATTTTATGCTTCCATGGCATAGAGGAGACCAAGACCTTTCCAACAGTATAAAATTTGTCAAATTTCGAGCAAGGGACCGAAAGTTATGCTCATTTGAATATTTAAATCGAATCTGTACAAAAATGGCAAAAATGCAAAAATGGATCTATGGGCCCGAAATTGAAATTGCGCCTTTAACACAAAAGATGAAAAATTGCAAAAGCTCCCTGCAGCCCTAAAATCCTACAACTTCACATTTTGCATTTGGGTCTGACATGTGGCATTACCTGAGTGGTAACAGAGTCATGGCTCACTTTATAAATTTACTTCTTTTAGAAACGAGTCTCAAAATCTCAAAGTTCTCCGCCGACCCACCTCTCCACTTTGACTTTTCATGCGGGCTCGATATTTGAAATTTTCCCTTGGCATGAGTGGGGTTGCGGTTCACTTTATCACTTTACACCTTTTATGGAAACAAGGCTCAAAATCTCAAAGTTCTCCGCTCGCCCGCCTTCCCGCTTTGAATTTCGATGCAAGCTTAACATTTGAATTTTTCCCTTCATTTGGTGAAGGTTTGATGTTTGACCTGGGATACGTGGAGGCTTCCTACTTGTTTGGAGACTCAGTTTGGATTTGCCTCTTGAAAGAACACAGAAGAGACACGAGGCTCCTTCCGCTGCCTCACCTTGTTTATTTGTGTTTTGGCTAAGTCCCTTTAGTTTGGCGGGGCCATATGTCTGACCCTAGACACGTGGAGGCTTAGCGCACATTTGGGACATGCCTTCATATTTTTCCTTTGAAGTTGCACCAAGCTGACATGTGGAGGCTTCTGCAAACCCTTCTATACTTAGCCGATTCAATGACCGATTCTATCTTCTTTTTGGGCCGAGGACACGTGGAAAGCTGGTGCTCATTTGGGGTTTTGCCTTTGGGTCTAACCCTTGAAGGTGCACTGATGAGACACATGGAGACTTCCACCAGTTATTTTATACTTAGCCAATTCGGGCCTGCTGCCTATTTGACTTCTTTCAGACCCTATACATGTGCAGAGATGACTCTAGTTCAGGGTCTCTCTTTGGGCACACCTTTTAAGTTGCACCGATGAGGCACGTGGAGGGTTGGTGCATGTTTTAGGGACCACCTTTAGCTTTGACCCTTGAAGGTGCACTGATGAGACATGTGGCGTTGTCCGTTGGCCTTAGACTCTTCAACGGCTGATTTAACTTTTTGAGGCTCTGACCACATGGAGGACTGGCACTCATTTGGGGTCTGTCCCTTGGGTCCTAATTTTGAAGTTGCGCCGATGAGGCACATGGAGAGCTCCACTGACCCTCTTGTACTTAATCGATTTAAACGGTTGGCTTTTTCCCTTTTCCAGACCTTGGGCACGTGGAGGGTTGGCGCAAGTTTGGGGTTTCTGTGTTTGTGCACCATACCAAAAGTGTGCCGAAGAGACACGAGACACCTTCCGTAGTCTTTCTATACTTAACCGATTTCGGCCTCGATTGAACACTTCCTTTCTCCACTTTGACTTACGAGGCAAGAACTAGACCCATATAAAAACTATGATGGCCTCGAGGCAAGATCCAGATGGGAAGACAAAAATTTTATCAAACCATGTAGACTGCAAGATTTTAAATTAACGGGGTGAGATTACAAATGAGCACCAGCTTCTTCAAAGCACGAATTTTCCTATCTCTCCAGACCTCTTAATCTTCTCAAACATCTCTCAAAGGTATCAACTTAAAATTTTTGAAACTTGACTTTAAAAATGATGGGAATTTTGAGTGTGACAACACAATGCTAGAATGCAAGTCTTGAAAGTGTGAATAGTACATCCTCATGTTCTAGTAGGCCCTTTGTCTCACACCTATATTGAGACTAATTATCATTGTAGTTAGGTGATATTATCATTTTCTTCCTTTGATTTTGTTATGATTTCCTGCATTATAGCCATATAATTGTGATACTTATGTCTTGTTTCCATTGTGAAAAAGTTCATCTAAGTATCTAAATTCTATTGTTACGTTTCTTGCTTGCATAGTAGCTTCTTTATATACTTAGGCTTTGTTTTTTATCCTAATATTTCCTTAATTTTTTGGTGAGTTTTGAGGTTACGTTGTTTACACCACTGGATAAGATCATTTTGATACTTAAAATATTGATTTCATCTAGCAAAGCTTTTTTTACATGTCCAAATAGTGTTGTTACGCTACTCGCATTGCTAAAATCCATTTTCAATTTCTTGGAGTTTGTTTGTGTCCAAAACTAGTTTATAT
The DNA here is from genome assembly GCA_019776745.2 of Taxus chinensis. Classification (NCBI taxonomy): domain Eukaryota; kingdom Viridiplantae; phylum Streptophyta; class Pinopsida; order Cupressales; family Taxaceae; genus Taxus; species Taxus chinensis. Next base: position 16,551,511 of record CM034153.1, read on the forward strand.
TATACCTTGTTAGAGGATCATGCGTCAACAATTTCTTAGCACTTAGGTCTTGTTTGTTTTTAAAACTAGATTTCCTAAGTGGTGTTATTGTGTTGTCATTATTTACTTTGAACCTATCTTAGGAAACAACGTAGGGAGTAAACTATTGTTGTGACTAGATTTGAGTCTTGTACTTCATCATCTTATCCTCGATACTTCATGTCATATATTACATTAGTGGGTGTTATTATTTATTCTTTCATATCCTTGGGTTCATATTCACCTTTAGATTCATGACCATTTATTATTTCACATTGTTTGCTACAACCTAGCATCATTACGCTGCAAAAATTTTCCTAGGGTCCATTTTAAGTAAACCTTAGTGAATTTTTTGTGTTATGCCTCCTACCACAAGAATAGGGAATCAAACACTAGGGACAATTCCCTTTGGAGATGACACATTAAACATGATTTTAGAAGACAATGTCATGTTTGATTAGAGCGGTGGCGAGGAGAATCCTCCTCGAGCAAATTTTGAGGTGAATCCTTCCCACTTTGACGATTATATACACCAAAACAAACATGAGGTCCTAATGCGTGTTGTAGAGCTTGGAGAAAGGTTACCCTCTATGGTTGACTTGTCTCTCATTGCTGGAATGGTTCTTGGAGAAGACAAAGAAGATCATCCTTGCCACAATATTAATGACATCTTGAACCCAAGTCATGCATGTGCATCTGCATGACATAATGATGAGGATATACCTTTCAAAAATGATGGAGAATATCGAATACCTATTGTTAGAGTACATAGTGAGGAAAATGAAGAGCATGTTCATCATGAACAACCTCCTCCTCATGAAAATCATAAATAAGTACACATTCCAGAAGTAACCATAGAAGAAAAAATACAAGCTCTCACTTTCCAATTGGCTAGTTTGGCTTCACACGTAAAAAAGGAACAACCAAAACCTTTAAAATAAGCCATACTAAAGCTAAACCTAAGGATTCATACCAGGAGTTCCAAACAAATACTCCTCATCGAGAGACACATAAATACCCTTATGATGATTTCTTTGTAGAGAATAAAGGTGGAGATAAATCTAGATTTCATCATGCTTCTAGATCTACACCACCCACACAAGACCAACTCTTCGATCAAGAGTGGTCAAACATGAAAAATTCCCTTGTAGCTCTACAAGAAGGCATAAATAGGCAACAACAAAAAGTATCAATTTGATGATTTGTGCCCATATCCCTTTGATAGAGCCACGTTACAGGTACCTTTCCCATGACATTTTGACTGTCCAAAATTTGATAAATATAAGGGAAAAGGTGGCTCTAGAGACCATAGTAAGTAATTTTACATGGCATGTCAAGAGGTTGCGTATAGCAATAACTATCTCATTCGCCTCTTCCCACAAAGTTTGGGAGGTCAAGCATTGGATTGGTTTTTACACATCCCTAAGGGATCTATATCTATATGGTCGGAGTTAGATGAAAATTTTATACGTCACTTCTCATTTAATATAGAGAGTGATGTCACCATGTTAGATCTATGTAATGTGAAACAATGAAATAATGATAACTTCGATGCTTTCCTACAACGATGGAGAGGGTTAGCTAGCAGCTTCCCTTACTCCATACCTAAAAAACAACTGATTAGTATATTTGTACCCAACCTCCACCCTGACATTACATTCCACTTGCAAATGCATTTTGGTAACACATTTGAAGAAGTGATCGAAAAGGGGATTCAAATAGAAAAAGTATTGTTAGCTAGAGGGACCTTAAAACCCCTTTCACATGACTGTGATCATAATGAACCTAATGAAAAGAAAATGTTTATTCCTAATAAGAACAAAAACACCATAGGCGATGGAATAGTAGACTCTAAAATAGTGCAAGCAGTCCAAAATACTGCTCCCTTGAAACTTGCAAAGAGAACTCCACCTACGGATTATAAACTTCGTAATTTCACCCCTCTATTGTATTCTATGTCATAAATAATAAAACAGTTAGAGGCAGTTAATATGGTTAGATATCATAAAACTACACCATATGAGGATAACGCACCTAAGCCATCATGGTTTAGGGAAAATTAATATTGTAGATTTCACCACGTCAAAGGTCATAAGACTGATAAGTGTTTAAAATTGAAACACTATATTCATGATCTAATCGATAGTGGCAATGTGTAAATGGATTCCACTGCCCCTACTAAATCTCCTAATGTAAACATGTGGATCTTCAAATAACCTTTCTAAAAACACAACACAAGGAGGGAAAATTTGGACCAGGTACAGTCATCTCAAACTATGAATGTCAATTATGTGTCAAAGATGGACCATTTTAATGCTATAACAGGTTGTGTCAACCCACCTGTATAACATATCAACATGATAAAAATTAAATCAAGGGAATGTGTCATGGTAACATGATGATCTCACCTTAATATCTCAAATCCTACTTCCCCCACTCCTTAAGAGATTCATTATGATGTGTTAGATAAATTAGAGAAAAAAACGACTAAGATTTCAATCTTAGACCTTAAAATTTCTAACGTCCATAAATACATCCTTTGCAAGACCTTACAGGGATTAGAAATATCCATTGATATAGACCTAACATGCTTATAAGAAATGGTACCATAGATCACTCCTTTAGAACATATAACTTTTGGTCCAACAGAAATCCCAGATGAGAATCCATATCATAATTTACCTTTGCATATTAAAGTCATAATCAAACGCAAAAAGGTAAAAATATTGCTTATGGACAGTGGATTGGGACTAAATATTTGTACTATAAATCTAGTTCAAAAAATAGGGTGTGCTAAAGCTGATCTAGAGAAAAAGGTCATCACCATAAAGGCATATGACAATGAGGAACGAAAATCAGCCGGTATGATCACTTTCTCATTAGAAGTAGGTCCTCTATTCCAAGATACAAAGTTCCATGTATTGGACTTGGATCTCCCTTCTAACATATTTCTCATTCGTCCATGGATTCATGGCATCCAAGCCATAATTTCATATCATTGGTGCTTAAAGATATACTATGAATAACCATCCCTCACTATTCATGGAGACCTCAACTATTTTCTCATTGCAGAGCATTGTCGGGCTATTTTTCCACTATCTACGAGTTTCCTTCTACAAAGATAGTTACTCTTGTCCAATCAAAGGCTCTCACTTCACAAGTGGACCCAAATACCTTGTCTCCCAGTGAAAATGGTGCTTCTACATCAGAGACTCCTTTTTCTGTGTGGGAGATGAAGGTTAGAGAAATTAGATGCGGGGAATATGATCTTCAACAGGCCCTTCTAGTTCATAACATTCCCCTATCTATCAAAGCACATGGTAGGTCATGTTACAAGTTTCAAAGATGTAGGGAGAACTGAAATTTTTACAATTTCACTCCTATTGGATTATTAGAAGATGAAAGGATACTCAAATATATTGTATTTCATCCTAAAGATGATGAAATGGATCTATGCTACCAATCACCTAGGTATGTTATCCCCAATCGAATGATGCTTACTATGGGGTATAAAGGATGTGGTTGTGGCCATAACAAACAAGGTATACTATAAGCCCTTCCAATACCTCTTTGTATAGTAGGTAATTTTGGTATTGGTGTGTGAATATATGAATCTCACCCTACAGAGGTCGAGGATACCTCTTCTGAACATGAATATAGTCCATCTAAATGTGAAATCCAAACACATTCCCACTATTGTCTTTACAAAGACCTTGCCTCCACGAACCTTTTTTCTAACATGGGTATCTTAACCATAACCCCCATTGTATCCCCTATAACTCATACATTAAACCTCATTTACTTGTCACTCAAGAATTGGGACCAACAACAACATGTGTAAATCAACATATTTCAGAATGACGAGGCTATTGGTGAGTTCCTTGGGGTTCATGATAATATTCCAAGAAATGACCATAAGAAAGGTTTCTCCAGTTAGCTCAACACATGCATGTACTTTAGGGAGGAGATAGATTTGTGTGGTCACTTAAGCAAAAAATTAAGCAAGGGAAAACTCCTACACAAAATCCTTGCAGAAAGAAAAATTCCAAGTCTTATATTGAAAACCTCTTTAAGGTACTTGTGGATAAACAAATAGAAAAACCCACAGATGAGATAGTTGGCCCACTTAAAGATGAGGATCTCTTTGAGCCATCTTTGGTAAAAGAGGATCTTAATCTCCCCCTGATCCTATGTCCATGGAAGACGAGTCCAATTTACTGGTGGAGGAGACAATAGATGTCAACATTGACATGGAGGAATTGCCCAGAATAGTTAAGTTGGGAGCTTCGCTTTTAGCTCAAGAACATAAAATGTTTACATGATTTTAAAGAGAATTTAAAGATATCTTTGCTTTGTCTTACACATACATGTCATGACTTGATCCTACATTAGTGGTGCATAATCTTGTTGTACACCCAAATGCCAATCCCATAAAACAAAATCTTTGAAAGATGCATCCTCATGTCACCTTGTTGGTTAAAGTAGAGCTAGAAATATTATTAGAAGTAGGATTCATCATACCTATTGACTATTCAGAGTGGATTTCCAATGTGTTCCTAGTTCAAAAGAACCCTGTTGGGATCAGAGTGAGTACTAATTTTTGAGATATTAATAAATCTTGTCCTAAAGATGAATTTCCTCTCCCCAACATCGACAAGATTTTTGATTCGACAACTGGTTATGAGATGTTATCACTCATGGATGGATTTTCAAGATATAACTAGATAAATATTGTTGAGGAATACCAACATAAGATAAATTTTACCACCCCATGGGGGAAATTCTATTATCAAGTCATGCCCTTCAGCCATAAGAATACAGACACTACCTATCAATAAGAAATGACTGTTATTTCTCATGACATGATCAGTGACATCATGGAATATTATTTGGATGACATATTGGAAAAATCCAAGACTCAGGAAGAGAATCCAAAAAATTTGTGATGCGTCTAAGGGACTACAAGGTCTAACTAAACCCAAAGAAGTGTGTCTTCGGCATGTTATCTGGAAAATTACTAGGATTCATTATTTCATGGAGAGGAATAGAAGTAGATGTTGCAAAGGTTTCTACTATAACAGAAATGCCTCCTCTGACAAATATCAAAGAGTTGTGAAGCTTACAAGGTAAGATCCAAGAAATTATAAGGTTCATCTCTTAGCTTGTAGATAAGTGTCACACCTTCATGCATCTTCTCAAGAAAGATGTCAGTTTTGACGGGGGACCAAAAAAGCAGCAAGCGTTTACTTTTCTCAAACAATATTTGACTAACCCCCCTGTTCTAATGTCACCCATGGCAAGTGAATCATTTTTAATCTACATTTCTTACATGCACTTTTTGATTGGGGCACTGTTGGCCCAATATGATAAGGAGTAGAAAAGAGACAAAAAATTTACTACTTAAGCATAATGTTGATAGCTTACGAGCTCAACTATCCACAGATAGAAAAGGCTTGCTTGGCCATAGTTTTTTCCTTTCAAAAGCTACGTCATTATCTGTTAAATAATAAGGTCAAGCTTATTTCAAAGGTTGATCCATTAAAGTACTTATTTTCAAAACCTTCACTCACAGGAAAGATGGCTAATTGGATCATCTTACTCAACGAGTTTGACATTGAGTACGTACACTAGAAATCAGTGAAAGGACAAGTTTTAGCAGATCAACTAGTTGAAGCCATGCTACCAGGTACTAAACCTTTGAGTTTGGAACTCCCAGATGCATCCAAAATTTACCTTAAGGAATCTATTATATGGAAACTATATTTTGATGGCTCCTTTACCTTTCATGGTTTAGGTATCGGAGTCGTGTTGATCACTCCTTCAAGAGACTTGATTCCTCAGGCATTCCAACTTGGGTTCACACGCATAAATAATATAGCAAAATATGAAGCCCTTATTGGAGGGATGAATCTAGCTATAAAGTGGGATATCAAAAAAGTAAATATAATTAGTGATTCCATGTTGATTATAAAACAGGAAACAGATGAATATAAGGTTAAATATGATAAAATTCTTCCATACAAGAGAATGGTTGATTCTTTGAAGGATTTTTTTTAGTATATTATGTTTCAAAAAATCCTAATAGGACAGAATAGAGCAGTAGATGTTATGGCCATAGTGGGTTCCATGTTGAGTATCCCACCTAGGAAAAATGATATGTCATTCTTTATTGAGCACTTACGAACACCAGTGTATGACATACCAAATTCCTGTTTGGTATGCAAAGTTGTTGGTCCCTTTTCCCCATGGTATAGTGAAATCTTTAGTTACCTTCATGATGGAAATTTTCCCGCAAATATTTCCCATACCAATAAATGAAACCTCATCCAATGTATAGCCCATTATACCCTACTTGGGGGCACTCTCTTCCACCAAGGATATGACAGGAATCTATTATGTTGTTTAAATTTGGATGAATCCATTTTAGCAATCAAGGAGGTTCATGAAGGAATCTATGGGGATCATACTAATAAGATCATCTTAGAAAATAATATACTCAGAGTAGGATAATATTGGCCTACCATGGAAAATTATTGTTGCAAAAATGTGAAGAAATGCTTTCATTGTCAGAAGTATGGAAATTTGATACATGCGTTGGCGCAATCGTTACAGCCTATCATGACACCTTGGTTTTTCTCAAAGTGGGGGCTCAATCTCATAGGTAAGCCTAACCCTGTATCCTCATATGGCCACAAGTTCATTATCACTGCTACTGAATACTTCAAAAAATGGGTAGAGGTTTTTCCTCTTACCTATGTCGAAGGTGCACAAATATCTAAGTTTATAATGAATAACATCATTTGCTGATATGGTATCCCTTCTGCCATTGTAGCTGACAATTGTAAGTCCTTAAAAAAACTGTGAAAGCATTATGCAAACATTTCCAAATCTCTCTCAAATTCTCAACTCCCTATTATCCTCAATGTAATGGGCAAGCTAAATCTTCTAATAAAACTCTCATTTGTATTATGGAGAATATGGTGAATACAACAAGCCATAACTAGAATCTATGAATTCACCCTTCCCTCTGGGAATTCAAAACATCTATCCACACTCCTACAAGTGCCACTCCATATTCCCTAGTGTTTGGCATAGAAGTCGTGCTACCTCTAGAGATCGAGATCCCCTCTTTTTGTATAGAGTTGAGAGATTACCTGAATGAAGAAGAGGACTACAAAGTAGCTCGACTAGCAGAGTTGGAGATATTAGATGAGAAATGACTTCAAGCTCTTAATTACCTTAAAGTGTATCAAGATTGAGTGTGGAAAAGCTACAAAAAAAGAGTGATACCTTGTCAGTTTGAGGTAGGAGATTTGATGTTGAAAGAAAATTAGTTCAACACCACTAAGGACAAAAAAAAGAAGGAAAATTTTGAGCCTAATTGGCTAGGGCCATATGTGGTGGTTTCCAAGTTTGGTTCAAAAGCCTATAAGCTTACTTACTCAGATAGTGAGGAGTTTTGGGAACCCATGAACGCAATGCATCTTAAGCGTTTATATGTTTAAGAATTGGGGTCCCTAAAATATCAGAAAAATAAGAAAAAAAAGTATAAAACAAAAAAAGAGAAAGAGAAATAAACAGGTGCGTCCAATAGTGAAAACCACCAATGGTGGCACTTTGGACAAGTCCTTTAGTGAAAACCTGTTTTCGATGCCAGTGGAGGGTCCATTGTTCACAAGAAATTCAGGTCTAGGATTGTGACAGCTTTTTCCTAAGCTAGTATTTGTCTGCATCTAAGATACTTTTGATCTTAACCCTCTTAGGCTTGATTCGACTGATCCTACTTCTGTGTGCGAAGGGTGTGCCTTAGTATATTCTCATCTCACATTGAGGGAACCTTTGCATTGTTGATTTTTTCACATAACACGTGACATTATAACCTTGTACATCCCATATAACTTTGGGGGCATCCACATTTCTTCATTTCCTTGCATGTTAACTTTGGGAAAACTTCTTAGAAAACATCAAAGAAACATTCGTATAACTTTTTGAAAAACTCAAAACATGTTTCATAGATATTTGGAAAACTCAAAACATTTACATACGTTTCGTAGAAAAATCCAAAACAATAGAAAATTGTCTCGAGATAACATCAAAACAAAAAAAAAACGTTTCAAAATTGTCCCATAAAAACAAAGTAGTAGTTTACTTACTTTTAGTTTTTGGTTTGTATAGTTTTGATTGCATTGCTTTTTCGTATTATATGCTTTAAATGTGATTCATTTGCTTACTTAGATTGAGTGTTACTTTAATCTGTAGTGCATTGCATTATGTTCATTTTATCTTGCATACTTGTAGATAGTTATGTTGTTTTGATTAGATTTGATTAATTTGTGCTTGTTGTTTACTTGTACAGTTTGTTTTCATTTCACCATCATATCATATCATCTATTAATCACATCTATACATCATATATCAATAAAGGTTAAGCTCTATAATCATGAACATGAAAATTACACATGTATGTTAAGCTAACATCATATAATACCGCCAAGTGGGGAAAGAGGGACCATCTTATGTTCTTCCCTCAAACATAGACCATAATAAAAATGTGGACTAAAAATATTATCTCATACACAAAATGTGATAGGTAAAACACAAAGTATCTCATCAACATGCAAATTGATATCATCAAATGTTATATCATGATCTAACAACATGTGATACAAACATAAACCAAAAAAACATACAGATTAAGCATGATATCTCATAAAAAAAATATGATACATCAATAATCCATCGAGTCATCATATATCCATAAATATAAAATGTCTATTTACAAAATCAATGTGTCTTGATACATAGCAGATACAAAACGTCATCATGGGCATTGGTTAAAAATAGTCCTTCATCATGAGGCATAATAAAAAATAGTATATAGCATACATCTGTACAAAAATGTGCCTTCATTATGAGGCATGATCAAAAAAAGTACATATACATCCGTACAAAATTATGCCTTCATATCGAGGCGATACACCCAAAAAAATATACATCAAGTACATCAATAAGAGAGTCAACCACAACTCTCACCCTCTCCAGGACTTCCTGGCCTAGGTCTTCTACTAGGTGGGGGCATCTACTATGATGGATGTGTGGAAGGTGTTGCACCATGTTGGGCTGACCCATGCTACTCTTAGGTCTGTTGTACTGAAGGACCTTGTATTAGACGTTTTGATTGTGATGGCCTATGTGATATGGACCATGAAATATTTTCGGCTATATGACTATAGTCTAGATTTCTATGCTCAATTGGGACATCCGCATGATATTGCATCCTTTAGTAGGTGGCCTCACCTACAAAGGAGGCACTCTGACCAATCAAAATTTCTACTCCTGAGGAGGTACCTGCCTATTAAAGTGTATCACACTCCGCTCTCACACTTGTTATCTCTACCTGTAGTTGGGATCTATCTGATAAATCTTGATCTCTCTCATCCTACACCCATTCTCTAATTGTAATCACTTGATCCTTCTTTTTCATGAGTTAATAGCTCTCTACCCAGATATGATCTCGCTTTTTAGTAATCTAATCTCTCTCTAGAGTAATTGGATCTCTCTTTAGAGGAATCTGATAGCTTTTAGTTGTAGCCTAAAGTTGTATAGGGCTATGACATGTTATAATTGCTTCTGCAAGGCATCCACCTGCCCACCAACTTGTATATCCTCCTTCATATCCTCTCCACCCCAACCATCTCCTCTACCTCCTGGTTGAATATGCGGTGGACTCATGTGAGGAGGTTATATAGGTGCTTGTAATGGTGCCCAGAATGAAACATGAAGGGGAATTCGTGGTGCCAGTATCTTTGGCTGAACCACTACCAAGTGTTGTACAACCACCTACTGTTTAACTAGTACCTATTGTACCTGTGGCCCTACCAATGGCCCTACCTGGGGAGCTTCCTGAGCCTATGTTCCTAAGGATCTGGACCCTATACCCCTTGTGTTGTTGCGTCTAATATTACCTGTAGAATCATCAATTTCTGAGGAAACATTATAGTATACCATCCCTGATAATCCGGGGTCATCCCTAGATCTACTATCTGTGCTCGCTACACCCAAGGTTGTAGGACCACCTATAGAAAACTAGTGCAAGCTCATCCTAGCCTAATCTGTGGCCCCATATGAAAGGTCTCTTGACCTGCACACATACCACATCTCATCGCCAGAAATACCCTAAATGAGACCAAACTACCACTGGACCCTGTCCACTCTATACCACTCAAGGATATATCTCTTTCTCCCTAGAATGAAATGGTCAACATTTGCAGTGCTCAACTCAATTGCATCATGAGGCCACTGATATAACATGTATGGGAACAATGTAATCATATGAGGTTGTAGCTTGTCTAGATCCCACCTGTAATAAGTTATGTCTCTCATGTGCCCATAAATATCTTCTCCATCTAGAACCCAGCCCATAATAGATGGCTTGCGAAGGGCCTGGGCTCATAATGATCTTGCCGAGAATCCTATGATGATATGGTCACATGCCTATATATGTAATAAAGTAGCATGACCCAAATTCTTCTAGCTGTGGTAGGATATCATGTGAATATCTACATATATATGAGCTAGTATACACTTCCCCCAGCAATAAACCTCTCCCTGGAGAAGGTCATGTATCACTCCAATGAGGACCAAAGGAAACTAAGAAACAATCTTGTTGAGAAACAATATGCCGCTGACAAGAGCTAGGAGAAATACGGGAACCTATCCTAGCTGATGATCTGAAATACACCTGGTAATGTCAATGGACATACCCTACCCAGGTATGTCTACCACTCCAAACATCTCGGTTGTGCTCTGCCAAATATGGTCCTAGAAGCTTTGGTAAGTAATCAACCGACCCTAGATAAGAACTCACAAAATCCACCACACATCCTCCAAAGTAATACTCATCTTGCATGTCGGAAGGTGAAATATTTGACTCTCATTATTCCATCTCTCAGCTAAGGTTGTGAGCAGGATATGATCTAAAGTAATTTGTGGCAAATGGGAAACATGTGATACACTAATCACCTCCACTGTAATCTCTAAATAAATCTAGTCACATGATCTAAATGTCACCTCATAGGCCCAAAGCCACCCATGCCGCTCTCGCATCTCCAATTGAGGTAGAATAACCTAAAAAATTAGACACAACGTGTTGAAAATCATTTTATTCTATACAATGTCATTACATTCTTCTATTTTCATCATCTAAGTTTTTCTAAAAAACTTCCCAGCATCTTCTAGGGCCACCCAAGTTGACCCCTCCACGTCAGCATGCCCTTTTTGATGTCAACATGCCCAATAATTGGTGCCCCCTTTTACACATAGATGCCTATGTTTTAACACATGCACGTCCCCTTCCCCACCCAACTCTCTACTCGCACAAGCGCGTCTCCTTTGGCGATGCACATGCCGTATTTTCACACCTATCACATAGCAGTCATTTGTGTTTTCCATATATTGAGTAAGCCGACGCTGTCATCCTTTTGAACCATGCAGTCACACCTGTGTTCTTTCAACACTAGCATTCCCCTGTGACCACACCTTGCGCACACCCAAGGGCCACGCTTGCATGATCATGCGTTTTTAACTCTAATAAATGTGATTAAATGCTAATAAATGCACTATAAAATGAAAGGAGTGAAAAGTTTAGCTTTATGTACATGTGGGTCATCCACTTAAAGTCTTATATAGTCTCAAACGTGATCCATACAGTGTTTTAAGTTTTGCACCCTCGCCATTTCTGTCGTAGGTTGCAAAAAAATCAACAGTAACAATGGTAAAGGTGGGTAACAAATGAACTAGTCGTGATAGTTTTTACCCCCTGTGGCATGGTTTATATACCCATTATACTCCCTGCATTGTGTCTCTCACCCCTGAAGCACCTTAGGACCGACGTGATTCTTCTAAATTCTTCTAGCACTCACCGCGATGATTATTTTTAATAAATAATTATTTTTTGCCCATTTTTGCTACGTTGGGGCATGTTTTTACTTCTCAGTGACCCTTTCTACTACTTGGGGCATATTTTTCCCTTCTAGCATCTTTTGGAGATGTCCCATGACTTCTTCATTTCTTCTACAATATTTTCTTCCCAAAAATTCAAAAATTCAAAATAGAATTAAAATTTCAAAAAAATCTTTAAAAATGGTAAAAATCAAAAAAATTGTAAAAATTTAAAATTTTGTCAAAATTAGTAAACAACATGCCTACAACTGAATCCTATATCAAATGAATTGTCCTTGAATATCGTAATTTTTCATACAAAAACATACTTCTTAGGTTCTTGTTTTTTCTTGTCTCAAATGACTTGTGGATGATCGTGATCTACCTCCATTAACAAAGTTGGTTTGCTTACTATGTCAGTACTCCCGTTCAATAGTGAGTTGTCAGAGACTGTGTCATAGTGTGAAAATGCTTTCCATGGGACTACTTGTGTCCTTTGTTATTCCCCTTGCATGTATCCTTTCTTGGGGCACCATTTTTAACCCTTGTCGTTAAAACACAAACATTCAGGAACTAAAGCTTGATAACAAAAACATTGGTGCAACTGTCTTGAACGTTGTTTTTTTGAGTATGGGTGATTGTACTTGTTTCTCTATTAGGTTAGCTGGTTTACTTTCTCATATTGCATTGCATTATGTATGTTGCATGGAGTTACGCATTTTTATCAATGAACAAATGTTAGTAATATAACTTTTCATGTTATTTTACACTTTTGTTTATTTTAATAAGGGCCGATGATTTAGATCATAGGGGCAACATGATGAAACAAAGTTTCTTATTGAAGATTGGATGCAAAGAGATATTCCTACATTCTCCACTATCATGTCTTATCACTATTAATTTTTCTTCCAAAACACGTCAGGGGCAATAAACAATCATGTTTATCCCTATTTTATGTCTTTTATCCGTTTCAAACATATTTTTTATCGTCGATTGAATTTTTCTATCACCCCATCAATACTCGAGGGGGAATCCTTCATTCTACTGATTTTTATTCAAAAATTTACTTTTTTATGCTTTTCTACTATGTTTGAAGTGACATCACTTACTTCACCTCAAACAAGGGCAAATGTAGACACCTAAATTCCACTTTTGCAATCTTATTTCTAAAAGCACACTAATCACTCTCATTCTTACCATTTCCATTATAATTAGTGATTTCCACTAATTAAATAATGTTTCTTACCATTTTGGTTAATTAACAACACTTTTTTTATTACCTAACCTCTTTCACATTCAGGATGCCAATTCACGACACATCGTAAGTCAAAATCCTCTTCTGAACAAACAATTAGCGATTATTAGCTAATTAAGCCTATTTTACCCTTGTTTTGGTCAATAAACCCTATTATTGGCTTAAACCCCTCTTCCAACCATTCAAAATTACCCCATTTCCCTCCAAGACATATCAGAATGCTTCAAAAGCTTATCCTAGCCTCTTAATTGACCCTAAGTGGTTGATTAAGGATCCTCACATCCTAATCACTTGTTAATTCACTAATCATGATTAACAAGCCTTAATAAATATTAACAAACCTTAATCTAATTTGTGCTTTTATTCCCACATGCACCAAGATGCAATTTTTCCTCAAATAGAAAACTATAAAAATGACTAACCACGTACCTTTAAACTTTACACCATGTTTTGAATATCATTAATCATATAAAACATATGAGCCTTACTTCTTTCTTGGATTAGCTTGATCAATCTTTGCCTCCAATCTTCATGTTTCTTAGTAGAGGGATATCCAATATGGCCTTGTAGCCATTTTTGGAGAGATCCTCCCACCATTTATGAAGTAACAACAAACCATAATAAGATTTCTCCTATATCTATTTAGGTTTATTTTAGTTAGCAATTCATACTAAGTAGGCATTCTTTAGCTAAGATTGATTGATATCATGTTAGTTCTTTTAACTATTCCATTAAGCTTTAATCATTGATGTTACTATTGTTTAATTCCTATCTTTGTTAATAGACTATGTGGTGTTAGTCTAGCTATTTAGCTTTGCTATAAAATTTTAGTAGTTATCATTTATGTTGGTAGAGGGATATCCAATATGGCCTTGTAGCCATTGTTAGAGAGATCCTCAAACCATTTATGAATTAGCAAAAAACCATAATTTTATTTCTCCTAGATCTATTTAGGTCTATTTTAGTTAGCAATTCATACTAAGTAGGCATGCTTTAGCTAGGATTGATTGATATCATGTTAGTTTTTTTAAGTATCCCATTATGCTTTAATCATTGATGTTACTATTGTTTAATTCCTAGATTTGTTAATAGACTATGTGGTGTTAGTCTAGCTATTTATCTTTTCTAGAGACTTTTATTAGTTATCATGTATAAATAGTTTCTAAGAATGTGGAATCAATGTGGATGTGTTTCCAAAAGGTCCTATTGATGAATAATGTGCATGTAAAATGAGGCACTGGAGTTGCATCCCATGGAGGAGAAGATGAAATAGCATCAACACTATTTACAATACCCCGATATAAGACCATAGAATTAGTACAAGGAGGGGTCTTGAACCTATATTCACCTAGACCATTGGCCACAAATGTTTCTTTGAAATAAGAATCGTCTACGCCAAGAGGATTAAAATCAAGTTGTCTCAATGATTCATCTGTAAGTTCAATAGTGTCTACTTCATTATCAAAATCCTTAGAGTCATTGATTTGAACATCATCGTATTGAATTACATTATCAAGGATGTTGGTAGGTGGCACCATAGGTAGAGTAGTAGAGGGTGCCATGATTGGTGGAGAAGGAACACTAGTAGGAACTGATACTATAGGTTAAATAATATTGGTGGTGTAATTAGAAATGGTTGGAGCACTGACGGTGGTAGAAAGAGATTGTGAAGCACTAGACTGACGACTGTCATATGTATCAATACTACTATATGAGATTTATAGCAAAGATATTATGGGAATAACAGTAATAGGGTCTATGCGATAGTATTTGAATGGTTGTGGATTTGAGGTGATAGTATGTTCATAGCCATCATGTAAAAACTTGACATAATGGTGAATAGTAGATGGAACTACTTGCATTGTGTGAATCTAAGGCATACCTAACAAAATATTAAACTTGAAAGAGGCATCGATAACATAGAGTTTAGTAAGAATAGTCTTAGACCCAACCTGAATATGTAATGAGATAGTCCCTAAGAATATACGAGTGGTAGAATCATAACCACGGATGAGAGTGAAATTCTTAGAGATTAGATTATTTCTAATACACAATTGCTTCAAAAGATAATGAGCACATAAATTGATAGTTGATCCATTATCAATAAGGACTCATTTAATGCAAGTAGTGCTAATAACAGTAGTAATGAGCAAAGGAGCACACATATTGATTTTAACAAAAGGATAGAGATCCTCATTAGTAAAAGATATAACATGTGGT
Source organism: Taxus chinensis (assembly GCA_019776745.2). Lineage (NCBI taxonomy): Eukaryota > Viridiplantae > Streptophyta > Pinopsida > Cupressales > Taxaceae > Taxus > Taxus chinensis. The sequence continues at coordinate 16,566,944 of CM034153.1, forward strand.
AAATTATAGAGGGACTGTATAAGATGTGCAAAGGCTAGTGCAGAATTATCACTTTTAATATGAATGGAATGAAGGGTAGATTCTAACGTGTTATGATAATATGGTGCATTACACAACAAATCATAAAGAGAGATCTTAGTGGGCATAATTTTAAGTTGTTCAATGATGACATAGCTCTTGGAAGTAGTGGGAGGAGCTGCCAGAGTAATGGTTGGAGGAATAGATGTCGGTAGATCCGTAGGTGGATTAGGACAAGTACGACAAGTAGTAACTAAATTTATGGATGGATTAGCCCTAGGTGTGACAAAGCGAGGAGGATTTTGAGTGTGTATGCACATGAAATCACTAGAGGTAGTAACTATGCATGAGACCTTAGTTGGTGTAAAGGTAGGATAAAAAGATTAATCCATAACTTGATGAGGAGATGACATGATTAAAAGGAAGTGTTGAAACATGGGGTTCACCAAAATGATTAGCTAAAATGTGGAAATATCCTATAGTTAATCTAATCTAGGAGGACATGTAATATAGTAAATAAGTATGTAAATGACCCAAGTAACTATGAAAAAGGAAATGTTAACCCTAATATGCAAGATACAAGAGGAAAGAACTCAGTTGAATAGGAGATGCTCACATGACTGTGTCGCAAAGGTTAATGGAGAATCTAGAAGCAGGAATGATTATGCAGAAGCCCCAAAAAGGATGGATCTAGGTTGTCTATCTAGACTAGAGCACTTAAAGAGGGACTAGGGTGCCTGCGGGTGCTATGGTCTACAAAATGGGCACCCTGATCTGTGAAAAATATCTGGATATGAGTTTCATAGGTCTGGAAAGTGGTCTGAAACCATCATTGAGTATCACATTATATTTTTTGCAATGCATCATATGTCACTGATAATCCAATTTGTATAAAAGACCTGCAAAATACCAAAGAGAAGTATCAAAACCCTTAAAAAATAAGAATGCAAATGAATGGGTTGGACTAACCTCATCTACCACAATAGTGGGCTTACTAACTGAGCACTACACTACATTTTGGACCCAAATGTAATTATGGTGTGTGTGTGTGTGTGTGCATAATTTTCTCTAGGTTCTCTTGTGCTTGTCGCACTTTGTAAGTGGCGAGCAATAACTAGATGTAGAAAATGTAATAGAATGTACGCATGGAATAGAATAGAATCCCCCCTATGCTTGTGTGATGAAGATGTCCTGCAATTTTTCCTTATGATGCAGCTATGTGGATGCAAGTGATCTCCAATGTAATAGATGGATGCAACTCTAGATGGATGACAATAGTGACTAGTGTTTGGTCCCTCATAATGGTCTCATAGCTTTATATTTATAGGGTTCTCTTGATGTAATTTTTTAATTAAACCTGAAATGGCCAACCACCAAAAATATAAAGATCTAAAACAGATAGAAAGAGCCCAAAAAGTGGTGGGAAAGTGTAAAAAGGATCGAGGTGTCCCTGGTAGGACTAGGGCTCTCATGGGCGCCCTAGTACTAGCCTGGGTGCCCCAGTTGAGGCTAAAATAACGCAAAGTGATGAAATTTGTTTGTGCATGCAGGTGTACAAGGTCAGGAATGATGAAAATAAAATAAGAGAAGCTGACCAAAATATGGGGATTAATTAATACTTTCTTCACTCAAAAACCTTCTAAATAGTAGTATGAGACCAAGACTAAATAATGTCTAAAGTGCATGCTTTTGTGTCTACAAAATGCAACCTCCTTGACCCTGAACCTTCGAAACTTCACTAAATCTTCCTAAACCAATTCCATTACTCTCCAAACTCTTCAAAAAAAATCCCAAATTATTTTTATCTTTCTGACCCATCCCAGAGGATGCACACTTGTCTAGAAAAGGCTAAAAATATTCTTTCAAGGCTTACCAAAGATTTCACCACTAAAAGCACTTTACTGAAAGATTTGAATGACTTTATCATAATGTTTCGAATACTTAGGGAAGGTTTTTACAAAACATGTGAGTACCTGCAAGATTGGAATAGGTATGACATAGAGGGAAGACTGATCCAGAGAGGTGTTCAGCAGGATTTTCAATCAAATTTTTGACACTAGGGTTGAGTTGTCATGTTTCAAGTTTGATTTTTTCCCTTGTAAAAACACATAAAAATAGTTGGCTCTCACATGGGGACTTTTTTATGGATCAAAATGAGTGAGGAAATGATAATTATGACCCCTAGAATCTCAAGATACAATACGGACCAATTCCTTATCCATTGGGCTATACAAAGTCATAATACAAGTAACAGAGAGGAATGAACAAATGCACATGCACACAACAAAAAGAAACACACCACACTAGAAAATGGAAACACGCGCAATGGGAATGGGAAATACACAACCTAAATTCACCTATAGTACATGTAGGGGACTACATGATTTCACTATTTATATAATTCAAGTATTTCCCATTATGAGGAAATTTCAAATAGGTACTATCCAGATATGATAAATAAAAGGTATTTTCTCCACAAGATTCTCGGATCTAGAATGGTCCTATCCACAAAGAATTAAATTTTTCATGACTACCTTTTGGCTCTCTCCTTTTATCCCATATTAAGACAAGATCACCAATTTGGAAATCTCTTTCCTTATCTTTTTTTCAAAAATATTCTTCACATTCAACTGATGTTCCTTGATTTGATCAACCACCTTCAACCTGTCTTCACTGAGCTTCTGAAGATACAAAATTATCTTATCCGAAGAATCATGGAATTTTCCATCTTCAACTTCCCTGACCAATTTTAGAGTGGGCAATTCGACCATGATGGGAATCTTGGCATTGATTCCATATATAAATTAGAAGAGTGACATACCAATTTCCTTTTTCGAAGTGATCTTGTCCACCCATAATGCATCATAAATCTTCTTCTACCAATTCCTCTGATTTTGATCCACCATCTTATGGAGAATTGTTGCAATATTATTTTTTTTTGATTCATCCTGACCATTCCCTTGTGGGTAATAGTTTGATGCATGTAAAAGTGAGATTGCATAGCCATAACAAAACTAGGTCAAATCCATTGATGAAAAGTATGTTGCATTATCAATTACCACCTTCTGAGGAATTCCAAAATGGATGATGATGTTATCTTTGATGAAGTTACATAACATTTTCGTGTTTTCTTGTTTGACCAGGATGTCCTCCACCCATTTGGTGAAGTATTCTATGGTTGTGAGCATGTAGGCATGACCTGCACTCAAATAAGGATTAAGAACACCAATGAAATCTAGGCCCCACTTCTGAAATGGAACCTCAATGACCACTGGTCGAAGAGGGAGTGAAGTAAGATATGGTCTTCTTATGATTTTTTGACAATGCTCACACCTAGAAACCCATTGTTGAGTATTTGCAAACAATGTAGGCCAATTATACCTACCACAAAAGATCTTGTGGGTAGTTACCATGGAAAATAAGTGTCCACCACAAGCCTAGTCATGGTAAGCTCTAAAAAAAAATCTTATTGATCTTTATCAACACACCTTACAAAACATCTGTTAATTCCTCTCTTATATAGCACATGATTCTATATGACATGTCTGGCTGATTTCAGCTTGAGAGTCCACTTTTTCGTATAGTCAATATGTTTCGAGCACTCACCATAATTGAGAAAGTATGCAATATTATAATACCACTCATTGGTGGTGTTTACAAAAATAATTTGGGGTAGGTCCTTATGCATTTATAGCATTGACACTCCTTTTCTTCATTCTGAGTCACGAGAGACTCATCTTCCACCATTATCCTGTATAGACCATTTCTCAAAACCATATTTAAAGTTTGGATATCCAAGTCATATTCTTGGATCTTGGCCACCCAATTGCCTCTCTTAGACCCTAGATCTTGTTGAGTTAGAATATAATTTATTTTCGACCCTAGAACCATTAACACGGTGTGGGAGTTGAGAATATAGATTCGTAAGTTATTAACTTCTTTCACCATGGCGTAGGCATGTTTCTCCATTTGATTATACTTCAACTCATGATATTTCAGCGGGAAGATCATAAAGGCATTTGGTGCTTCAATACCTTCCTCGTTCTTCTGAACTAATATGGCCGAAAGAGTATGTTCTAAAGCATAACAATACAAAATGAAATCTTTGTCAAAGTTAGGGTATACCCGAGTAGGCTCCTTAGAAATTTCTTCCTTGATTACATCAAATGCTTCCTTTCCTTTCTTATTTCAACTGAAGCTTATTAGATACTTCATCATACTTGTGATGCTTTGTCAATCCAGAAAAGTATGGAACAAAGTGACGGAGGAAGTTTACCTTTCTGAAGAAAGAATTAACTCCTTTCTTTCTAGTGGGAAGAGAGAGTGCTTGAATTGATTTTATCCTCTCAAGATCAATTTTATCTCCTTCCTTGTTCATGATGTGACTAGGGAGTTTCCCTTCTGTAACACAAAAGATGCAAATTTTTAGGGTTTAGAAAAATATCATGTTGTCGGCACGTAACCAATACTTGTTCTAAATGTCTCAAGTGATCTCCCCAACTTTTGGAGAAGAATGTGAGGTCATCAAGGTAGATGAAATGGCAGTGCTTGAGATCTTTGAAGGCACGATCCATTATCCTTTGAAAATTTTCTCTAGAATTAATAAGTCCAAATGAAATTCTACTATAGGAAAAAGTTCCCCATTGAGTTGTTAAAGGGTTTTTATGTCTATATTCTTCTACTACCTCAATTTGGTTATATCTAGAGAAGTCATCAAATAGCGAAAGCATCTAGGATCATGTTACTACTTGTAGGATGTGGTCCATGATATGCAGTGGGTATTTATCCTATAATGAATCCTATTTCAAATTCTTTAACTTTACACAAATATTTATTTTGTCGTTCTTCTTCTGTACTAGAATAATATTGGACACCCATGTGGAGTGGTGATTAGGGAAAATTATTCTTACAGTCATCATTTTCAAGACCTATTCTTTAATTGTATCAGCAATTTTAGGGTTATATTGTCGTTGTTTCTTTTGGGATGGCTTAGATTTGGGCTTGAATGGTATAGAATGATGCATCTCCTTCAGCTTGAAGGATTTTAGCTCATCATACAAATAAGCCAAAACATCATAATATCTTCTCAACAATGAGACAAAGCTCCTTTTCTCCTCTGGTGAACAACATTTTTTAATATTCACCATTATCAGCTGCTCTACGATACCAATGTTCTCCTTTTCAAATTCAACCATACATCAAGAGGATTATTTTTCTTTTTCCTTGATAAACTTGTCATACTTATCAAACAAGTCTTCAAGAGACACAAAGCCAGGTTTGAAATATTGTTTCCCTTTAGTCTGATGACCCCTTCTTAATAATTTTTTGATATCTTTCCTTTTTCTTCATCAGTAACCAACTCACGATTCAAAGCATTACTTCCTTTTTAGAAGATATTTTTGAAGTTATCTCTTTACTCCAAGAAAGAGAATAGATGACTGTCATCATTGAACACCTGTCAGTGATTGACATTATCCAACACACTGGGCATAATAACCATCTCGATAGTCATTGTCTGTGTTAAATACAGGTGTGGTGTCATGAGAGAAGTTGATACCATGAGAAAAGTTGATACCATGAGAGAATCAACTTTCTCATTTTGCTCATGGGGAATATCCTACATTGATAAAGCATCAAAATACTCGATGCAATCCCTTAATCTATTCCTGTAATGCTTGAGCTTTAGGTTCTTGACTTGATATTGGTCTCTAACTTGTTTGACAATCACTTAGCATCACCAAGACATTTCAACTTCTTGATACCCATAGATTCAGTTACATCCATCCCTAGATAAAGGGCTTCATATTCCGTGATATTATTAGTATTCTCAAAGTACAATTTATAGGAAAAAGGGAGCATCTCACCTGAAGGAGAATTTAGAACAACTCCTTCTCCAGATCCAGAATTGGAATGGCTTCCATCGAACTCCATTTTCTTTAACTAATTTTCATCATCCTTCATGAGAAAAGGAAAGTTCTCATCTCTTTCAGAAGTCAAGAAGTAGGTACCAATTCCGTTGTCTTGAAACAATATATCAGTCGTTGGATCCTTTGATTTTTGTACAGTGTACTTCATCTTTCTCATGGGAAATAACTTCTTCATCTCCCCTCTTAATAGAATGGTTATTGAGGACAAATTCATCTATATCGCACCTCCCAAATCTCTACAGAATTTTCTACTTAACAAAATTCTAAAATATATTGGGATTCTTGTTCCCAAGATGAGCACTAAGACTTTCTTGTCCAGGAAGTCTGTGAGAGCTACTTGTGCATATTTTATTCTCCCTACTAGTGGAACATTTTTAGACTCCATGGAATAGAAAGAGACAATTTCTCGTGTCAAGGTCAGACCAAGAGTGTTAGTAAATTTTATCGGCATTAAATTATCTGAGGAACCTGAGTCTATTATGAAATTATTTAACCAATGGCCTTTCATCATGAGGGAAAGATAAAATGCCTCTAATTTATGAGTCTTGGATGCACTTAGGGAAATCATGTTATGTGATGGAGGGGTTGGTGGTGTTGGTAGTAGTCCTTTGGAACTAGAGATTGCAATATTGGACTTTGAAATACCACCCTTGATGTAACTGACAAGTCTTTTGAATTACTCTAGATGGGATTGTAAGAACTCAAATTTAGAAATCTGAACCTTTGACTTGTTCACATGCTCAATAATTTCAAAAAAAGTAGAAAGAGATGAGGTGGATAATCCAAAGGCAGTGGATGATTTGGCAGAAAAAGAAGGTACTACCTTAGGAGCTTGGGTAGTTTTATAAAATGGAGTAGTTGGTTGGGAAGCAATGGTTGATTTTGCATGAGAATTTGAATTTTTAAAAGAATTGGATTTTGGAAAAGTAGAAATAGAATTAGATGAATCATTTTATGACTTACCTGAGATAGTAGATTGCTTCTTTCTCACCACAAGGTCAAGTTTTTGTTTCAAAGACTCCATAGAAGGTGGAATCAGAGATCCTATGTTAATGATATTGTTTTGTAGAGTCACTACCTGAGGATCCTCTTTCTTCTTCTTTTTCATACAAGTGGAGGAAAATGCTCCCTTTTGAGACTTAGAGTGGGTGATTATCACACACGAGAAACTTAGTGCATCTTCATCATCATCTTCTCTTGAATAATATTGTATTCATTATTTTACCCTTAATACCTCTTTCTAACCCCAAGTGTGTCGGCCTATCACCCAGCATATGTTGGGTGCTCACCCAAGGCACGAGTGGGTGTCGATACCCTCCTTTATGTGAGATTTTCAAGAGAGTTCTTCCATTAATGGAGGATTATTTGCAGAAACAAAATTACACGCATCTACTTAAAAGGAAAAATATATAACTAATAGATCTACACATCAATTCATCACAAAAGGTAAATAAACATTGTATAAAGAACAAGGAACTAGATTTGAGTCATGACAAGACAAATAATATGAGAAACAAGAGAAAGAGAAAATATAGAAAACATATGGGAAAAATCCAATACAAACGCTATCATCAACACTATCAACTAAAACTTCTACTATCATGGTACCGGCACAGGCCCGTTAGGATTCACTTGCAAAAATCAAGCATGCACTCCAATAAAGAAAGAAATATCAATCCATCTAGTTGCAACAAGGTGTGGTTGAACAAACATTAGAAGGATTCAAGGTACACTTGAATTAACTCTCCCCTCTTTAAAAAACTACTTGCACCCAAGTATTGGATCAAAGTGCAAAACAATATTGGATGCAATTGTGTGTAGACATAGAAGAATCCATGAAGATAATTCTCTCATTTATTCAGTCAACAAGGCCACATACTAATATAGATTCTAGTCTATAATTAGAATTGGAAATAAAACAGGTTGTTAAAGAGATATCAAAGGAAAAAAAAATCAACCAGGAATTAGAGAACAATAAGATTCGCAAAGAAGCTGTTAAGGAATATAAGGACCAGATTTTACAACCAAAAGCCTTAAAGAGTCAACAACGAAGGAAGGAAATTTAAGCCTTTGTTAATAAACTAGAGATAGATTTAAATAATGCCGTGACATACTATGTATACACAATAGGGTTGCCTAGTGTGACCTAACACGAAAAAGAAGAACTTGATAAGCTAGAACAATAGATACACTTAGATTCTACATAATATGATATTAGCAAGGTCAAATATGGAACTCAGAGAAGAAAACTTGTTGACCTCACAGACAAATATCAAACCAAGAAATGGATGCGGACAGATAAAATCATTGATATGAAATAATGTAGTTCCATAATGGATAGAAAACTTATAAGAATGTAAAAATAGTTCACAGTTTCTCAACAAAGACTGGGTCATATTCAAGCCAAATCACAGCCATCTGATATTCTTCCTTTGATCCATGAGAATTCGCATCTTCAAGAATGGGTAAAATAGATTGACATCCATTTAGAGTGATGGTACACATTTGAGAAGAACATTACTCCATAGATTACCAAATACATCCCCCAAGCTCCACCATAAAGAAGAATAAGATGCAATTTTTAGGGAACCATGGCATCCCATAATTCCATTTAGGTGATTTAAGTGAGGGAGCTCTTCCTTACACCAAATGTCTATATTTCTGGGGGTCGATGCCTATGGTCTCTCAAGAATTCATCTCATAATTCCATTTGAGTAAGTTGAGTGAAGAAACCATTCCTTACGCCAAACACCTAATTCTTGGGGGTTGATGCCTATGTAGCATTAAGGAAAAATCCAAAACAATTATGGGAAAATTCACAAAAGAAGACAGGTTTCTTCATTGGTTAGTTGTATCGAGGATGAAACAAGATTTGAAGTAGGTGGATGATGTTGACAAGGTTCTTCATCATGTTTTGACATAGTCATGGATATAAGAAGAAAGTTGCTGAAGTCTAGAGGAAGTCGCACATGATTAGAGAAAACTACAAATGGAAGGAGAAAGCCACAGAAGACTAAAAGAATCTACGGGTAAAGAAGGAAAGAAATGGTACACAGGGTAAATCCATGATACATAAGAGAAGTCCAAAAAATCCGACACATAGCTGCAAACCAAAGACAAAACAAGATAGAATTCGACAGAGGAGTTACCAAAAGTAGTGACTTTTGGGTTATTTTGTATGAAATATATTTATTGTAATTAATCTATTGTATATAGTGCAGCACATGAGAGCGATATGTTTGTGAGTTTTGAGAGATAAGAGATGTTTGTCATTAATGAGAAAAATGTGTATGAAGTATAGAAAGGATTTGTATAAGTGTATAATACTAGAGTATTCCATTTTGAGATATAAATAAAGATCGATATTTGAAGTAAAGATTGTTATCTGGTTTTACATTCTTTCTATTCACAAAATAGATTAGTTCACTTTTCCCATGTACATCCCTAGCAGAAGGGTAAACTTATTAACCATCATAATGTTGTTGAGGCTTAAGGTCAACACATGTTTTATCATCTTGTATTGAGCAACAATATTTCTAGCCCAAACTTCAGACAAGTCTTCAGATGTGGAGTTGTATACATTTATGCTTACCACTATGGAAGAGTTGAATTTTACCATTTTGGCTACCAATGGAAACACTTGATCCCAGTGCTCCTTCTCTTTTTTAATTTTTTCTTTGGTCATCCTTACCTTTGTGGCATTTGTAATATTCTACTCAAACAATAAGAGAATCTCAGGAAGCAACATCTTACCTTTTTCAAGAATATTTCTCACCCACTTATCATTTTCCCTGCCTTGCATCGTGAATCCTTGAGTCTTTCAAATGGATTCAATATCAAAGCTACTACTAGGAGTAAATTACTCATCTGGAAGAGATGGAATGGAATTTATATCCATGAAGTTTTTCTCATATGAGGTGAGGGTTCTTACATGGCCTTCTAGTTGTTCAATTTTCTCATTATACTCCTCCTTTCTCGCAAGAAGGCGAGTGGATGATTCTTTAAATAGGTGGGAATATCTATCATTTTTTTTTCAGTCCTAGAGGAATGGCACTTGTTTTGTAATTGGATGAAGTGATCTCACCAACAATCTTGGTTACCTTTGATTGGACTACCTCCACATATTGATTTTTTGAAACTCCACTGAAGAAGTGGGAAACAACTTGGGCTAACTTTCCTTTCTTCATTTTCACTATCGTGGATATGGCTTGAAAATATGGAACTACCACTTATTGAACCGTGTGGGTATCTTCTATGATCATCTCTTACACCCATGGGAATATTCCATTTTCTTCATGCTCAACATTGGGCATGATTATTTTTTCCAGCTATGAGTTGGATGACACATCTTGTACTAGTGGATTTGGTGCACGTGCAAAGGAGGAGATACTTTGAGACTGTTAAGGGATTGATGGATGATTTGGATCAATTCATCCCTATTCCAAACCTTCTACATTATTTTTTTTTTCTTTCCTTTTTTGCAGTCTCCTATAATGGTGAGCTTCTAATTCCACCAACTTCATTTTTGAGGTCTCTCTTGAGTGAGAGATCTTGAAGTTTTATCAGTTGCTTTTGAAGAGGAAAAGGTGGGATGCTTGTCTTTTGAGAGTGTGGAAACCTACTAGTTTGATGAAGCACATCTTTCTTCTTTTTGAACCATTCCCTTCACCTCCATATTACCACTTCAGTTCATTCATTTATGTCTCTAAATTCAAGAATGCTCCAAGAAATTGTTGTATGGGTGAGGCTTTCACATCTCGATACTCATGATCATACAGTTCAACACCATCATCCTCAATTCCACCCTCATACCAATCAAAATTGAATTTTCTCATATGTCCAACTGTCATCCTCTTATGATCACATTCCCTGACTTTGAAATCATCTGAAAAATTTACCCAATAGTCCTCAATTTGTAGAACATGTTGTAAATCAAGAAGATGGAATTTTTTTGGGTTTTTCTGAATGTCGAAAGCTACCCTTGGAGTGTATAAGTATAGATTCATAGGAGCGAAGGAGACTTCCAAGTTTGTGGCATCGTTGGCATTCTTAGAGGTGAAGATCTTGAGAAACATGGGGAACAAAACACTTTTCTTCTTACGATTCTTGATCTTACCATTAATGTGAACAAGCTACCTACACATCTCAAATATCATGATATTATCAATGATATACCTTGGCAGCTTACGTAGAGAAAGATCAAAACCAGCTACTCTAATGTATGAAAAATTTGAGAACTATGTGAAGAAATGCTCATACCTCTTTATCAAAGCAGCAGTTTGTGAAAACGACCTTGATTTAGGATTTCCCTACAACAACCGTATGCCAAACAAAGTGAATGCATCATTCACTCTTTAAAAATGGTGATTTCTCTCCTTCATGGTCAATGGAGGATACTTCTCATATGTGGGATCCTTTTGAGAAATATTCTGAGTGAGGGTTAGTCCTCTGAACAGTCTTATGCTCACAAGAGCGTAGACCAAGTAGGATGTCATTGAAAACTTCTTTGTGGCTAGAAATTGGAGCAATTATTGATGGATGTTTTGTTATTATCTATCCTCAGTCAATCATCTAATTACCCTCAATGACAACAAGGATGAATTTTTTCATCCAATCCTAAAAATCCCTTATAGCCTCTTCTACCATCACCCTTCTTAGTAGGATGATTGCATCTAAAATCCTTTATGAAACTTACTCCTGGATAGATATTTATACATGCGAGATGGATTTCTTCCTTGTTTCAACCATGACCCCAATGCAATGCCTTAAAGATATTATTTTTTAGACCATTCACTCGATGAAAATTCCTTTGTGATGATAACCATGTTGTTCCATGTTGGAATCTGCATACATGGAGAAATTCCTTTAAGAGTGAGCACCGCCAGTATTGAGTTATCATCTTCTCTTATGATTCTTGTGTCCAACTCGTAGTGATGAGCACATGCCAGTACCAAATTTGAGCTCTAAACAGATATAGGATGACCACCTGTAGCATATAATCCACTTGTGAACACCTTATCCTCCGTTGGTTCTATGAGACCATAGAGCATTCGGTTATTGATATCTTCCAAGTCCATATGAGTGACATCGTTGTCACCCACACATGTGTATTCAAATACTAGGGATGAGACAGGATCTAGACCAGAAAAATTGAACTTCATTCTTGCAAAAATCTACAATACAAGTGAAAATGAAGATGATAGCAGCTTTTTGCAGTTAAATCAAAGACTTCCTATTTTTTGCAGTTAGGGTTTAGGAGTTGCTCTTTTGGGAAATTTTGATTTTTACCTGAATTCACTTTTATGAAACCCTTAACATGTTAATAATATATTCACTACTATTTCTTGGTGATTTTTGATAGTTTCTATTTTGGGAAAGTTATTTTTTTACTTTTTTGCTTTTTTGGGAAAAAAAAATAGTTTGTCATCTTCATTTTTATTTGAGTGCACTGATCTAAGAGGACTTGGTATTTTAGGGAATTTCTTATTTTAGTAAGTTAGGTTACCATATACTTTATATTTGTGGAAATATCACTTATCCTTCTTTGATTGCGATGAAAATTCCTTTGATGGGTCTCGTTATTCCCTTCATTTAATCAACTTCTTGTTGATGCCATATCAAACCAGGGGTGTGTCTAAAGCTATATGCAACAAGAGTAATCATATTGATCTAGTAGTTGACTGTAGTTGTTTTTGTATTTTCTTGGGGATCTTTTCAATGTCTTAAGGACTTCTTGGTAAAACCTTATTTAAATCATACTATGAAAACTTTGCTGAAAGGAAACACACTTTGCAGAATGGAAATAAACACACTTGCTGGAATAAACACACTTTCTTATAAAAGTAAACACACTTTCTTTTTGAAATGAACACATTCAACTTAGAATGCTTGAAAATGATTGCAGGGAAAATAAGAATCTATCTAGACACCTACAAAAACAAGTACACAATAGAGTTTAACAAGAACAATTAAAGCAATACAGAATAACATATCTAAACTATTTGCTTAAGAAATATAAATACCAAATAAATGAATATCCTAGTCCTTGGGGGAGTGGGCCCTTGCTCCTCCTCAAATTATGATTTAATAACATAGAATTCTCTCAAACAGGAATGGATATTTTATTGATAAAACATTCGGTATTACAAAACATACTGGATTTGTGTACTTAGTCTCTTTTTTGTTCAATATATATTTCTCTCTATCTCTATCTACTACAAGTCTATATATATATATATATATATATATATATATACAATCATAGTTGTCTCTACGATTCTGATGAAATCGAATCGTGCCTAGAATAGATGTTGAGTCATATTGGGCTGATCAAATAGCTGTAAGATAGCTATCCCTAGATCTGTGTTTAGAGATCTTCTCATCCTTTCCTGATTGAAAGGGTCGTTAATGTATAATATCTGGATGTGGTTAAAATAGATAAAATTCCATCAGTTCTGGAACTTCAGAGAAGTTCCAGAACCATAGGAAATCGTTAAGGATCAAAACTGTGAGAGTTCTGGAGCTATACCCAGGAGTTCTGGAACTAAGTCCAAAAATTTTAGAACTAAATACTAGAGTTCCAGAACTAGATGATGACTGTGTAATGGAGTTTCAGAACTAGCTTAGAAGTTCTGAAACTAAGCTATATTGGAACAGATGCTACTAAAAACATGTTGAATGCTACAGACTTCATTTCTTTGATTGATTAGACCTGCTTTATTACAAAACTAAATTTCAAACACACACTTCGTGAGGAATTTTAGAGTTGTTAACATTAGAATCACAATCAATCAAAAGATAGACGATTACATGCTAACTCATATCAGATCAAATTAACTTCACAAAATGTAATCAAAATCAATAAAAAGGAGAGTAAGATGAGATAATATTTTATACATTAATTGGGCATATTTTTGCCTCATCATTTCCCCCAAACTTACTTGTTTGTAAGTCCCTTTACAAACTTCATTCTTCAAATGTGGGGTTATATGTTCTGAATTCCATTTGATTTCTCAGATCAAATGGATGAAATTGGATCTTCTAATGTTTAAGCTTAGAGGTACTGTACCCAGCTCCTGCTTCTATTTTCCTCTCCCACTCTTCAAACTCAGTAGGATCTTGAGGTTCTCTGTTTTGCAAAGGAGACATGGGGGTGAGAAGTAGAGGGGGCCTTATCCGCATTCCCGTCCATATTTTCCCATAGGTCTCATTGATCAGAGGAATTATTGTGCATAATTATTTTTCCCTTTCTAAACTCTAGAATGATTTGTAGGGGATATTACTTCCCATCTTCTCAAGGAAACACTAAGGAATTCCCACCTCTTCGAGAATCCTTCATAAATATCTTCAAATTTTTCTTCCTCATAGGAGGTAAAGGCATCAATACTCTTTTATAGAATGGCAAAATAATGTGTCTTGAATCTCTCATCAAAGGCATCAGTTCTAAAATGTATGAGGAATGTAGAGGGCTTACCATAGTGAGCTCTCATACAGAGACTAGTTGAGCTAGCTTTCAATAAAAACTTAGATTCCCTTTCCTTCCATGCAATTTGGTTTTACTAAACATAGACAAATGCATTGAGTTGGCTCTTCCCTACATACAAATTGATCATAAATCATGTATTCTTCTCTAGCATAAAATTACAAAGATAAAATTCACATAGAAGATTTTTCTGCTCAAGATTGGATAGAGAGTAAGTTGTCATGAATTCAGATTCATCCTTTAGTTCATGTGGAAGTCCACATGCAATCCTTGACAGCTTCCAACGAATGAACTTCTCTTCTAAAAACACATTATATGTAGGAGTGGGCCTCCTGCAGGCAAGCAATTTTTCACTCATAATGCAGACCATATGAATTTTTGCAAGAAATTTATATTTGTTTCCTTCTTCCTTATAAAACGTTTCTTCCCACTCTTTTCTTTCCTTCTTCTCTTCTTCCATCTTGGTCTTCGAATCTTCGTTTGATTTTTTAGCTTCTCTTAGCTCCCTGCAGGTGTCGTTCCATAGTTATTTGAGTGGAAAATAGGATAACTCAGTCTGTGCAGAGACTGTGGACACATCATTCTATTTTCTGGAAGTCTAACATTCTTCCTCTTTTTATATCAGTTGTTTCTTAATTATTGATAACTCCTCAGTCATGGCAGTAAGTTGAGTTATTAACTCTCTAATGAGCATTTCCCTTTGTTCTAATTTGAGTTTGAGGACATCCAATTCCTCATCCTTTTCTCTAATAATGAGCTTTTCTCTAAACAAAAAAAGAGCCTGTTTAACCTGATGTCTTTCTTCTTCCTCTAAAATTACTTGAGGATTTGAGCATTCTTCCTCTATCAAAGGAAAATTTCCTTTCCTTCTCCAGGATGCCAAATCTTCTTCTTCTTGTGGCAATGTTGATGGTTCAGCCAATTCTTGAAACTCCTTCTCTTCAAGTTTCTCATCTCCTATATCCATCTCAGCTTGGCTTGGTTCAGGAGGAGTCATGGCCATGCTATCCAAAATATCAGTAGCCTCCTTTTCCATCTTTTCCAGTTCACTCCTTCCCTCTGGGGTTTCCCTTGTCCTTTTAAGAATTTTCCTTCTTTGGGGAATTTCAACATGCCTAGCAGTGGATTTCTTTCTAGAGATTCTTCTTACTCTTATTTCTTGCTCTTGCATGGGTGAGCTATCACCATCAGAGACAAATATTAGCTCCCCTGAAGCTGCTGTAGAAGAAGGAATTTCCTTCAAAGGCATAGAAGACTCTGCTATTTTGATTTTTCTCACATACCTTCTTCTTTTTGGTATATTCTCTACTTCCTTCTGTTCTTCTGCAGGGGCATCAATTTCTAAATTAGTTGAAGGAGAAAATGGAGCTGGTATTGTTCTTCTTATAATATTAGGGTTTTTCTTGAGCTTACCAAGAAACTAGTGTTGGCATACTAAATGAATTAGCCCATGATGTCATACTAAATGGTGTTGGCATACTAAATGAATTATCCCATGATGTCTTATTTTTCCAACACCCTAAGAATACCTATGGGCCATGGTCCAGATACAATAAAAAAGAAACCCTAGAAGGTTTATTATGTACTCAGGTTTTTTGGATCCATACTTCAGATATATGAGCATTTTTAGGACTTATTTTCCTACTGACCCAAATTGACCATCACAAGTTAAATATTTCACTATCCAAAATGCTACCCTATCAAATGGTTTATTCTTACCCCTTTTATGATTTTATTTGTTTTTTAGATGTACTGGGGTTCAGTTTCTCCTCCTTATAGTAGGATTTCAACCAATTCTTTCAATGTCTCTTTGGCAGGATGTGAGACATGCACAATTAGCACTCTAGACACATTACTTATTATATTTACAAAAAAACGAATAAATATATTTCTCACCTTTATCTTGGATTTCTCTAGGTTTATGATGAATTCCCTTACTAATTCGTCATTATACTTTAAAAACTTCTTCAGGAACTCTAGCCATCATGCATGCTCAAAGATGGATGCCAATTCTTCATCTGCGAGCATCTGGGAATCATCTTTTGGTTCTAATTTCTTTTTAATCCCCATATCAGCTCGAGTTCTGTTTCCTTTGATTTTGTGCAAATCGGTTGCAGGCCTTCTTATTTATCTGTAGAACTGATGACTTTGGATGTGGAACTTCTATTCTTAGCCGCAGAACCTCTATTCTTTGCTGCAGAATACAAGCTTAATTCGTTGCTTCTCAAAAATCACTCTACAACTTATTTCACTTGATTTTACACTTAATGATTACCAATAATAACCATGCCACCACTCATCTCATCCTTATCATCTTTATGATTACTCACTTGTAATCATAATGTATAAATAGATGACTCATCATACCAACTTTTAAATCAAGTCAAATCACACATGCAAACATTTAATTTAATCTTAAATAAGTTAAAAGATATAATTATCATCCTTGATGATGTAATCCTTTTGCTATGATGACTCGTCATTCCTACAAGTGGTACAAAACATGGTAAGATAAGACAACTAGAATTCAAAATAATTCCCTTTTATTTGAATTAGCCAAAAGAAAAGGTCAACCACCATTGTTGGTTTTCAATTGACCTTTGAGAGAAAAAAAATTATTTTTATTTTTATTTTTTATTTTTTAGAGAAGAAAATGTCATTTACTGGTTTTCATTTTCTTCCCTTTGTTCTGGATCTGTCATCTGATTATTTGATCATTTTGGAAGAACTGGGTTCTTCCATATGATCAAATTCTTTGTCTACTTCATTCTTCCTCAAGAATTCATCCTTAGTGGGAGGCTTCCTATAGAGTTTCATCCTATGTCCATTGACCAAGAGTGTACTTTTGCTGTCATCAATGGGAAGTAACTGAATAGAACCATTTTCAAATATCTTCTCAATCTGATAGGGTCCCAACCATCTAGTTCTCAATTTGCCCTTGAATTGTTGGTACTTAGAATCAAACAACAATGCCCAGTCTCCTACTTTGAATTGTCTTCTCTTGATATGTGTGTCATGTCATTGCTTCCTCTAATCTTGGATTATTTATGTCTACTGAAGTGCTTCCATCCTCAATTCATCCAACTCATTGAGTTGAAGGATTCTTTCTTTTTGAGCTACATCCAACTCAATTCCCACCTTAACTGTTGTCCTCAATGTTTGAAGTTCAAACTCAATGGGAAACAAGGTATTTTTCCCATAGACTAACTCATATGGTGAAAACCCTATTGTAGTTTTCCAAGTTGTATTATAAGCCCAAACAACTTCAGGTAGTCTCTTTACCCAATATTTTCTCCCAGCTTCAACTGTTTTGGTAAGGATGTTCTCTAATTCTCTATTTGTTATTTCAACTTGTCCATTTGACTGTGGCTGATAAGGAGATGATTTCCTATGATTGATTTGGTAATAAGCTGTGAAATATTGGATCATATTAGACATAAATTGGGGTCCCTGATCTGAAACTATGCTCCTCGGTGCTAGAAACTTTATCATAATTTTGTTCCAAAGGAAATCAGCAACTACTTCTTCAGTAGCATGTGTCAATTCCTGCACTTCTGCCCACTTTGTCACATAGTCAGTACACACAATAATATGTTCCTTTCCTTGTGAAGGAGGATTAAAGGGACCAACAAAATCCAATCCCCATATCTCAAATGGTTCAATTACAACTTGAGGTTGAAGAGGCATTTCATTGGTGAAAGTTGGTTGTCCCATCCTTTGACAAGGATCACACTGCTTGATATATCTCTTTACATCCTTGTACAGAGATGGCCAATAATAACCAGTGCCAAGTATCTTATGAGCCATTATTTTCACTAAATAGTGTCCTCTACTTGGTTCATCATGACATGCTCTGAGGATGTTGAAGATTTTATCTTCTCTTACACACCTACGCAAAACAAAATCAAGCCCACATTTAAATAGCATTCCATTTAACCATTTGAATTGTGCACTAGTTTTGATTAACTTCTTTATTTGTTTCTTAGTGAAAGAACGAGGAAACTTCCCTGTTGCAAGATAATTTTCCATATCAGCAAACCATGGTGTATTTGCTGAGATAGCAAACAGTTGTTCATCTAGAAATTTATCCTTGATTGGATCTTGCTCCCCTGTAGTGGTTAGTCTTGACAAAAAATTAGCCACCACATTAGATTTACCTGGATTGTCCACAATGGTAATATCAAATTCTTGCAAAAGTAATAACCATCTAATTATTCTTCCTCCAACCACTAGTTTTTTCATTAAATATTTAATTGCTAAATGATCTGTGTGTACAAATATCTTGTAACCTGTAATGTAATGTCTGAATTTATTGATTGCATAAATTACAGAAAGAAATTATTTTTCAGTGGGAGTAATATTTTTACTAAGATAATAAATATCATACATTTTTCCTTCTTCATCCTTCTGTCCCAAAATTGCACCAATGGAATTATTTGAAGCATCTGTTTGAACATGAAATGGCTTTTCCCAATTAGGTCCTCTCAATATTGGAGAAGTGATTAAATTTTCCTTAATTTCTTCAAAAGCATGCTAACACTTTTCATCCCAAATAAATTTGCAATCCTTGGTTAGCAAATTAAACATGGGGGCAACAATTTTACTGAAATATTTTATAAATTTCCTATAGTACCCAGCATGTCTTAGAAATGACTTGATATCTGTGGGGACCTGAGGAATAGGTAAATCTGAAATGATCCTAATTTTTTTTGTATCAACCTGAATTCCTCTTTTTGAAATATGGTGTCCTAATACAATCCCTTCATCAACCATCATTAAACAATTTTCATCACTAAGAAACAGATTGTGTTGTTCACATCTTGTTAACACTTTGTTTAGATTTTTCAAAGCATCATCAAATGTATCTCCATGTACAGTGAAGTCATCCATACCTTAACACAGTCATTTGTTAAATTAGCAAAGATTGCAAGTATAACTCTCTGGAAAGTTGCAGGAGCATTGCATAAGACAAATGGTAACACCCTATAGGAAAAGGTACCCCATGGACATGTAAATGTTGTTTTGTCTTGATCTTCAACAGTAACTCTAATTTGATTGTATCCACTAAATCCATCTAATAAGGAAAAATATTGTTTACCTGAAAGGTTGTCTAGGACTTGGTCTATGAATGATAAGGGAAAATAATCTCTCAGTGTCACTTTGTTCAATTCCCTATAGTCAACACATATTCTCCATTTCCTGTTCTTTTTAGGAACAATTACAAGAGGAGATACCCACTGGCTATCTGAGATAGGGTAGATAAAACCTACTTGTAATAGTTTTTCAATTTCTTGTTTGACTATATCCCTTAAGGCTGGGTTAATCCTTCTCTGAGGCTGCATAACTGATTTAAAATTTTTAGTATAGATGTGATGAGTGTAGATACTTGGATGAATCCCCTTCATGTCTTTTTAATCCCAAGAAAAATCTTTAGTATGATTTTTTAAAACATCAAACAGTTTATCTTCTTCATCATCCTTCAACTAGCTGTTAATGTTCAAAGTTTTACCCGGTTGAATCTCAACATGCTTGGTTCTAATGTGTGATGAACTAATTTGTTGAAAGGGTTCCATTAGAGTATTTAATGGACATGAATGTGGTAATAACATATGGTATGTAGCCACATCTCCAAAAGTTCCTTGAGAATGAATATTGGAAAAAGGATAGTAATGAGAATGATACTTATCTTTTTGTAGGCCAAACTCTTCGTCACTGTTACTTCCCAGAAATTCTTCACCACTTCCTGATGTATTTGAAACTAAAGCTATTGATTCTTCCTCTCCCCATGATAAATCTTGTTCCTCCAGAGTGAAATTATTTCCAATCACAAAGAACTATTGTTGTCGTGGTTCCAGAACTAAATGTGGTGGTCCCGAAACTAAATTTGTAGGTTTCAGAACTATAGTCGTAGGTTTTAGAACTATATCTGATTGCTTTGAAGACAGTCGGTGCTCATCTAATGGTGGATTAATCATCTTTTCTACTTCTCTTACATGATTTTGTAATGTGATCATAGCCAAAGAAGACAAATTTTTCTTATTAGTATCAGGAGAATTAACCCACAATTGTTCATGATTGTCAGTAAAAGGTCGTGAAGAAGGATATAAGGAAATTTTCTTAGAGTTCTTACCATTTGAGATTGTCATATCACCTGACCTGTAATCAATTAAGGTAGCAACTGTAGCTAACCATGGTCTACCCAAAATAATGGGATAACCCAATGTTTTACCTTTTGGCTGCAGTATAAGGAAGTCAACTGGATATTCCCATGATTCCACAATAACTACTATGTCTTCAATAACCCTTTCTGGTTTTGCAATAGACTAATATGCCATTTGCAATATGGTATTAGTAGGTTATATACCTGTTAATGGTAATTTTTTCAGAGTATCCACTGTCATTACATTGATGGCCACTCCTAAATATACCAAAACATTATGTATATCCTTATTCCCTATAGAGACAGAAATAACAGGACTTCCAGGATCTCCATATTTGGGAAGTAAAAATTTTCCTGCAAATAAATCAACAAGTTTCCTATCTACTTTGATAAGATTGGGGTATTGTTTCTTCCTTCCAGGATTTTTCAAACATAACATTTTGATTAATGTGTTCAATTCGGGAATGTCCTTAATTGCTTGTAACAGTGGTATTTAAATATTAAATTTCCTTAGTTCCTGTACCAATTCAGACTCCTTGGTTTCTATAGCTTCTTTAAATCTCTTTGGAAATGGAGTTTCAGTAGTGTCGCTATCTGGCTCTTTTTATTTCATTTATATATCCTATTTTGGAACTACAGTACTAGAGATTTCATTTTCTTTTGTCATTTCAGTGATTATAACAGGTGGACTGCTAATTATTTTTCTAGATCTAGTTTGAATATCCTTACAATGCATGGCATGTAAATCAAATGATTTTTCTAGTTCTGTTCCATAAACAGGAGTTGTTTTTTTGTTTCTTGGGTTTGCTACTGGCTGTGCTGGTATTTACATTTGGACTACATTTTCAGTTTTTGAATTCTATGCAGGGGATCCTATGATGGCCTGTTGATTCTAATTTGGATATGTTCTTCCTTGAGCATAATTACTAGGGTTCCATCTAGGTTGTGACCAAGCATAAGGATTTCCTTGACCAGCCTATGGTTTTTGATGTCCCTAGGCATACCAAGCTCGACTTGCCCAATCTCGAGGGTTCCAAGTTGGTTGAGGTACCCAAGGTGGTTGTCCCCAATTTTGTGGTACTGACTGAGAAGCCCATGGCATCATCCAGGGATTAGGGACTAATCTTGGCATAAACTTCCCTTGCGAATTTAGGAAAATTCTTTCGATTTCCGTGAGGGAGTGCGTGAACTGGATGTGGTAAAGCCAACGGACCCATAGCGTTTCCCCATGGTACCGCCATCTGAAAAGCCGGAAAGAGAACACGAGCTGGAAGTGTAGTTCCGCTGAGTAGTAAAGCACTACAAAGGGATTGGATGCTCCCGGCAAAAGACTTTTTCTTTGTGAAGGCGAAACACTCCTGGATGACCGGCTAG
Source organism: Taxus chinensis (assembly GCA_019776745.2). Classification (NCBI taxonomy): domain Eukaryota; kingdom Viridiplantae; phylum Streptophyta; class Pinopsida; order Cupressales; family Taxaceae; genus Taxus; species Taxus chinensis. The sequence continues at coordinate 16,588,905 of CM034153.1, forward strand.
CCGAGCTTAGCGCTGAAAAACGTGCCGGTGTTACGCTGAAATTGTGCCTCTGAAGCAGATCGAAAGTAGGATCGGCTTCTCCACGGGCTCTTCTGCTGTGCGTAAAAGGTTCACTCGCCAGTGTACCTTTCGAATCTGCAATATTACAGCGCAGATTTAAACTTTATTTTTGGGTGTACTTGCTGATTTTCTGGTTTTTCTGACAAAGACCAGCAGCATGCACTTTTCTGGATATTTGAAAATTATCCTCTTCAGAAACCGATTGCGGTTAAATGACAGATGAAAATGAGGATAAGATGGTGGGGGAAGATAGTAAGCTGATTTTTCAGATCTGATTTTTACTTTTCAGAGGGTTTCAAACTTTTTAGAAAATAATCAAAACTCAGATCTACGGAAAAATAATAATTTTGACAAAAACTCAGCGAACTAAAGATCTGTAACAGGCTCAGATCTATGACTCTCAGAAGAAAATTTTTCGATTTGGGCACATTTGCAAATTTTTGGATTTTCAACAAAAAGTTCAGCTTTGCAAACTGGCAGCAACCTGCTGATTTTTCCTGATTTTTTATCTTACTACCAGCATAGATCTGACAGATCTGTCTGTTCGATCCCCAGCGGAGTCACCAAAAACTGTTGGTCCGAAAATCTGTCGCGTGGACAGATCTATGGATAAACGGGCCAACGGTGTTGCAGGGCTTAGCCCCTCTTTGAGACAAGCAAAGCGAAACTGGTTTATTGCTACTTCTACTAGCAGGAACCTATGCAAGTCTCACAGATTCTGCCTTCGGGGGTTGGGATCTCATCCCAGTAGAGTTTCCTAGGCTGCGAAGAGAAAGGAATAAAGAAGGAGAAGAGAAAGAACAGATCCGAAGGAAGAAAAGAAATGAGTTCCAAAGCGGAAGGGTCAGAAGATCTATGCTTTGGGTTTGGTAGTAAACAGAGCCAAACCTACTCACATAAATAAACAAAGCAATACTGATAAACAAATGACGGAAAAGTAGATATGAATTTAACAGAAAAGACACGTGCAGATCTAACATAAGAAAGATCTAATGTATAACACAGCTATTGAGCACAAAGTCTGAATAATTGTATTAATTGTTTTTATCTGTTACAAGAAAGCTCAAAGTCTTTCTCTCCTCACCTCTATTTCTATCTGAAAAATGTTCACCCTGAATACAACAAGTGTTCTAGTATTTATAGAAAGTGAGGGAGAGAGAAGGCAAAATGGAGCCAACCACTTATTTACAAGATATTTACAAAATATCCAAAAGTCATGTTGACTTGACAACTTGGAGTGGATGACATCATCCCATGATGCAACATGGATGATGTCATCGTTTGTGCCAACACACTTCAGATATTTCGAAGAGAAAGTCGGAGAATAAGAGGAGAAGAGAAGAAGAAGAAGAAGAAGAAGAAGCTATTCATCATCATCATCCTGTGGCCTAAAAGGGGTCGCCTGTTTCTGATGCTGATCAGGAGATGAGATGTGGAACTGAGCGCGGTATTCCAAGAACTTGCTGATCATTGGCGCAAATTGATCCTGTGATGGATCCTTGTGCCTTTCACTGATTGCTTCGCAAGTTTCCTCCGCTCATCAATGAGCTTTTCGGGGACCTTGGAATAGTCTTTACCCGCCTCGATTAGGGACCCCGATGAAGTCTCTACAGGCCAGTAGATTGTTGATGGATTCGATGTCGAAAGTGACTTCTGGCCCTGTCCCTTGAGAAGCTAGCTCCTTGAAAATTCGGATAGTATCGTCAGCTGATCTCAAGGTGAGGGAAGGAGTGAGCAACCCTGGAGTCATAGATAGAACAATCTTCTCCATTTGATGCATCGCATCCAGGGCCTCTTCCTTCACCTTGTCTATCTTCTCTAACACAAATTCGAGCTGATCTATCCGATAGTCCAGAGTGGACATGGTTTTGTTGAGGGTCCTTGGATGACCGAATACTCCAAACTTGACCAAATCTTCGACTGAACAGTCGAACATTTGTTGGAAAGCCTCGTGTTGGAGTCTGGCGTTTTCGAGCTCTTCTGATACTGGACTTGCTAATGTTTGGAGTTCCTTATTCGCCTTCTCGATGTTCAGGTATAAACTGATATACTCGGCGATCACCTTTTCACTATCCTTAAGGATTTGGCTCCTCCAAGCAGAAACAGCCATACCCTGCTCGCCGATCTTTGAATATTCATTGATCTTCTCCTGACTGAGCAGCTCAGGAGTCTCGGCGGGCAGTTGTGGGAGGTGCGCTTCCCATCTTCTGTAGGGCTTGAAGCAGGTATTTATTCTGCTCCTTCAGTAGCCTCTTTTCTTCCTTTGTTTCCTGAAGCTTTTCGCAGAGTGCATCAATTGCGGAAAGAGCTTCCCCCTAGAGACTTTCAGAGGATGTCCCCATTGTGACTTGGGTCACTGTGAAATCTGCCGGAGACAGATCTTCTTTTTCTTTGGTGAGATCGGGGTAGGCAATTTCCATAACTCTCTCACCTGCAGCGCTCTTGGAGAAGCGTGTAACTGGCTTGTGCTTCTTTGCTCCTTTAGCCGGAATGACTGAAAAGTCCATCGGAGCGATGGGGACTTTCCTCTTTGGTTGGCTCAGCTGCTGAGAGATCCAAGCTGGTCCTATTGAAGAAGGATCAGAGACAGAGGGGGAGGCAGCAACGGTAGAAGAGGGGAAGAACGTGGAGGACACGCGGCGGCGGCATTGAAAGAATAGCCGAAGACATGCCCACGGGAGGAAGGGAAACCGCAGCTGTAGAAGACATGGGAAGGGAAGGGAGTCCGGAAATGAGGGAAGAAATGGAGGAAGACAAATCAGCGAGAGAGGAGAAGATGGACGAAGAGGCAGGGGAGAGAGTAGAAGAAGAAGGAGAGGACACAACCAAAGGAGTGGTTGCCGACATCTGAGGAAGGGGAGGAAGAGAAGAAGAAGGGATAGAAGGGACCTCTGTAGTTGTAGCGATGCCGACATCCTGGGTGGATGGGCGTATAGGACTATCCTCTGTCAATTCCTTCTCTGGCGAGTCCAGAGTTATTACTTGTTCAGGCTCTGAAGGAAGAGGACTTTCAGGGGCTTCCTCCTGAATGGTGCTAGGCTCACCTTCTGCAGCTTTGCCTTTTAGCTGCTTCTTTGATCTTGGAGGCGCATTACCCAAAGGAGAAGTTGTAAAATCTACACCGAGGTAGATTAACCCATTCATCGCGGCACCAATGCTCTGTTCTCCGCATGGTTTCTTTGACCCTCTCCTTAATTGTCTGAGGAGCCTTGCTTCTGTCAATGTCCGGGAAGGGCCAATCATCCCCTTCTGTGTCATTATATACTTTGTCTACTTCGTCTTCCGTGGTTTGGAAGCCTTTTGGGACAATAGCCACTCCGTAATGGATGATTTCCGTTAATGCTAAGCGAGAGTGATCCTTTCTTCTAAGTTCTACCTCATGGAGAACGTCAATGTAGATATCCTCAATCTGAGGGACATGAATCGGATCAAGCTTAGCCCTTGGTAGACAGCCCCTAGGGTCGAATGTAGGCCTTGCTGGGAAATCATGCTTTAGGTTGAGCAATTCTAGCTCAGCAAACATCTCCTTCGCCTTGTGATAGCTGGAACAAGTGTATCGGCCTACTGTGAGGGGGAAAGGAGTCCCACCCTTCTTTCTCTTCTGGCATTTCTCATGATATGTGACCAGCTGCCTTGACAATTCCAATAGAATCAGCTTTGGTCCAGCATACCTTGGCAACCTGGTTGGTTCGCTCAAAAATTTGACCGCCCTCAGATAGGTGAATGTGGGAAACTGGGTGAACAAGGCCCCCCACTTCTCTGTGACTGCCACTATGTTTTTGGTTGTCCGGCCATGAGTCAAATTTGGCCGCAACATGCACATGATGTGGTAGAAGAAAACATCATTGATCTTAGCGAAGTGTTGGATGCTGTTCTCCAGCTTCAGCTCTTGATAGTATTCATATATTTTGGCCTGAGGCCAAGTTCCACTTCGGTGCAGCCCTGGATAATCTCTTTCAGCTGCGGCAGCATAGACGACGTAGGAGTTCATGTGGAATACTCCGGTCGTAGCGAACTGTTGCAGTTGCTCGGATATAGTGCTGCTTATTATCTCCCCCCAGCAGAAACGCTGATCGGAGCAGATTTTTATTCATGGTTTCCAGGTACCGCAGCATCCACTTATGGAAGTAGTGAGCATCTGAAAGACCGAAGACTCTGCTCAGGAAGGTGATTGTATCACTGAGTTCCTCTGAGAAATCACTCCGGTGGATAGTTTGAGGCCACCGGGTCACTACCTTCTTATTCTTGAGGTAGACCTCATTCATTAATTGCATGCACTTGTCTTCATTGTCCTCCCAAGCCTTGAGGCATTCCTGTTGGCTAACAGCCACATAGTTTCGGTGGTGAGGGATCCCAAGCATCAACTCAAAGCGACGGGCAGTAAGGTTTATAACTACCTCGCCCTTGCTATTCTCGACACATCTTGTGTCTTTGTTGAAGGATTGTGCAACAACCATCATAAACTCGTTATTAACAGCACTGACAGGAATCCCACCGGTGAAGTGCAGGGCGCTGCCTATCAATTTATCCATCCATGGACTCCTTGTCACTTTCTGAGTCCTTACCCAGAATTCCTCTATGTCAATGTGGCCCAGTTCAGAATCCCTGACATCCATATTACATTCTGCCTGTGATTCGGGCATCCTGACCCTCTGATATTTGTATTTCATTTCTTCTTCTGTTAGCTTTTCCTTCCCTCTTGGTTTGGTGGGTCTCTTGCTTGACGTAGACATGTGTTCTTCAAGGCTTATCTGATGATCTGCACGTAGAAGGAGCGAAACCCAATCCAAGAAGCTTGAATTAGTCATTTGATCTTCCATTGGAATACTAGCAGAAGAAAGAGTTAGAACTTTTAAGGCTCGGGGCGCAGGGCGCATGGAAGATGTGTGTAACAGGCTGAATAGTCAAGGCGCACAGGAAAAGGGTGCAACAGAGGTTAAGTTGGCGCCAACGGCGCATGGAAGATGGATGAAGCAGGTTGCATTTTATAACAGGGCGCACAGGAAATGCGTGTTACATTGGGGTTCGATGCGCCTATGGCGCATGGAAAGATTGTGTAACATGGACGAATGATGCGCCAAAGGAATATAGCGCGGCGCATGGAGGGTTTACACAACATCATGTTACTGCATCGGAGGGTGTGCCAGTGCCTATGTAATCTTTATACTTGCGCGAAAAAGGCTTTTGTTGCATCGAAACTGGGTGCGCTCTTTGGCGCGTGGAAATGGGATGCAACATGGGTAAAGGGTGCGCCAAGGCTTATAGGAGGAAGCGCGGGATTTACACTTGGAGCATGCAAAAGGGGTGCGCTTATGGGCGCATGAATTTCAGCTGTATCAGGATGGCAGAGTGCGCCATGGCGCGGATCTTTGAGTATGTTGCAAGTCGGATAGGTGCGCCGAGGGGCGCGACTGTCTTGATTGTTACAAGGCGCGCCGGTGCGCCTTGTGAAATAAGCTCTCAAACCTCTTTCTCTTTCTTTCTCTTCCACTTCAAAAATTGCTTGGACAAGTAAGGTTTTCCAAAAACCTTGTAAACAGACCAAGCTAGCTACAAAACGACCCCTTTTCCAGCAGATCCGGAAAGAGGGAGGGAGAGCAAGAGCAACAGAAGAAAATGAACAGGACAGCACGGGGGGAAAGGCTCAAACACATTCAAACTTGATGAAAACTAGCCAGCAAGTTGGCATACACACCAAAACCGGACAAAAACAAGCCCAAAGAACAGAAAACATAAAACAGGGAAGGGGAAGAACCTCTTACCTTAAAATATAGCGAAAATTCCTTGAGCGGGTCCACAACACGACGAAAGCGACAGAGCAGGGGTTGACAAATCCAGAAAAAATCACGTGCTGACAAAAGAACAATGAAAATGACATGGCGCGCATAGGTATATATAACAAAATTTGTCATAAATGCGCCAACCACCATTTGAAAAGGCGCGCGGAAACGACTGTCGACAGAGGAAAGCATGCGCCCTTTGGCGCATGGAAGTAACTGACAACAGGAGAATGGGTGCGACTTTGGCGCATCAAACGAGTTGTCGACATGAATTTATGTGCGCCATTGGCGCACCAAAATGTGGTGTAACACGGAAAATACATGCGCCTTTGGCGCACCGAGAAGCGTGCTAACATGGAAAACCATGCGCCAAAGGCTTTTAAGGGGGCGCATCAAAAATTGATGTTGCAAGGAAAAACCATGCGCCCAGCCAAAAAAGGCTCAAAAAGACTAAGTTCAAAAACTGAATTTCCCGGGAAGGGATTTTACAATATTCTGAATGCGGAGGATCCCTAACGAGGGATCGAAACAAAATTTTCGGTATGGTTATCGGTAAAATTGCCCTTGTCAATTTTACAGGATAACAAGGCCCACAGCAAATAGGGAGAGGACACGTGGCACATATTTTGGTTTGAGGGCATGCAGATGGCGGGGGGACTTGGAGAATTTTGATGTTTTATGGCTCAAAGTGATAAAGTGAATTTTTGGCCCGAAATCCCTCGGCCAATACCTGGTGGACACGTGTCCAAGAAAGGATAGGATGGGGGCAGTACATTTTTGCAATAACTTTGAAGTTTTTAACTTCAAATGGTAAAAAATCAAATTTTGGGCCAAAGCTCCGCAGCCTATCCATGATGGACACGTGGCACATTCTAAGAAGTCAAAGGAAGAGTGCGGGCCCACGGTAAGTTTTAAATTTTTCAAATTTTTCAGGAAGGTTTGAAGGTAGAATAGGAGGCTTGGCCCCACAATGAATCGGAGAGCGCCACATGGCAGAGAAGAGATCGGGCATCTGGGCCCGCGGAGGTTTTGTGAAAAAAATTCCTTTTTCCATAAAAGAGGAAAAATTGATAGAATTGGTCCGCAGTTTCAATGGGACCCACCTTTTGACACATGGCGGGCCCAGAAGGCAGGCGGAGAAAAGTGGCAAAATTTTCAAAAGGTCACAAATGCATTTTTTAAAGGCATGGGCCCGATCTAATCATTTTTTAACACATGTCCCGCCTTATCCAAAGTTTAAAAAGGTAATATTGAGCTTATTTTTAAATTGCATCTTCCACGTGGAGGGCTGATATTAAAAGGTGGATGAGATCGACAGTTACTGTGCATTTGTTTGTTTTGGCCACCATGGGAGCTCCGAGAAGCTTGGAAATCACGTTTTTGCATCAAATTTCATCAAATATTATATGATTTTGTGTCTTCTTGGCCTTCTGAGAACATTGACATCATCTTCATGACTTAATTCTTCAATTTATGGTGTTTTTGATGTATTTTTTGCTCAGGCCCGTGAAAAAATGTGAAATGACAAAATTAAAAGTTGCAGAGGTAATTTAAAAATTAAAAAGGTGAAAATGATGAGTCCAAGGTGTTTGCATGCCTCAATGATAAAAAACGCACCTGCACGATGGATAATGATCTAGATATTTGTAATGATTTAATCCTTTTTGACACACCTGGCAACATGTGAGTGTTTTTCTGTTCGATGTCATTTTCATCAAATCATGAAGAATTGTTGTAACAAACTTGATCCAATGGCATATTCTTTGCTTGGGAAAGAAGGATCCAATGTGGCGTAGGGTATATAGTGCATTTTGGAAAAAATTGTAAGGGGAGGGAGTTGAAAATCGCGAGTGAATTCTGAGAAAAAACTCATTTTCTGAGAAAATCCACCAAAGAACCAACTTAATGTCTGATGTGTTGGAAAATTCATGTATGTGGGTTGGTTACAAGTGTAGCCACCACACAACTCTGAGATTGTTCATATAACTCTCCCCTGCTATTGAATCTAACAAGTTTTGAATTAAATATGTGTTTTTATTTTGGCAATATGATGTCTGTTATCAATTTCAAATGTCTGCAAATAAATTTTATTGTTCTTGTTGCAATCTTGCATTGAAAATCTTTAGAAGTCACACAGGATATCCATTTCTAGTTGATAGTTTAGTGGCGTTTGTAATCTCATATTCAGAAGAGCCTTCATCTGATAATGAGATAAACAAATATAAAATCACTTTAACTTCCTTGACTGCAGAGATTTCTTGTAAGCCTTTGGGGGTACCTTAGGCGTGGTTTGATCATGGATTTTTGTGTTTGATTGAGTTCTTCACTTTAAGCTTTTGTGGTGAGTTCTCAAAGATTGTGTGAAGAGTGCAACCTGGGATTCCATTTGTGCCTCTTCTGGTTGAAAGAACATCCTGATTATTTTAGGCATTTCATCTGATAGTTGTTCAAGTATTGTACAGATTGTCAAAGATCCGATCTATCCCAGTTTGTCTTATCAATCCCCCACCAAAAATCACCTAAACAACAAATATCCTACCAAGTACTATCCTTGATTTACATGTGTATACCCAGAAAAGATCAAAATATATTTGCAAAAGTATGCATAACAACTCAGGATTTCCACTGTCTCTAGTAACATTTGCCTTGTTTTGAGAACATACCCATGTTTTGAGAAGTGACAAATTGTGAGAGTTCAGATCTGGGGTGTTGATCATGTTTTCATCAGGGCCTCCATCATAGAATTTCAAGCAAAGACAAGGACATCTTCATCTCCGTCACCATTACAAGGTTACAAAATAGGTCCTCTTACCTTGGTTGCAAGGCACAACCTAAAACAACTAGGACAAGATCCAGTCCTATTGGAGTGCTATCCATTTCTCCACAAACCTGAGTGCTAGCTAGACCATATCCTCGGCAACCAACGACATACAACATGGTCTAATTTATCTTTAAGCTCCATGACATAACTGTGGTGCTGTTCAGACTGAAAAGGAGAACAAATTTGGATACCAACAGGGTCTTCAGATAAAATCCCTCTAAATGTGCGTAAATGTGCAGGTGAGATATTTTTCATTGATGTATCATCATCTCCCAATTGGATTGGATAATTAAAGGTCCTATCAGGTACTCTTTCAACTTCTCATGCCATTTTTAAAATAGTTTCTAAATTTTTCTCCCAATCAATGTGGTATGTGGTATGCCTTGGGGAAGGTGAAAAATTAGGAGTAGGAGGTTGACTACTCAATTGAGAATCAAAATTTTCCCCAAATGGATCCTAAGTAATAAGCCTTTTCCTACAATTTCCACTTCCTTCAGGTGACTGATCTAATAATTCCAAAGGTGGTAATTCTATTTCTTGTTTGACAGGGGATGATGGTGCCTACAATTCTTGATCAATTTCCCTATATGGATTAGATGATGTTGTGAATTATTGTGAACATGTTCTTGGGAGGAATCTACCCTTTGAGTCTCTTGGTCTACTCATATATTTTATGATATAGTATGGAACATCCTTCAACTACTAGATGTATGATTGTTACTCTTGTTAGCACTTAATTAGAAAGTTCCAACTAGTGTATCCCCAAAAACGGTGCCAAAAATGATGGGTGTTGTTATTCCCTTCATTTAATCAACTTCTTGTTGATGTCATATCAAACCAGGGGTGTGTCTAAAGCTATATGCAACAAGAGTAATCCTATTGATCTAGTAGTTGAATGTAGTTGTTTTTTGTATTTTCTGGGAGGATTTTTCAATGTCTTAAGGACCTCTTGGTAAAACCTTATTTAAATCATACTATGAAAACTTTACTGAAAGGAAACACACTTTACAAAATGGAAATAAACACACTTGCTGGAATAAACACACTTGCTTTGAAAATAAACACACTTGCTTATAAAAGTAAACACACTTGCTTTTGGAAATGAACACACGCAACTTAGAATGCTTGAAAATGATTGTAAGGAAAATAAGAATCTATCTAGACACCTGCAGGAACAAGTACACAACATATTTTAACTAGAATAATTAAAGCAATACAGAATTAACAGATCTAAACTATTTTCTTAAGAAATATAAATATCAAATAAACGAATATCCTAGTCCTTGGGGGAGTGGGCCCTTACTCCTCCTCAAATCAGTATTTAACAACTCATAATTCTCTCAAACAGGAATGGCTATTTTATTGATAAAACATTTGATATTACAAAATGTACTGGATATGTGTACTTAGTCTCTTTTTTGTTCTATATCTATTTCTCTCTATCTCTATCTACTACAAGTATGCTTATATATATATATATATATTTACAATCACAGCTATCTTTATGATTATGATGAAATCGAATCGTGCCCAGAATAGATGTTGAGTTAGATTGGGTTTATCAGACAGCTGTAAGATAGTTATCCCTAGATCTGCGTTCAGAGATCTTCTCATCCTTTTTTGATTAAAAGGGTCGTTGATGCAGAATCTATGGATGTGGTTAAAATAGATAAACTTCCATCAGTTTTGGAACTTTAGAGAAGTTCTAGAACCATAGGAAATCATTAAGGATTAAAACCGTGAGAGTTCCAAAGCTATACCCAGGAGTTCCAGAACTAAGTCTGAAAATTCCAAAACTAAATACTGGAGTTTCAAAACTAAGTCCAAAAGTTTTGGAACTAGATGATGACTATGTAATGGAGTTCTGGAACTAGCTTGGAAGTTCCAGAACTAAGCTATGTTGGAACAGATGCTACCGAAAACATACTGAACACTACAGACTTCATTTCTTCGACTGATTAGACATGTTTTATTACAAAAATGAAGTTCAAACACACACTTCGTCAGGAATTTCAGAGTTGTTAACATTAGAATCACAATCAATCAAAATACAGACAATTACATCCTAACTCATATCAGATCAAATAAAAGTCACAAAATGCAATCAAACTTAATAAAAAGGAGAGTAAGATGAGATCATATATTATACATTAATTGGGCATATTCTAGCCTCATCAACCTTCACTAGATTCAGCTTGCTTCCGGGACTCTGTGATCCAAATTTCACCTCGATCTGCTCATCGGAATGCTTGGAAACTGAAAGATAGTCTTCTAGGGAATGAAACTAGGGTTTGTTTCCATTAAAAAATTAGGGCATTATCTATTTTTTTGTTACAACCTTCTTATAGGTTCTTGGGATGAGGAACAACTGAGAAAATTTCATCTAATTTTGTTTATAGGTTTGAAAGACAAGATTTTTTCTTGATTTTAGTGCATATGGAAACTCTAGAGAAATTTTGATATATTTTCTAATAAAATGTGGGTTTTTTGGATTTATGAAGAAGCAACCATGGAGGATTGGTGAGAAAATGAGGTGAGGAGAGGTTATTTCAAGTTTTTAAAACTTACAATAGTGTTTTTGGTTCACGGGAGAGGTAGAAGCGGGTAGTACAAATTAACAACAATTAGATTATTTTTAGGTTTTCAAACTTCATGTTATGGGGTGAATTTTATTTTCTTCTTTGTCCCCTTGGGACATGGAGATGAGGGATAGAAGAATGTGCCCTAATGTGGGCTTGACAAGTGGCACGACATGATTGCTCGATGAGGGAAGGAGGAAAATCAATTTTTTATCACCCGGGTGTTGAGACTCATAACAAGAGTTGGAGTGGGGTGCATTTTCTTGTCCCCCTTTTCCCCTTGAGATAGGGACATGAAGGAAAAAATGCACCCTCATGTGGTGATGACAAGTGGTGAATTCTGATTCGATGTGGGGGAAGTGAGGGAAGGCATACTTTAGCACTACGGAGCTTCAAACTTGATCACATGAGAAACCAAATCCAAGGCTAGAGTGGGGCACACCACACATTTTCTTATCCCATATTTACCTTTGGGATAGGGACAAGAGGGACAGAAATTTTTTTCCTGCTCTGTTGATGACAAGTGACACAGCTACATTACACAACAAGAGGAGCTAGAAATAGGTGAAAAGGGCTTGCAGAGTGCTTAACAAGGTCATGTGATGAACTTAGGGGAAAAGTGTAATATCCCCTTTTGGGATATTAATTAATATTTTTTAAACTACTTGCAATGGAAGAAAACTTAGAAGAGAAACCCTTCTAGGTTCACCTCAACTAACCCATTGTCGGCTTTAATACAACCCAAATGGGGTTGGAGTGAGCCAAGGTAAGCATTTAGATGGACTAACTAGTTGGAATAAACATTTCTTTGACCGATTAAATTTGCCGTAGTAGTAAAATAAATTAAAATATGTTACTGAAATGACTGACAAACTTCAAAAATTAATATCTCCTATGCAATATTTGCTCTTTTTGCATGAAATAAATTGCATCGTATAGAAAGGAAATTAAGATCTTTCAAGATAATATATCAAACTGAATTTTCTAATCCATTGAAATCCCACTCAAATCTGCCCACCAAATTGCAAAACCAGTCGTTAGGGTCAAGGGAAAAATATTAAATATATTTCCATCCTTATCCTTGACCTCCCTAACACTCAAAATTACATCACTTTCAAATCTGCAATTAATTATTCTATAACCACAGATTATGAATCCTATGAGAAAACCCTTCCAAAACACTGTTATGCCAAATACTCGGTACAGCTGACTTGTATTAAATAAATTCCAGTTGTGATAGTAAGCCAATATATCATTAAAATGAACACAATATGCCCCAAATTAGATGCAGAAATAGATCAGATTGAAAATCCTCCATTGTATCTTCATTAAATCATACCAAAATACTTCATATAAAAGGCGATTTATGGCTCACTAAAAATCTGGAATGAACATCAAGTATTTGAGCACTTGAGACACCTACCAAACAAGCTATAAAATCACTTCCCAGGCAAGTTGATTTTATGCAAGGAAAAAACCAACAGTTTATAATCAAATTGCATTCACCATAGATTAGCTCTAAAAAACCCTCTTAAAGCAAGCTTCAACATTCTCCCAAAAATGACGACTCACATATATGGAATACAAATGCACAGTAAAACTCATCATTCCATAGCTCAAGAAGGAATACACACTTCACAATGGGTGGTGTTGATGAACACATTTTGTTTTTTGATCACTAGTGGGCATTCATCCCTTTTCAAACATGAAGATAAGTTATAATAACCGTTAACATGTGAAAATGGGTGCCCTTCATCTTTTTTTATATATATTGCTTGCTCATTCTTCAAAGCTTTATTTTGTTTTGGCACCACCTTTTAGGAGAGAATCTTTATTTTAAAAATTGTTTGGAAGTCACACTCAAAAACAAATATTAAATGTATGAGACATTTAAATATATATGAAATGATGCCCACATGAATCGACCCATGCCAAAATAAGTCAATTTATTCCAAATAATAATAATTAAATAATCCCAAGGAATTCGACTTGCCTCTATTTACTTAATTTACCCTCTAAAGATCATTTATTGGTCCAAGGTAAATCTATTTCTTCTTTTTATTTTAATTTTTGACTTGCACAATAAACGAAAGATATTTTAATTTTTAAATCCACATGTGCAAATCAAATTTCCCCTATTTTAATTTCCTTTAATCCAAGGGGAATGGATTAAAGGATACCAACCATTATCAATTATTTTTTGTTTCAAAAAGGGGACATTACACTCCTCCCTCCCCAAAATTGATTGCCCTCAAGCAATCGAGCACATGGGTGGTCCACTTTCTTTTCCATCTCATAAGGCCTTCTAGATAGTGCATCTGCAACTATATTATTTTTCGCTTTCACATATTCAATGTGAAAGTCAAAAGCTTGCACTTTACTTACGCATTTCTAGTTGCCTATCATTCAATTCTCTTTGGTTAAGGAAAAACTACAAGCTATTATGATCAAGATTTAATAACAAATTTCCCACATACCAAATATTGTCTAAACTTACTCAAAGCATGTATGATTGTCAACATTTCCTTATCATACACTCTATATCCCCTTTCATGATATTTCAATTTTCTACTTTCAAAAACAATGGGGTGTTTATTTTGCATTAGGACAACCCCTATTCCCTCACCCGAAGCATCACATTCTACCACAAAAGGTTTAGAAAAATCTGGAATTTCAAGGACCAAACAAGAACACATTACCTCCTTCAATTTTTCAAATGCTTCTTGGGCTGGTTTGGACCATTTGAAGGCCCCTTTCTTAGTCAAATATGTCAAAGGAACTGAAAATCGTGAGAATCCCTTAACAAACCTTCTATAGTAACTACAAAGACCACAAAATTCTCTTAATTGGGTGAGTGAAGTGGGAGTAAGCCACTCCATAATCGCTGCAATTTTCTGTTTATCAACCTGCACACCATTAGCACTAATAACATGCCCCAAATATCCAATTTCCTTCAACCCAAATTCACTCTTAGATTTTTTTGCAAAGAAGGAATGCTGCCCCAAAGTAGATAAAACCAAATCCAAATGTGTTAGATGCTCTTCTCAAGATTTGCTATACACAAGAATATCATCAAAGAACACTAGTACAAACTTCTCTTAGATATTGGCTAAACACATGATTCATGCAGGATTGAAAAGTAGCCGGTGCATTAGTTAATCCAAAAGGCATGACTATAGAACTCAAAATGCCCAAAATGACATCTAAAAACTGTTTTGTGCACATCCTCTGCCCTTACCCTTATTTGATGGTACCCAGATTTGAAATCTATTTTTGAAAAGAAAGAAGCACCATGTAACTCATCAATTCTAGGAATGGGATGCCTATTTTCTATGGTCCTCTTATTCAACATTCTATAATCAATGCACATCCTCATAGTGCCATCTTTTTTCTTGACCAAAACTACGGATGATGCAAATGGGCTAGAACTAGGCCTTATGTGTCCCATATCAAGAAGCTCCTCAATGGTTTTTTCAATCTCTTCCTTATAAACCCTTGGGTGGCGGTAAGGAGTGATCATAATAGGCTTAGTATCCTTCTCTAACTCTATAATATGGTCAAACCCTCTATCGGGAGCTAACCCGTGTGGCAAATCATAAAAAACATGGACATGTTTATCTAAAAGAGCTTGTAACTCACCTTCTAATGACTTTTGTTCTGATTTTTCTGATTTTACTGTGATATAACAGCTGGTTTGCCCACTCAATTTGACCCCTTCTAAAAGCTCTTTCCAATCCTTTTCATGGACACCTCTTGTGGTGCACCATTTGCCATGCTTTTTGAGGATGATTTCCTTGTCATCTTTAGTGAATTTCAGCTCCATGGTCTTGTAGTTTTGTGTGAAATCACCTAAAGAATGCAACCATTGAACACCCAACACAAGATCAATATCACCAATATCAATAACATAGAAATCATCAATTACCTTGTGCTTTCTAAGCATGAGAGGTAGTTGTGCAATCTTTGTAGAACATGGAAGAGAAGTCCCATCCGCTATAGTCACTTTGAAGGCTTTGCAATTCGTGGTTTCCAAACCCATCTTCCTCACCAACCCTCCATCAATGAAATTGTGGGTGGCCCCACTATCAACCAAAGTAATGACTCTTTTCCCTTGAATGGTGCCCTTCACCCTAAATGCATGATACTTGGGCACACCGGAAAGAGAAGCAAGAGTACTTTCCATATCCTCCTTCTCTTGCACATGCTCAACCAATTCTTCATTAGTATCATGGTTAGCATCATCCAAATCAAAATTAAGCTCAAAATTTGAATCAATAATCTCAATGTAATGGATTTGACCTTTACCTTTGCAATTGTGACCTCTTACCCATGGAGTCTTGTAATCAAAACACAATCCCTTTCTTCTTAGTTCATCCTTTTCATCTTTTTGTGAACTATTTTGGGGCTGATTCCTATGTGGTGGCACATATGGCTGATTGGGCCTTTTTAGGGCCTCTTTTGATGACCCAAGGGGCTGCCCTCCTTGCACTTTAAGGGGCTGTTGTAAATCAGACCTTGGCTGCCCTCTAAATCCACTTTTGGACAATGTTTGTGAGGCATTAGAATGTTGTCCTTTAGGCCCATAATTCCATCTATAAGTTGCACTTTCTAAATCTAGATCTTTAGTGATACAATCTTGTAAAGTCATAGGGTTAAAAGCTCTTACCAAACCTTTTAGAGGTTCCATTAAACCTTCGGTGAAGAGGACAACCAATCTTTTCTCACTCACATCCGAAACCATAACCGCAATCCTCTGAAAATTTGCCACATACTCATCAACATTACCCAATTATTTTAGTTGAGCCAACTCTCTAAAATGGAGTTTCGGATCCTTCCTATCAAACCTCTCCATGATCCTTTGACTAAACTCTTCCATCGTGTGGATCAAATCATGACCTTGGGTGTGCATACCATGGAACCACCACTCATGTGCCATGCCTTCCAAGTGAAGGGTAGCAAATTTGAGGGCCTCTTCTTCTTGCATGGGGTTGAGGGAGAAGTAGGTCTCCATATTTTGCAACCAAGTTCTTACTGTAATAGCATTAGAACCATCAAAGTTAGGGAGTGAAACCTTACCCATCCTTTGTTGAAGGTTCTTATGTGGTTGCTTATTGAATCTTTCTGACTTCTTACCCATCTTGAGGGCACAAAAATCATCAAACCCCAACATGTCTCTTGTGGCTTGGCTCAAAGAACCATACTCCAATCTTTGAGCATCAATTAGCTATGCCAAAGTGGCTATTCTTCTTCTCTTTCTCCATTGGTCTCCTTAGGCAAGAAGACATCTTTGAAAAACTTAGGTGCGGCTTGTGTAGAACTGCCTCCTCCTTTATGTGAGCTCTCTCCATTGGAGCTTGTAGACTTATCTTTTCCCAAAGCATCCTTAATGAGCTTGGATATTTTCTCACTCATGGATTTTTGAAGTTCTTTTCCACACCCTTGCATCAGCTCATGTAAGAACTTCACTAGATCTAGTGTGAGTGCACCTTCATCCATGTTTCCCTTATTCCTCCTCTTGTAAAACTAAAATTCCTTCTTTCCTTGCATCTACAAATTACCCACATGAAAAGCAGAAGGAAAGCTCTGATACCATTGTAATATCCCCTTTTGGGATATTAATTAATATTTATTAAACTAATTGCAATGTAAGAAAACTTAGAAGAGAAACCATTCTAGGTTCACCTTAACTAACCCGATGTCAGCTTCAATACAACCCAAATGGGGTTGGAGTGAGCCAAGGTAAAGGTTCAGATGGGTTAACTAGTCAGAATTAACACTTCTTTAAGGAATTAAATTTGCAATAGTAGTAAATAAATAAATATGCAATGAAAGCTACAAAAATTAATAACTCATGCAATATTCAGAATTTTTGCATGAAACAAAGTGCATCGTAAAGTAGAAATTAAGAGCTTTAAGATGGTGTATCAAACTAAATTTTCTGAGCATAAAATTCCACTCAAAACTGCCCCAAAACTACCAAACAAGTCACTAGGGTTAAGGGAAAAATATTAAAATATTTCCATCCTTATCCTTGACCTCCCAACACTCAAAAACATCAGTTTCAGATCTGCAATTAATGATTCATGACAACATTTCATAAACTATTAGGAAACCCTTCCAATGTTTGCCAAAAATCCCCCTACACAGGTTGATTTAGCAAAGGTAATTAGTTGTGATAGTCAGCCATATATAAGCATTAAAATGGTCAAATCATGGTCATATTAGATTAGATAAATATGCTACAAATTATCATATTTAAATTTGCTTCAAATACCATAAATTTGTATCACAAATAATTCCCAAACAAGTCAAATTGATGCACAGAAATCCAAACAAGCTAAAATCGTATTGAAATCTTCATACTAAGCTCTCAAATTCCTTTACAAAATAAGCTCAACACTCTCCTTGGCAATAGGATTTAAGTATAACTTATCATTTCATAGCTCAATAAGGAACATACATTTCACAATGGGTGGTGTTGATGAAAACCTTTTATTTTTTTATCACTAGTGGGCATTCATCCCTCTTCAAGCAGGAAGATAAGTTATAATAACCGTAAACATGTGAAAAGGGTTGCCCTTAATCTTCTTTTATAGATATTCCTTGCTCATTCTCCAAATTTTTCTTCCTTTTGGCACCACCTTCTAGGAGAGAATCTTTATTTTAAAAATTGCCCAGAAGTCCCACTCAAAAGCAAATATTAAATGCATGGGAAATTTAAATATATCAAATGATGCCCACATAAATCGACCTATGCCAGGATAAGTCAATTTACTCCAAATAATAATAATTAAATAATCCCAAGGAATTCAACTTGCTTTTATTTAATTAATTTACCTCCAAAGATCATTAATTGGCCCAAGGTAAATCGATTTCTTATTTTTATTTTTATTTTTGACTTGCACAATAACATAAATATATTTTAATTTTTAAATCCACATGTGCAAATTGAATTTCCCCTATTTTAATTTCCTTTAATCTAAGGGGAATGGATTAAAGGATACCACCATTATCAATTAATTTTTGTTTGAAAAAGGGGACATTAAAAAAAGTTGGGGTAGGGAGAATTTTCTTATCCCCTCTATCCCCTTGGGATAGGTAGAGGATGGAAAAAAAAATTTGCCTTAACCTGGAGGTGACAAGTGTCCTCTTGCAAAATTGGCGAACTATGAGAGACGTACCTTCCGAGAGAGATACTTGTTCACAACATTGTCGAAGCTCCATGAAGACGTTTTTGATGAACCTTTATATAATTTTTCCTCCCAAGAGCCTTCCAAAGACAAGAGGATGGGTCTCAAATTCCAATTCTTCCTAAAACCCCCTGAAATGTCTCATTTTTTCTCAGGATAATAGGGTGTGTCTACTAAAACTGAGATGCCATGAGAGAGTCTTCAGTTTTGTGAAATATGTTAAGGTTTCATCATGTAGAGGAATCTTCAATATTTCAAATGACTACTCTTTTTGTTTCCAACTCACTATATAACTCCCAAAATCCTCTACTGAAGCTCAGGTACTATTTGAGAATGCAAACCCCTTAACCCTGAAAAACCTGTTTTCACTGGAATTGTCCCTAAACCTATGAAACATCCCTAAATGTTCCTAAACTAGTTTCATTACTCTCCAAACTATTCAACAAAAATATTGTATGATTTTTATCTTTTTGATCCATCCTGGAGGATGCACACCTATCCGGAAAAGGCTAAAAATAGCCTTTCTAGGCTTACCAAATATTTCACCACTGAAAGCACTTTAATGAAAGAACTGAATGACTTATCATAATGTTTCAAACACTTAGGGAAGGTTTGTACAACACATATGAGTACATGTTAGATCAGGATAGGTGTGACACATAGAGCATACTAATCCTGAGAGGTGTTCAAGAGGGTTTTTAAGCAAATTTTTGACACTAGGGTTAAGTTTTCATGTTTCAAGTTTGAATTTTACCCTTGCAAAAACACATGAAAACACAAATAAACTAATCAAAGGAAGTTTCAAGAAAACAATAATAATTGATGGATGCATGCAAGAAAACACTTGGAAACAAGCCACCATGGAAGTTCAAATGGATAGTGATGGAGTTGATAAGGCTACATGCAACAAGCTCATGGAGGAGTTTGAGAAGATAGGAGAAGAGACCACTAATAAGAGGGAAAAGATTGAGTAATGAGTGGTTGAACTTTTGAAGCTCACTGCCAAGGATGAATCCGATCTAGAAGTTGTTAACACCAAGGCCAACAAAAAATTAAAAGTAATACATTTAATAGACACTACTGGTGTAAAAGGTGCTACATATTTTACCAAACTAACCACGCAGCTAGATCAAATCACCCTTCTTTTCCAAAAGGAACTAGATGATTGAAAGGCACATGAAGATGTGCTTAGAAAAGTGGTGTCAGAGTTGTTTGAGGAGACACATAAAACATTTCCTAAGGATAGAAAACCAAATTAGTGTGTGGTAATGTTGGACCCTGAGTTCATGTATTCTTTTATTGGTTAAAGTTTCACATTGGGAACTAAGCTCTCCATTCTTTACTCTTTATATTCTTTGGGTTGCGTGCAAGAAAGACAAGAGATCCAAGCACAAGAATATCATAAAAGATGCGTGTAAGAATAGTAGAAGAACCAAACACGATGGTTATAAAGGAACAACACAAAAAGGTTGGTAAGCATAGGAGTTCTAGAAGGAAATGTGGAGGATTTGGGATAAGGTAGGAGGAAAAATTGTGCATAAAAAATATAAAATGAAGGTACTCATGCATATCTATAAGGAAGCATGTATATGCAAGATAGGAAACATCCTGTCAAAAACATATGATATAAAATAGTAAGAACAACTCTAGTTTGAGTTACTTGCATGAACTCAACAAAAGAACAAGAAGAACGCGTTAAAAATAGGCAACCTAAAGCTAGTACATGAGGCAGAAAAAGCAATGATATGGCTAAATATAGCCACAAGACTTTTAAAGGATTACCTTGCAAAATATAGAACTAGAGTATAGAAAAATGCAATATAATCAGTGTTAGGCCTCAAAATATTGGGTAAGTGCCCAAGGGCATGTGCATGCGTGGGGCTAGGAAGAAGAAGGGTGCACGGGGGAAGCGTGCAAGACAAGGGTTTAAGAAGGGTTTATGAGGAACCAAGGTGCACGCACAAGGCAGGACAACATGGTCTAGGAACTTAGCCATATTCAATGTTCTAAAGACACTTGAGGAAAAACATGACCTGACTAGGTGTGCTGAATGGATAAGGTGACAACATGGAGACTTGGTGGTCAAGAAAAGAATATTCCACGTATGGAAGGTTCTTGAAAGAAATCATTGCAGATAATGGAGAGCTCGGAACATGATTAGCATGCTCCATTAGAGGACCACCTGGACACTTGGCATCTGATCTTCTCCTAAAGGAAGGCATGGTGGTGGGTGTTGAACCTATATATGAAGATGCTCAGGTAGAAGGAAAGAGAGAGAAGCATCATGATCATCATAGAGAGGATGGAAAGCGAAGCTCTGCAGAAAGTATTAAGAGGTTCCAGGAGATGGGATTCTCATTAGAGGATTGTAGGAATATTATCATCTCTCAGGGGATGGGTCTGTAAGATTGTTGTAATAGGGGAAGCATAACTAAGACTTCTGATACATGATTCTAATCCATGTTTTGATACATTTTGGTCTGTTATGAACCTTTTGAATGTAATGTGGTTACTAAAACTATAATCAATATAAATATATGACTTAGTTCTGAATATCTGGCTCATGGGTGCAAACCCTAATGTCTTTTCTTCATGCCAAGAATCAGATTTGTTCTTTTTATGATGTTTCTCTTGTTATCTAAATGGGTATATTGATGTAATAGCTCATCATGTGCTCTCAGAATGAATGCACGAACATTTACTTTTCTACATCTAATTTTATATCAATGGCAAGATCTTCTCACAATGCTCACATAAAGGAGGGGCTCGGCACCCGTGTGTGCCTCAGGTGAGCGCCTGTCGGGTGATAGGCCGATGCGCACTAGGTTAGAAGTTAGTAGGTGGGTGTAAAAATGATTACAATCAGTTCCTCGATATAAGAGTTAAGTAGTAGTTATGGAATCCAAGGGTGAAAAATAACTTTTGTTCGAATAGTGAAGGGCAAGTGCCCACTACTATATATCCCCCTTGTAAGATTCGTTCGTTATAAATGGGGGCATGAGATGATTATTGTTATGTAATTTTTTTAGTAGTCGATATGAAGTATAGGATGTTATGGAGAAAATGTATTCCTTGCGCATAAGTATATTAATCTAATGTGTTTTCTTGATTAATGTTTATGTTCTGTTAACTTCCTAATTTCCTTATCATAATGTTAAACATGATGGGATCGATATTCTCTCACACCGAGGTTTCTACTTTTGTGTGATAGGCCGGGATGAGGAGTTAGACTAATTGTGCACGCTAGTGTGACAATAACTTCCATGTGCATCAATATGTCTTGGTTTGTATAACTAGACACACAACAACATGGATAAGTTACTTTAGGAAAAGGGATATTTAGAAGAGGAAATGAGTATGAAGAAAGATAAGATCAAGCAGTACCTCGCAAACCTCAAAAAATAGATGCTCAAGGAGGAAAGCACACTTGATAAAGAAAACACAAAGACAAGGAAGGAACTAAGTGATATGCAAATAGAATCCCAAGACCTCCAAAAGAATGTTAAGGCATTAAAAGACTCACATGAGTGGTTAGAAAATCTAGGCCTGCCCTTACAAGTAATGATTTCTAGGTGGAAAGCTTTTTAATATCAGTGACACCAAGAGGAACCAAAGATTTTTGTGAAGATCGATACAGTCTTACCCAAGGGTGGGAAACCAAGCTAGTGTGGGGTAATATTAAACCCAAATTTTGTCGATGTATAACAAGTTAAAGTTAAGTATTCCCTCATTCAAAGCATAAGGCATTCTTTGGACTGAATTGCACGCATATTTGATTCAAGGAAAGTTAAGAATGTAACATGCGCCTGCACCCCCTTTTAAAGACCCTTAACACAGGCCCGCTCGAGAAATATTGATGAGAAGGCTACAATTGGCACACATGACTACAAGAAGAACTTATGTCCTCACATGTGCAAAACAATGAGCACATTCTGTCAAGGCCCGTGCGCAGGAGATTTTAAGGAGAACTAACCAAGGAAGAAGGATAGTTAACTACCAGTTGATGGCCATTTGTATGAGGAAGAGGAATCTTTGGGGCATGACTGCAAGTTAACTACAATTCACTGGTGGAACAAAGTTACTAAAGAGCTAAGGCTAACATGTAAAACCTTTAGATAAGAATTGGCGCCAACTAGCATGCATGCTAATTACTGACCACTAACTCATTGTAAATTGGAGCTCAAGGGCCAATATCACATTTAGTTAATCTAATAAAGGGCAAGACCCCATCAACATATGTACCCCCTTGAGGCATTAGTATAATAGGGTTGTTGTTCGAAGTTTGTCATTATTTTGTATTAGTTGTTGACTTACTATTCATAATTTCCCTTTGTTTGTGGCTAACTTATTGTGTGTTGGTTGATTCTTGATATGTTAAGTTTACTAGTGTAAACATTGTATTCCATGAATTGAATTAATACGAGGGAGACCCTTGGTTATTGCACACTTCATTATTGAGTGATTATGGCGTCTTGGTTATTGCACACTTCATTATTGAGTGATTATGTTGTTAATTGTTCATCTATGTTTTCATGCATTAGTATGAATGGATGTGTGATTATAGTGTCAAAGCTAAAGAACAAGGACATTGTGCAAACATCATGACACAACCAAACCAGTGGGGACCATTCTACTCTTACACCTTAAGTGAGCGCACAAGTTTGTTCCCTTGTGTGATATGTCAACACAAGGTGTTGCTTTTATACGTTACATGTGATGGTAGTTTGGGCTCACGCACAATTGTAGTTTGGGCTCATACGCGGTTGTAACCCTAATGAATAGATGTTTAAAGCAATAAATATCAATAAGTATATAGTTGGTTCTTCTCGATCAACTCCAAATTATATTACATATATATGACAACATTATTGGGCTCACACGCAATGGTAGTTTGGGCGCATACGCGGTTGTAACCGTGATGAATAAATGTTTAAAGCAACAATTATCAATAAGTATATAGTTGGTTCTTCTCAATCAACTCCAAATTATATTACATATATATGACACTATTATTTATCATCCTTAATCTCATATTTCAATCTTCTCTAATTCCACATTATAGTAATAATCCTTCCCTCCCTAATTAATCCTAATCAATGTCGTGGGTCCATTTCAATTTTTCCAAACTTCTCTTACTTTGTTTCTTTCCTTTCACTTTCCAATGTTTATATTTAATTACTTTCAAAATTCCCAGGCCAGCTAAACCTACTTTAATCGTGTGAAAAACATTAGCATATTTTCTTTCTTCCTGACACTCATTATGTCCCCATGCCCATCACCCTTATCCAAAATTAAAAACTAAAACAATCTCGTAAGCTCTAGAAGAATCTCTCTTCCACTTCAACCTCACACCCTTTATGCCGACCCCACACACCCCATTGCCCACAATATCCACACTCTGCTCACAGAATTGACATGCAAACTACCGATTAATTATTTACATTCTCGAAACAAAAACAACCGTTTTTTCATGTGCCTTGTTTGCTCCCAATAAATGCCATTGACCTCAATTTTCCTTCATGCGGTCATGTCTATCTACTTTGGTTTATTTCTGTCAAGAAACAGTTACGAGTCCGTACAGATCCCCCATGAGGAAAACCCATAGTGGCCCTTGTAAAGTAGATGTGATCCGATCAAATCAGATCATCTCCAGTACTTTGATTACTTGTGACTGAGTCATCCTTTCCACACTGCTTTTTCTCTGTACTTGGCATTCAACCTTTCATTTCAAGCCATGAAAAAGATTTGTTTTATTTGCCCATCTTCTTCAGTCATAGTATAATAAAAAACATAGCCCATCAAGGCCTACTGTGTGTCTGTGAATTGTGGAGTTCAAGCATGGAAACAGCAAAAACTGGCAAGAAGAAGCAGCAACAGTCAAAGGAATTGCACAAGATGGGAAGAGATAATAACAAGAAAGGGAAGATTAAAAGAGAATGTTGTATGTGTGGTGATGTGGGTTTTGAGGAGAAGCTCTTCAGGTGCAGTAGATGCATCTACAGATTTCAGCACATGTAAGTCTGTAATTATTTGAATATTTTAGTTAGGCTATGGTTTGCTGTTGGAAAATAAATCATGCAAGCTTTATTGGGTTGTGTTTATTTTGATTTCATGCATTAAACCAAGACTGCAATCATATGGTTGTGTAGTTGTATTGCTGGCGGTCTTAAAATGCTTCTACTTACATATTTTACTTCTTAAAACAAGGTAGAATGAAGAAATAATTCAACCAGTTTAGCAGAGCAATTTAAGGGTTTAAGAAAACCCAAGACAATTGCCTTGAGGAAAACAATTCAGCCTGTATCTGATTCTAGAAGACCAACATGAAAAGATCGAGGAAAGGCCAAACTTAGAGGCTGTCAAAACCGGCATTTTATTTTTCTATTAAGTTTCTAGTAGCAAACGACCTGATGCAAATGGGTTTTACATTAACATTTCCATGATCTTAAGAAGCCATATCTCAGTTGTATTCCTGGTTTTTCTAGTTTTAGATTAAATTTTGCTCTTGAGGTTTGTTTGATCATCATAATAATGTAGTTGGCGATTCCAGAAGCGGAATGGAAACCTCTAGGACCTTAGCAACTAAGTTGAAGAATTCTGTGCACCTAACTGCTTCATTCTTTTTCGGATTCAATTAAAAAATTAATGTTTAGAATGTATTCTTGGTATTCTAAACTTTGCAAACTTTGTTTGATGATCTAACTGTAAATGAGCAGTGTGTTTAATTACAAATTAATTTGTCATTTCATGTAATATGTTAGTTTTGTGAATGTACACACAGTTGTATTGAGAGTGTTCATTTTGAAACATAGTAAAACACCACCTATATGTAAAATGGTTAGTGGCTGGTCAGACTTGCACAATGGCTATTCTCAGATATTTCTGTGTATTAGTGTCGAAATTGACTGAGTTGCGGATTTTAACAATCACCAATACCAAAAAGTGCTAAACATTCTCCCAAGATATTGACATGTGAAAAACAGCCCAGAATGCTGACTGGATAGGTACCTTCCGTCTTCAAGAACAATCGCAAAATAGAAAAAAAAAAAATTTAAAAAAATACAACAAAGTGTAACTCTGTCACTAAATCTAAGTTGCTAGAACTGAATAGAGAAATATTAGAGATTTTAAGCTTTAACAATCCATAATGGTATGAGAGAAAAACTTCAGAAATAATAAAAATGTTTTGGATCATAATTTGTGATTTCTTTTATCAATTATGTTTCCTATGATTTATATTGTGTATACTTATACTTGCAGATATTGCAGTCGATTTTTTATAAGCTTGCAAGATAAGGTGGAAACATGTGAGTGGTGTTTGGAAGTTGAAGGCAAGGAGAAGGTGCAGCAGCAAAACAATAGCAGGAGAAAAAAGCATACGAAAGACAATCAAGGCAGCCATGAAAGTGGGTGTAGAGCAGAAGATGCAGAAGAATTAGAGGCAGAAAGATGCAAGAGCAACATAATCATGTCCCCACAGAATGTTCAGAGCACCAGCAGTTCTACCAAAAGCCTTGGTCGTCGGTACAGGCTTCTTTCAGAGGTTCTCTGCTAAGTTTCTGATAGGAGAATGGCTGGTCAGTGAAGTACTAAGGTTTTTATAGTGTATAAAATTGTGCAGTGGGTTGTGTTGTCTCACTTTTGTCTTGTACATATTACTTTTAAATTTAAGGGGACAATTTTTGTCATGGTATCCATGTGGGGGCCTCCATAAACATGATAAACATGTTCTCCTTCAATACTGAACTTCATGGACGAGAGGGATACTGTCCACATAAAATTTCTGATGGTTTTGTTGACTTATTCTTACTGTGACAGATTGCATTAAAGTCTGATGTTATATTCCTATTCGGGATAGAGATTGATCTTGTTGAGTGAAAATTGAGTAGAATGTGGAATAAGTTACACAATTTAGTAAGGAAAAATGTAGTGATGGGGAGAGCGCATATCTTGGTTAAATAATTACAAGTACATTGGTTTTGAGTAGTATATGCAAAGTGGTGTCATGGGGACCTCAAAGAGATAATGCCCCACTAGTAAAAGTAGCATTCTTTTTTAAATGTGTCGAATATACTTAAATGTTATAAACGTTAACATATAAATGAGATTTTTCCTAATTAGAAACACCTCACTATTTTTTTAATCAAAAAATTGGAGAGAATAAAAGGGTGGTTGGTATTTTGAGTCCAAAATATATTATAAGAACGTGTTATATAATTGAAGTTTCAAACCTATGTAATTAATAGTCATTGTTATTGGAGGGAAGGGGTGGTAAAAGAAGAGATAACAACTTTAAAAAAGGATTCTCTACCCATAGTTCTGATGTCACATAGCCATCTTGATTTGTATCTTCCATAACCAAAGGTACAAACCCCCTTCATTCAAGTGGAGTGGAACCAATACTCTTGAATCTATATGTCATCATGTGGAGGAGAGGTTCACCAAGATGGCTTGGATGTAGACTTTCCACTAGTCGGTGGGCTTCAACCTCCCATTCAGGAAGGGTAGAGAAATAATTCTGTGAAAGACTTCACTGTCACCAAGACATTGGCGAAGGAGTGTTATGTGGTGAGATATCAAGAAATTATACTCATATTACAACGAGCACTTCCTCATGGGTTGAGCTAACCCTACAAGCGCTAAAACTCCATCTTTTTAGTCCATGCCTTAATCTAAAAACCCAAGCTGCATTGTATACTCATCATCAATACATTGCCAGATTCATTATGACAGGGGCGTTTGCTCATGGAGCTATATTCCTCATTAGGGATTATTATCTAGAACAAAATAAGGATAACGTATTGGCGAGAATGTTGGAGCATAAGGAAGCTATAATATCTCATTTGAGTTGGGCTAGTTTATTCCTAGGTTTTCATACCTTGGGACTTTATGTTCATAACGATGTTATGCTTGCTTTTGGTACTCCAGAAAAACAGATCTTGATCGAGCCTATCTTGAGGAGAGGTAAGACTTTATATGGTTTTGATGTACTCTTATCTTTAGCAAATGATCCAGCATTCAATGTTGGTAAAAGCATATGTATCTATATCTACATAATTCAACAAATAACCAATTCATTGGTTAATTCAGCCAACATTTCGATGAATAACATTGAATTATCATAGTGGATCCAAAATAAATCCTATTTTTTTCTTGAGATAGAAAAAAGGGTTTCGTAGATCTATGTTAGTAAGGATAATGTAAGTATAAGTACAACCATTTTCTTAGAAACAAGAATATTGTTTCTAAAAATAAAAAAGATTCCTTTTTTAAATTATAAAATAAGTATTGGATTATCTTTGGTCTGACTATCCAAATAGTTGACGATTTTAGGGTCATGGGCAATCGAATAGTTATGCCTTAATCTAAAAGAAGGTAGAGTTAAACTCATGAACTTTATTAATAGTTGAAAATTGTTGTGGTATACTCTCATTACTAAACATAGCAAAATTTATAGATTTCAAACTTAAAAAATATTAAATGCTTTGAAAGAACTCCACAATAAAGCAATATATGTCATTCATCGAGCATGTATGCAAAAACAAAGAAAATCCTTTGAGAGGACTTTGTGTGGAAAGGAAAAACAAGGTTAAAGTCCTTAACAAGTGCTTGAAGTGTTTTGGTCTACAACAAACTAGGCACTTTGGATGGGAAATACTAATATTGTGTAATATTTCTCCTACATGAAGCCCTTGGTAAACTAAACACCATAAAAAATGAGCAAGCTTAGGCTCAAGCTTAGCTTAGCTTGCCAAATTCGGTTAAGACAAGAAAGCCAAAGTATGGGAGAGAAACTTAAACTCTATCGACTATTTAACTTTCTAATCGCCAAAGAGAAGGCCCAACGAGTTTTATATAACAACCCTAGAGAGTAATGCTTGAAAGGCATTCCACAATTCCACCACCGATATTTCCACCTAGACATTGGTAGTTGTAGCCCCAACTTGTCGATCATAATATCGGGCATAAGCTCGTAAATGCGTAAAATTGAGCATGCCAAAAGTCAACAACTTATATTTATTATGAAGAATGAGTCATGGAGTGTTCAATCTTGAGAATAGATAAGATTTTTCATGGTGTGCTGTAATTTTAAAAAATGACTTGTTCAAAATACCAAAAAATTGGTATCAGTTGTGCATCCCTCTTAATGGTTCACATGTGCATCCCTCTTTGCCTATTTAAAAGCTTCTCACTCTGTGTTCATTTGTAAAATACGCAGGACCTTTCACTCTTGCTACTCTTTTTCTTTTTCACCATTCTCACATGCTCCCAAGTATCCCCTTCTGCTGTTCTAGAGATGGTTGTGTCATTTAAAAGCTTTCCCATCATCCTATTCTTAGAAAACATTGTATTCCCTCCAAGCTATCATTTCATGCAAAATAGGTATTTTCATATCAAACAAACGCCACCTTTAGATTCCTCTACTTTCATTCTCTATTCATTGTTCTTTTACACATATTTTAATTGAGTAAATCACCCCAAAATCTTAAACACATTTCAAAAATGTGATGAGATCCTAAAAAACTCACCTTACTTTTTCCCCCTCCAAAAATAATATTTTTGAATATTTTGTATACTTTTCTTTTTACTGATTTAGTTTTTCCATTCCAAATACCAAAACATTTTCTGCCTCCCTACCCAAATCCTTGCCAAAGTTGTTATTCAATCTTCCACACATTCCTAAATAAGGTTCAAATATATGGATTTGAACCCATTCCTACGCTTGAGACCAATATGCCTTAAATATGCAATTCTATTGTGGTCCATGTAGACCTACATAACTTCATAGAAAAGATAACAGCAGCACATCGGTCAGGTTTATTCCAATGCATATCTGATAGCGAACTCCCCAAAGTAGTTGAGTTTCCAATATCCATGTAGTTTTGTATTGGCTTCCTTGATACGTGGAAGAAACGTTTTCCTCATTAAATTGTGGACTCCTGTCAAACATGCACTAGATATGTAAGAGAAGGAAACAACGGTGCAATTTCTAGTAAACCTCCACCGTTACACTTGCAGGAATTTAATCAATGCCCAGGGGATTGGTGCAACTATGGTCAATTTCACAATGCACGTTCACAACAAAAGAAATTTATTCAATAGAAATGGATTTGTTGAAATCTACTTGGGTTCCACCTATGCATAGGAACCAATGGTTGAATATTATTGATCTTATTGTGTAGACAATTATGAGATTCACGGAAGACACTATGCGAAAGTGAGCATGGAGAATATCACTACATTCAAGAAGCTTTTGGTTCTCGAAGGAAGGACCATTGTAGTGATATAGTGGAAGATTTGAGCCCATATGAGTCAATGTCATATGAGTTGGTGTCACTTAGCCTCGAGAACTGTTTTAGTGGGTATGTCATGTCATGGGTTTGAGTGTTGATTTGTTTGCAATGTGGAGTGGGGTATTTGTGTGTTGCTCTAAAGATT